>JBAMHW010000012.1:13082097-13093742 GCA_037177495.1 Rhadinocentrus ornatus
AAACAGCTGCAAATAAGTATTTGAACACCTGTCTATCAGCTAGAATTCTGACCCTCAAAGACCTGTTAGTCCGCTTTAAAAAAGTCCACCTGCACTCCACTTATCATCCTAAATTAGAAGCACCTGTTCGAGGTGGATAGCTGCATAAAGACACCTGTCCACCCCATTGTCAGTATTGTGTGTAGAATTTTTTAGGTTAAAAATGAATTTATTTAATTTTGGAATAAGACTGCAATATAACAAAATGTGAAAATACTTTCTGGATGCACTGTATAAGTTATTTGTGGGAATGTATGCATTGTGAGGCAAACCTGTTGTCCTGGTCCTTGGTCCATCTCACAGAGGCCCCAGTTGGTCTTGTGTTATAGTAGATCCTAATAATCTGAGGAAATTCCTCAGGTGACACGACTCCTCTCTTCCTCACCTGCAGACTCCAATGATCTCTATGAAAATGCAGGGAGCTGCCATCTTTAGCACCAGGGGCACGGCTACACTGTGAAAAGAACCAATGCTTCTGCCGCCACTGGGTAGAGGGCATGGAGAAAAGGTTCTGAATTAAGGCTGCTTGTGGGTTTGTTGAAATTCCTTCTGACTTCTCAGGTGTAACCTCTGGAATGAGGTCTGACATGGCTGACACACAAGTGATGTCAACCTCTTCCACTTTTAAAATATCAAGGTCACAGCAATCCAGCACCAAAGTGAAATCACTAACACTGGAAGTTTTCCACATATGTGAAGACTGAATGTTGCTGCCATCAACTTCAATCTTGGATCCACACGCAGTCTGTGGTTCATCTTGTTCCCTTTCTCTTGCAATAAACATCTTTACTTCAGTCTTCTCAAGTCCTATTGTACCTTCCTCCACTGTATCCACCTTCTGAAATGTAGCTCCATCCTCAGTCCTTCCAGACTCAACAATCTCAACATCATCACCAGCACCTGGTTCAATGTCATCCTCAGGCTTAGTCCTCACTCCAGAACATGGCTCCAGGAATAGAACAATACTACCACCAATAACCCTACTATCAAAATTAATCATCAGGTCCAACGCATAATGTCTGACAAGTATGTGGTTAGTATTGGCTCGGAGTGGAAGGTCATCTGTGTCAGGGTTTAGGTCTCCATATGGCTCCATGCCACACAAATGAAACCAACATTGATCAGAAGATGACGTGAATTTACATATTCATGATTTGTTTACTTTCATTTTGTAGTTTCCATAACGTGATTGACTACATATGTTAAAGCAAACAGTTTATACTTTACAGCTTTACTTGGGCTGAGGCATTTAATTCTGTCTGTGTATACTGTAATCAAGCCAAATGTGTAAGGGGTCTGGTCAGCATCAAGTCAAACTTAAGTGCCAAACTCCATCTGGTCCCACATCCAACTAATTTTTCCAAACAGAAGAACTATTTCACAATCCCATTTAATCAGTGTTAATAAGGCAGTATTAGCAAAACACCTCAGCTCAGTGAAAGGAGCAGCTATCTCTGGGCAGCACATCAAAGCTTTCCAGCTATAAGAGCTGTTGCTGTCACAGTTCTTGCATTGTATAGCATGTAGAGGGCATGGTAGAAGTACAATTTACTGCAGTAAATTGACTGAGGTTATTCAGTTTAAAACTATATATCTAAAGTTATGTGTGCCCACACACACAAAAAAGAGAGAAATTACAGCAAAAGCTAAGAAAACATTGTCACTTTGGCATAATTCTAAAATGTTTTACACTGTAAGCAATTACAACAGTGCTGACTTTAAATTTATTTTAGGGGTTGAATGTAATTATCATATGACATCCTAAAAGATTGTAAGGGCTACTGTTCATGTTTGTGTTTCCTTACAGGCTACAAAGGAAATACAACAAGCAAAGGAAAACAAAAACTACTTTTTATGTTAGTAAGTGAGTCTTGTGTTATATTATCAAATAAGTCGTGTAAGAGACCAGAAAGATCAGTCACTGTTGTTTAAGCCACCCGGCTTTATAACAGCAGTCACTTCGAGCTAACTTATAACCGGAAAGCTATAAATAAATAAAACTGTGTCCAAAGCCAGAGCGGCGACGTGACCAAAAATCACCAGATTTACTGTAGCTGAAAGTTTACGAAACTACTGACAAAATTACCAACATACCGCTTAACATCACAAGCAGTCGTCAGTCTTGAACGAGCTACCAGGTTACCGTCATGCCAAGTCCAGCGAAAATGACGTCATATTACCGCGACGGGAAACGATTGTAGTTCCTCATTTGAAATTACTTGAAAAATAAATGTTCACTTTTTAAGCTCGTCTCATAGGTTTTATTTATTTATTTATTTTGTATGGTCTAGGTTTTTCAGTTAGTAAATTATTGTGTAATAGTCTAGTAGTAGTATTAAACACATTCATTTTCAAATTGGCCTTAAAATCACAACGTTTTATGAAAACATATTTTGCTCAAATTTGATAAAATATATCTAGCAAACATAATTTAAGAATTGGTTACATTTTTTTAATATTTACTAATATACAATCAACTTACAAGCTGAGAAAACTATAATTTATTCCATGAAAATCAACTTTAAAAGCTAGATACAAAAAGTAAAAAAAAAATAAAAAAATTCTAACCTATTTTGTTACAGGTATTTTTTTAAACAAAAGTTACCCTTATTGACACTATTATTTTTATTCTATTTTAACGTACTTTTCAATGCCTATGCACTTTGCTTTTAATTTTTTATGTTTATGCCCTTGATTTGTATTGTGCATTTACTGTGCTTTACAAATAAACCTGCCTTGCTTTACCATATTTTGCCACTTTTATGCCATTTTTTTGGAAATTTTGTCAATTTGAAATCCACTTCGCATTAGTTAACAAGTTAAACTACTTCAGTCATATAATCGTGCAAGTTATAGGGGACATTTTCTTGCATTGAGCAGGCCTATTTTGTCCTTTAAAAAGTTACTCAAGTTTAATTTCGAAAGCAAGGTTTTTACTTGTAATAAAGTACTTTAATAGTGATACTTCTACTTACATAAAGTATATGAACACTTAATCCACTACAACACTTTATTAAAGTACAGATTTGGCAATATACAAACTACAAAAAAAAGAAAAAAAAGCTATTTCAATTTTAGTCGCCACTAAAATTATGTGTTTACAGTGATGACTGTGCATATATTAAGTTTCATTCCGGTTCTTCAACAGCATTGTATGCATAACAAGTAACAAAAAAAAACAATACACAAAAACACAAAAGGTATGAAAAATAAAAATGTGATGCAGTCTCCAGAGGTTGAATGCTATCAAAATACCTTACAATACAAAGTTTCTTAATGTTTCAAAAATAGGCATTCATAATAAAACTTACATTTGATGCATTACCTGTTTTTTATTTCACTAACCCATCTTAAAATACTTAGCAGGTAATAAATACCACAGAAAATTCTGAAGAAATATTGTTGATGTACACAAATGAAATGCATTCACATTTTTGAAACACTAAGTATATTTGTATTAATGAATTACAGCATGGCCTACAACATATGTAACCCCAATTAGATTAGCAACTTTGTGGATCTCTTCTGGAATACACTTTGAATTAAGGGGTAAAAACTATTTGCTTTGCAAAGCACAGCTGTGTGGAGTGACTTTTCACACTTTTGCAAGTCTACCAAAAGTTCTCAGCTCTCAAGTAAATAAGGAAATAATTGAATTTGGCACAGTGAATACCATAGGAAGTGGTCTATTTACAAACAGCTACTGAACTGGAATAGACTTACAGTGTGCACTGAATCCAGCCTACTTAATATTTCCATTATTGCTAGTATTTATCTAAAAAACCTTTTCGTTAAATAAAAATGCTAAATACTTTTATTCACTTGTAAACATCTTGATCATTATTCAACGTGATTACTCTATACAAAATGTGAATTTCATGTATAATTTACAGCCTCAGAAAGGTCTATCTGCCTCCTGTGAAATTGTTCAATTCTTGTACTGGCTACAAAGCCACATGCTGTATGTCCAACAGTAAAAGGACAAGGATGCCCTTTAGAGTTAATACAAGAAATTATACCCATTTCTCCAGTGCTCAAATCCATATAGACTCTTGCTGCCACATGTTAGGCATAAATGCACAGTAGAATTATTGATCATCACTTGGTAAAAAGTGTCTTCAGTATGGCACCAAAAACTGCTACTCCAAACATGATCTAAAACAGCAGTTTTTGGTGGCATACTGAAGACACTTTTTGTGATGAGATATATATATCTATATGTATATAGATATAGATATATAGATATTTATATATAGATATATATAGATATATATCTATATCTATATCTATATTTATAGCACTCTTGGCACACATATAGACCATGGGCCTGTAAGAACCTAAGAGAGCTGCTTTACCAGCCCAGAGGAAATGTTTGCAGCATTATTAGGACTTGAAGATTTTACAGTGAAATTCTCAATAAGCTACACTTCTTGTGATTCCCACTCCCCTACTTTTATGTGCTCACTCTCCTTTCACCTCCTGCTACAAAAAACCATAACATCATAAAAGTGGACATGCAGCAGATTTTAACACACATTGCTGGATTCCAGAAAACTCTAAGAACTCCTTGGTAGACACAGCTCCAGCGTAGAGGATTTCAGAGGTACCACCAGCAGTTCTTTTCATCTTATCCTCTTTTTTACCCTCTCATTTGTATGACAATCTCCATTTTCCCTCTTTAGTATTCTCTCATAGACCAGCTGTGCCTTTTCAGGAGTTTTCCTCCGGTGCTCTGCGGAAACTTAGGCGTTTGAAGGAATCCCTGTGAGAAATAGAAGGCATTGTGTGAGAGAGAGGAAGTGAGGAGGACAGGAATATAACAGAAGAAATAATGATGAGAAGAGGGATCTGAAGTCGACGTTTTCACTAAATAACATTAGATCTAAAGACAGACTTTTTTCCCCGCTTTTTCCACCCAAATACCAGGTAATGTGTTTTGTCATTACCCAGATATTAGTTGTGGTTTTGTCCACATTACTAATGTTAAAAAATTGGAAAGCTGTTCTGTGGGCAGACAAGTTGAAATCTAAAATTCTTTTTGGAAATTATGAACCACCCATCCCCTGGGCCAAAGAGGAGAGGGACCACCCAGTTTGGTGTCAACACTTATGTCAAAAACTTGCATCTCTGATGGCACAGAGGGTGCATTAGTGTCTTTGGAACTGGCAAATTTAACATCTAGAAAGGCACTACCAGTGCCAAAAGACATATACTGGTTTTACAGGAATATGTGCTCTCATCCAGATGTGTCTTTTTTAAGAGACTTAGCCTATTTTCTAAGTCAATGATAAACAACAAACTGGATCCATTGCTAAAAGCTTCCTTAGTTCCTCAGTTATAGGCTATTGTCAGAGGAAGAAAAGATGCCACAGTAGTAAACAGTGACCCTGTTCCTACTTTTTATATTTAGATTTTAACTGTCTTTCATGTAATTTGTGATTTTATTGTGATTTTTGCTATTTGTTGCTGCCTTTTATGGATTTTTAATGCTTTTTCGCACCATCTGTAATGCTTTTAATGCTTTATGTAAAACGCATTGAATTGTCTTGTACATGAAATGTGCTATACAAATAAACTTGCTATGCCTTAGATGTTTAACTACCATCAAATTCAACTAATACTTTTTATGAAATTAGTAAAATGACAAATTAAATTTCATCATCTGTAATGCTTTCTATGTTTTATTGTAAATTAAATATTGATTCATGTTTACAAATCACTGCATTCTGTTTTTATTTACATTTTACACAGAATCACAACTTCTTTATCAAATAAGGTTAAAACCGTACACCTTAGCCTGTACTAGTATTAGGTAATTATTTGAGAAGCTTTCTTATTTTCCAGAGGCTGAGTAAGTGACATAAATTTTGTTTTTTTATTCCCTTTAAATGTCATGCACATCGCTTAAAGAAAATACATCCCTATAAATACAGACCCTTAGCAGCAGAAGTCTAAGAATTCCCAAAATGTATGTAATTTGCTACCAATTTATTTGCAGGTCATGTATAATGCAATCTGGTGCCGATTAGGCCAGTAGAGTTTCCTTTGTGTTCTTAAAACAGGTAACCAGGATGGTGTGAGTGGATATGAAATAAATATTATCTTAATAATATAGTATCTTCTTACTTTTCTTTAGATTTTAAACAAAGAAAAAAAAGATCAATGATATACTTTATTTTGTTTTGTTTTTCATCTCAGTTTGACAAAACAGAATTGGCTGTTTGACTTTGACTTGGTTACCTGTTCTCCAGCCGAGGCCTGATAATAGGTTTATAGAGCTCAGGAATTTTTCTCTCCAGCATTGGCCTCAGGCTCTCTCTCAGGCGATTGTAATTCTTCTTTAACTCCTGCTGGTACTCTTTCTGGTCTGATGTAATCAGGTGCTTATTCTTCTCAACTGCGTCACCACACCTACAGGATAGACAGCAGAGCAAAGTCATACTACGTTTAAAAAGCAGTTATAAAAGAAAATGTCATGCCACTGCATGAGATAAAAACTAGTTCAGTCCAGTACTTGCTTTTCTTTCATACAATTAAGTTAAAAGGAGTTCCAAAAGTGATTTTTTTAGCTAACCAATTTATCTGTAATCCCATCTCTATCCTCAGTTTTTCAGAAATTCCTGCAATGTTCCATGTTAACAACATCATGTACCTCCTTGACATAAATTTGAGCCCTCTGCACACCTGATCTCTACATTAGCATCCGACTTATTAGACTGTGGGAAATTTATTTGTACTTGGAGATTTTGTTTTTAAGTGTCTGTGGCAGAATGTGAGCTAGACTCTAAGTCACAAACAACAAAGTTAAAGAACAATTAGAGGTAAAACAACTAAACAAATCAAAGAAAAAACCCTTGTTTCTCTTATTTTATGAAAAATAAAGTACAATGCCTTGTTACAAAGGAAAGCATAAAATGATCTGAGTTGAATAAAGCAGAGGACCACAGATGTTTCTCACCACTCTATCACGACATGTATAATAGCCAACACATATAGCAGTCTGCAGGAAATCAAAGAGAAGGGGTTGATTGCAAACATCTGTCGACATTTACCTCTTAGCTTATGAGAGTAATATGGAAACTGTAGCGTGGTGTAATAGTATACACAACTGTAAAATACACAGAGGAATGAGAATGACAGTAGAGTCAAATAACTTCTACTGAGATTGGCTGTGATACTTGCTTTGAAATTTTTGCTATGAATCTCTTCAAAACATCTGACTTCTCATTTCAAACAGACCAGGATGTCCATGGTCAAAATGCTGACCTCTAATTGTTAAAAATTATGTGCTGTGTATGAAGAACTGTGTCAATTAAGAAAACACTTAGTCTATATCTTTATGATTATACAATCTGTGAAAAAAGTGCCATAAGTTAGAATAAGCAGCAGCTTTTGAATTATTTTACAGTTTTATTTTATCTTCTTGACTTTGGTTATAAGTTATGAAAGTTATTACTAGTTTCTGCATTTTAGAAACCTATTATTTAAATTTGGTTAAGTTATGTCCTCTTATATCAAGATTTCAAAACCTATTTGGAATTTTTAAAAAAGGTAAAAACGATGGGAGAAAAATGTTTTACCATTGTTATTTCCCTATGTATAATGATGCAAATAATTCTGATCATGCCAAGCTAAAAACCAAATTAAAGGCCTCAACATATTACAACTGGCTCCACATTTATATAGTTGTGTCTGATAGAGTGCAGTTCACTAGCACAGACGTACACAACTACATAGTACTGCAAACAACAGGATAAATTTAGTTTAGAGAACAAAAAGATGACCAGCTAAGAAAACACAGTATTTTTTTATGCCACTGTTGAGAAGACTGGCACACAAAGGATCATTTGCCATCTTGCCTGGATTTAGGAGGAAAAAATAAACTTTTTTAAAAATTACTTTGAAGCAATTAAGGCAGCTGGAATGTGACATGAAAGTTACAAAATGAAAAACATCCTTTGGAGAAATGACACATAACCAGGAGATCAGAAGTGCACACATGCAAACACAATGTCACACTCAGATATATTGCCATAAATAAGAACGCTCGGATTATGTTTTGAAAATTAGGAATATAGTTAAAGTCTTATGAATGATAAACCAGAGGAACTACATCTTATGAGCTGAAAAATTAGCAAATGTCAGATATATCCCAGTTAGCCAAAACATATTGCTCAAACTTGTTTATGTTTTTTTGCTTTGTATTGTAACCTGGTAATTATCACCTTCATTTTAACAATCTGCTTCTTGGTGGTGCACTTTTGTCTTCTTACACTGTCACCAATAATGGAGCATCCTGGAAAAGACTTTCACTCCCTGCAGGTCAGATACCGCATTTCCTGACTATGAAAATCTCTTTGAAGAATTGTTGTTAACTAACCCCTGCTGAGTCAGTGCCATCCACTATTAACAATAAAGAGAATCACAAATGGAAATTCAAGAAAACTAGCTTGAGAACTCACTATTTACCATAAAAGTTTTCTTTAATGGTGGTTATTTTGTGGTGGTTTTTCTGATGTTTGCATGACTAATGCAGTGTTTGTCATCAGGTGGTTATACTTTAATCATATCTTACCTCATTATAAACTCCTTGAAACACAGGCGCAGTTTATTGTGGTGACGGAAGAGCTTTGGATCTGCTGGGATCTCATTCAGGAAGACCTGGGCCACCTCCAGTGGGCCCTACAGCGGGGGCAGAGAGAGGACGAAAGGGACAAACACAAAGACGAAGTTAGAGAGAAGGGAAAAAAAAGAGAAAGCAAAAACAGAGTGGAGGAAGGAAAGAAAGGAAGTGTTTGAGAGTGCATGAACAAAAGAAGGGGATGAGAATGCCCCTCATTTACAAAAAAGGGAAATGACTTTCAAATTCAATGTCAAATGCAGCTAGGGGCCAAGACATTGAACATGAGGAAGAGATCAGATTAGAGAAGGAGCCATGAGAAGCGTCCTGAATGTCTAATGTCACTGCAAAGTCTGCAGACACCCACCATTTGGCTTCCATTTGCCCAGTATGAGATCCTGTTATCCCAACTTATATTCATCATAAAACCACAGCACGCTCACATAATGCCTGCATCACGACAGGCACAGTTAAACAGCACTGATTAGCATCATAAACGCACTGGGTCCAGGCCTCAGTCCTCAGTCTGAGCAGTGGACTCGCACACAGAAAACCATCCTCTTGTGCTGATTACAGTCAGGAGTTATATGTTTACGAAGCTGCTGAGCATTAGTGTTATGTATACAACCATCAAGTCAGAGCGAGGGACCTGTCAGATTAGACGCTGGAAGATAAAGCATAGGTGGGAGGGAGCAGAGAGGCTAAAGCTAGCTTCATCATTACTCCAACATTCACTACGCTGGCAGGACCTGGAAGCTATCAGATCAAAGAGACCTCCGGTTCAGCACGGCATGTAGAGGAGACATGAAAGGAAATGGGGCCATGAATTGACATTATAACTGAATCAGGAGGAAAGCAAAGAAAGGATTACGGTTATGGATGGGATGAATGCTTTGATGTGTGATCACTGTCTTGTCTCCCATCTGCATGCTGTCACTACAATAGACACTGTAAATGGGATAACATAAATGGCAGAGAATCATTTTTATTCTCCTAAATATTAAAACAGTGAGGTGGCAAAAGGTTAGTGTCATTTAAAGGGAATGGCAATAATTTGGTTAAATGTTTAAAAAGTTATGACTGCAGCTACAGCAGGACAAGACAGACATTTGCACCAATAGGCTTCATTAATAAAAACTTTCTGATTATTACCTGGTTAACAGTGGCTCCCACAGAGCCTTGTAGCAGCATCTGTAACATCTTAGCATCTGGTTGTTCTCTGTGTGTGGCAACGGCTAACTCTCTCGTCTTCTTCTGCATGTCCTCTATGGCCACCTCAATGGGAGTAAGATCAAACTGGAAACAAGACAGAGGTCAAATTTATTGCTGCAATCACCCAGTGACATATTAAATCCAAAAACCCAATGGATGTTCCTCGCTATGCATCTGGCACTGACCTCCTCTTTTTGGATGACATTGATGCGAGTCTTGACGTAGGGGAAGGCGTGCATTGTGGTGAGAATGGTCTTCCTCTTGTACTGCTCATTTAGCTCGCCCCGGGGCCGTCCGCTCTTGGTGAAGGGTGTGGTGTACATGAAGCGCCGTAAGTTGAAGTTTTTCTCAAAGTTTGTTATACGGTCTTTCATCTCGTAGTCATCAAAGAAGGGCTCCACATAGGTGATCTGGATATATGCCTGGACAGGAGGAAAGCTTTAAAATTAGTCGAAACACACACATAAAAAAAACAAAAAAAAACAACATTCACAGCCCTCCTTTCCTTAGATGCTGAGGGAAGACTCATCAACGGAGTATTAACACAGAAGCAGATATTGCCTGCTGGACAAATCTTCCTTCTTTCCACCGATTTCTTAAATGTGCAAACATATCTGTTCATTCCTGACACTTTTCCTGGTGTATGGAACAGAAAAAAATGCTCTAAACGATGCTGTATAGTATGTCAGATGAGTATTCTTTGCATTGAATTTGTAAATATTTTCAACTAGTAATTTATCTTTAGCTGACTAATCGTAACCCTCTCTTTGCAGGAATATTTTACACCAAAACAGGCCATTACTTTCTACAAAAGAGACGTGTGCATGCTGATGCATACGTGAGCATGTTTAAGCACAAGGTGCTGGCCTAGCAGGTGTAAACCAATCAAGAAATATGAGGCACACGGAAGTTGAGAGGCTATGCACTCTGATAAGACCATCATTACACAGTTATTTCTTTACCTAGAGAAAAATATGATTGCTGCTGTATTAAGGTTTAATTTATTGTATAATAGAAGTTTAAGGCTCAGCTTTCTGTTGCATGGTAGACTTTAATATAGCGTTTGGTGGTAAGAACCATCTCATCTTGATCCATGTTAAAGAAGTAAGATGGCCAACATTGTGAAAATGCCAACGTCTCATGTTCCACTGTACATGTTGGAGCCTAAATCCAATCTGGAGAATGTGATTAACGTACCTCAGATTGAATGCATATAGACCCAAAGCGAAAAAAAAAAAAACATTTTTAGACAGTGTTAAAATATTAAATTAATTAATATTAAAAAATACATCCTCATTAGGTCATTGTTATTTCCCCTTTGATAATTCACACCAACCAAAGTTTAGTCCCATTTCAGTATATGCCTATACAGGAAGTCAGCATCATTGGAGTGATAACACTAAAATTGGTAATAAATATTCACCCTTATGCACATAGGCTGTTTCAACCCAATGGCAACACCTGCTAAAATGGGTATTTTCCGTCACCCTCCAAATTCACCTCTGTATTTTTACAGACGACATTGATCTATCACAAAGGCACACATCGAGTGTCTTAAAATGTTCTGTATGAAAAGAGCTAAGGATTGCAGCAGAAATATTATGATAGTGGTAAGTAATACACTCATTGCCTGTTAATTCTGCAATAGAGTTGGATTTAGTCTTACAATCACAGGTCACATATAAAAATGCTTCTTTTATTCTATTCTATTCTATTCTACAGTCATTTGGCAGACGCTTTTATCCAAAGCGACTTACATCTGAGAGTAAGAACA
>JBAMHW010000012.1:13093842-13125711 GCA_037177495.1 Rhadinocentrus ornatus
GTTTGGGTTATTGTTTTGTAAGCCAAAAGCAGAGCTTTGAATTTGATGTGTGCTGCAACTGGAAGCCAGTGAAGAGCGAGTAGTATTGGAGTGACGTGCTCTTGTGGGCTGGTTGAAGATTTTGTAGAGAGCAAATTGGCAAGACCAGCCAACCTAGGCAACATGGTCCTTAAAAGTCAGCTGGTTGTCTACCATGACACCAAGATTCCTGGTAGAAGACGTGGCACAAGCGTTATAGTCAAGCTGCACGCTTATCTGTGGCTGTAAGGAAGGATTGGCTGACTATGAGCTCGGTCTTGGACAGATTTAGCTGAATGTGGCGACCCTTCATTCATGCAGAGATATCGGCAAGGCACGCTGATATTCGCATTGTGACAGTTGTGTCGTCAGGTGGGAAGGAAAGGAGTGTCATCTGCATAGCAGTGGTAAGAGAAGCCATGAGAGCGGATGACTGTACCGAGCAATGAGGTGTATAGTAAAAAGAGAAGAGGGCCGAGCACTGAGCCACCCCTGTTGTCAGCCCCTGTGATTTAGACACTCCCCCTCGCCAAGATACTTTGAAGGATCTTCCTGTGACGTAGGACCGTGTCAAAGGCAGCAGACAGATCCAGCAGAATAAGGATTGAGGATTGACCAGAGGATCTGACAAGCCGTGGGGAATCAGTAACGGACAGGAGAGCAGTTTCAGTAGAGTGGCCTTGCCTATAGCCCGACTGATAAGGATCGAACAAATTGTTGTCTTGGAGGAACTGTGAGGCCTGAGTGAAGACAGCACGCTCTAGTAGTTTATATATGAACTGAAGCATCACACACAAAAGCCACAGCATTTAAAATACCTGCTTAATATTTTGTAGGTTCCAGTACATGTGTGACAAATGTGAAAAAATACTAACTTAAGTGGTAAACGTCTGCCATTTGGAAACATAAATGTAATTATAATGCAAGTAAAATTTTATCCAGAAGTAGCAAAATAGCTCTACAGTACTTCCAGTTTATATGCTGGAGCACATTACATGCATCTGTTACAATTCAAGTGGATTGCTTTGCTTTACATGTGCACACATTTACCGAGAAGTCTGCAGCCTGAGCTTTTTTCTGACATGGATGACTATTACCTCATTATTCAAAATATGGGCCATGTTTAACATCAACATACAAGACTAGCATCACATATGACACAAAATGAGCGGTGAGACATCACAGCTGCCTACCTTATTAGGGTTGAGCTGTTTTCTGTCCACTGGTGTAGAGTCTTTAATCATCACCAAGGTTTCATCTCCAAAACACTGGCTGTAAAAGTTCTAGGAGTGGAAAATATTGGGTCATTATCATATTATACTGTTCATATTATAATCATTTCTGTACATTAATATACATAAAATGTATAAAGACTATTATTTTGAAGGACGCCTGTAAGTGTCCTGAGGGAAGTGACATAATTACTTCTGAGGCTATTACTAGTTAAGAGCCTCCAGCAGAGCTAATAGACTGTTTTCTGTCCTCATTGTTCCACCCACGGGGACCACTCTTGCTAGTTCGTCGGAAATTAAGTCCTTCTTTGTTCGAGGTGTGCCTTTATTGTGACACTCCAAGTGTCCAGTAGATGAGAAGAAAACTGTTACACTGAGTCTTCACAATAAAGTGTCTGGGCATTGAAGCATGTTGAAAGAAAATACTTGATCTCTTTGTCATTAGTTCCATATCCTGACTAACATAGCATCTTGTTTTCACCACCACCACACGGATTAGTGGCCAAGCCTCATTAACATCAAACATGAAATACTAACATTGCTGTTCGAGGATATTCCTCTAGGAACAAAATGTTCAATGAATACTTGAAAGAATAAAACAGCTGATTTACTGGTTTGATAAAATACAATGCTGACATTGCATGACTCTGGTTCTCCTTGCAAGCAATCAAATGAATTTTCCAAACTCTTATAAAACTCACTAAAAACAGATGTATAATTGCAAGTCTTACATTCTGTTTGCTTAAAAGTCATTATCAGACTCCACAAGTCCAGCTGGGCACCATCTTCCTTTTTTTTTACTACACCTCAGTCTCACAACAGGCATAAATTTGTCCTTTCACACACACACGTTCCTCTCCCATACCTCCAGCCTGTGTGATATCTCCGGCAGATGTGTGATCCCAGGCTCCTTGTAAATAAATTCCCGTTCATCCAGGTCGCCAAACTTGGCCCCATAAAAACCCACACGAAAATAGGTTCCAAACATTCTCTTATGGCCCTGAAGAAAAACAAATAGATTTTATATGAGACTCTAATCAGAATGACATATTTTTCTTATTATGTTAACAGCCTTTAAAGGAGTTTTTATTATAAAGAAACATCATTTAAGAGAGTTCTGGTTGGAAATGTAATATGCTTGTAAATTATTTAAAAACATTTTTGAAGTTTGTTGTTAAAAACAACATAATTCTATATGTATTTCCTTACATGTATCTCAGACAAAAAATACTTAACGATTAAGTAATCCTAATAATTTTAAAATTAATTTCCAGCTTTGTAAAAAATATTTCTGTATGATCAAATCAATCAAAAGTCTTGTGTTTACTCTTATTGAATAAACCCATATCGTTATTACCTTCTGAATTATGCTATCAAAGGCTCTATGAAGCTTATCATGAGTGGACGCCAGTTTTCTGAAATCTCTGCGTGCTTCTAGGATCGGTATGATGATCTTGTAGACCTCATTTACTGCCTCATAGAGACCACCCTGATGAAAAACACATTAGCATGGATGGTTAGCATGGACACATACAATATTGTCCATCCTTGGAATACTGGGATGTAACACAAAGACAACCCATCATATGCTACAGTATATTACTGGTTACTCTAAACATAAATCATTAAATTATTGTTGCTCAACTAAAATTACTCTTACATTATACTTGAAAATCCATAAAATATGGATTTAAGACACATGTAGAAATTTTTTTTGTTAATGCTAGACAATAATATCATAAACATCAGTGCAGCGTCAATGTCTCACATTGCTGAAGAGCTCAGCAGCCTGCTCAAGCAGCCCCACCAGACCGCTCTCTGTGAAGTAGCGTCCAGAGCACACCCCGTCCTCGTCTGGGGACAGGATGTCATCCGACACAGCCGACTCCTCCAGCACATTGGGGGATATGTTCTGAGGAGAAAAATCAGTTGGCTAATCAATCCGTTAGCCCTTAATCAAATAATCAATCACATGGCTTCATAAGACCATGTCTTAAAGTAGTGAAAGGAACTAATTTGAGGACCATCTAACCAGTGACCTGCTAACTGCTACAGGTTGTCATTTTTCAGAGCACGACAGAGATCTTTTGTGGGAGACAGTGCATCGATGATACAATCCTCTGTTTCTGTTGTAGCTGTCTGCTCTCAGTTTTATTCACGCTTGTTTTTTCTGCCCAATCTCTTTAAAACCACTACGTCAAACAGAGGGCTTATTTTTTACGACCGAAATAGTTTTTTCTTAGTTTTTGCACTAACTTGCAGTGAGTTTGCTATTAACTCAGCTATTTGTGCGAGTATATCCACACCTCTGTCATTTACCTGGAAGGTGACACTGCCAACAGGGAGGTACTTGTGATCCTCGAGCATGCTGAGGTACTCAGCCACCAAAGCTGCAGCGTGAACCAGACACATGGCCGACTCAGTGTAGCACTTCCTGATGTTGTGCTTCTCTGCCATATTCTGCAGCCAGGTCAGACGGAGGTCAGGAGACGTCTGGTAGCCCTTTGCTATCCTGGAGGGTAAAGAAAAGGAGGGTAATTTTTATCTTCCTATCCTTTTCCTTTCATTTAATTATTTAAATGTCTAATTAAGATTAAAATCTTGCTTGAGAATAACTTGGCTAAGAACACCGTTACTGTACAGAGTGCACAGACAAGTGCACGAGTAGTTAAGGATGAGGCCTCACTGTATACAGATTGTTATTTTAACTTAACTGCAAAGGCAACCTAATACATCTGCAGCGCGGAGCAATATAGATAAATGTGTTGTATATAAACAATGATAGCTAAAACACAATACTACACGGGATTAAGTAACGTTCCTACTCAAGCTGACGCAAATGACTCATTTATGGCCGGAAGGTCGGAATACATATATCAGCAAAAATCTCAAAGCAAAATGCAAGGCAGAGAGAGAGTGCAGCAGCATCGGACAGATTGGTTAATGTATTTTGTAGGCCAGAAGAAACATGGAACACAATTTCCTGTTTATGAAATTACTGCATAATCATTAATAAAAGCACTGCTCCCTGCATACAAATGAATTCAAAAGCATCTGAAGTCCAAATGTTCATAAATAACATGGGTTTGGGAGCGTGGAAGTAACTGTTAGGGTGAGTGTAAGTCAGCTAAGAGGTCATACAGCTGTCAGACAGACACTCACCAGGTAATTAGAGCCCAAACCCAAACAGAAAGGTGCATGATAAATAATACATATATGCAACACTGAGGCACGTTGAGGTAAAGTGCCAAAATCAACAACAGCACATGTATGAGCTCTTTGTTTCGATGCTTCCCCTATGTTGTCCCTCTCTCTCTCTCTCTTTCACACACAACCACACACATTTGTACACACACTGTTTACATTTGCATACACACAAAGCCAGATCAGAGGACTAAACTGCTACCACATGGTTACCATAGTGAGGGCAGCAAATAGTGGCAAAACAGCCCAGACCACAGAGAAATGGGAACCAGCAGTGAATTTTAGGAAAAAGTCGGAGAGTGATGAGCAGGATAAAGATTATATTAAAATAAAGACACTAAAGACAGAGAAACAAGTAGAAGGTCCTTTTATAATCTCACCTGTACATTAGGTCCATTAGCATCTCGGGATCTTCCTGAAACTCCCTCATCTTTACTGTGTCAGACAAAATACTGTTGAGGTTTCTCAGAAGCTCATCCACCTGAAAATACAGACATGCATTAAAAACAGGTTATTTTGACAAAATCTCTGGATAACAAGAGCTCTTACTCTGTCTGATTGTGCAGATGACTTGTACCTGCGAGGGCAGCTGAGTGTTCTGCATTTCAGCATCCTCCTCCGCGTAGGCCAGGATGGTGCGGAGGGAGCGCCGTAAGTATTCCTCCTGGAAGTCTGACGACTTGCCCACCAGTGAGGCCAAAGACATGGTGACCTGCATCTTTACTCTTGAGAAGTTCTAAGGAAAGGAAAACAGAGAGAGAGTGTTTATCATTCAACAGTATAAACATCTGATTAATCTAAGAATTCCCACAGGATACTTAAACTTCTTCTTAAGGTTACATTTTTACAACCTGAATAAACAAAGTGCAGTATGTTAAAATTACTAGGTAGGGCACAGTTGCTACACAGTCAGCCTTAAGATTCAACATTTTTACATAGAAGATGAGTGACACAGTTTATCTTGTGTTGTTTTCAAGAGAGGAATATACTAGAATATTATATCTTATATGTATCTTTGCAAAAATGGTCCAAGCTCCTCCAAAAAAGCAGGTCCTATAAGGTGTCAAGAGTGACTAAGATTTACTGATGTTGATAGAGAGCAGGGGCTAGCCTTTTAGGTCAGACCTAACAAAATAGCTACTGCTGAACAGATTGATGAAAATAGGGTGGGAACTACAGAAAAGCTGTCAGAAAAATGTGTTGCAGCTTGCAGCATATGAGGCTGATTGGCTGCAGACCAGTCAAGTGGTTACTGTGGCTGCTGGCGACATCCAAAAGTGGCCACGATGAGCCAGAACTGGACCATGAAGCATTAGAATAAAACGGCATTGAATCACAATTTTTGGCTTTTACATTCTCTGACCAGCAGGATGCATGCGTATCATTTACCTGAGGAGGAAACTGCAGCTGGATGCACAACAAATATACCAGTTGAGATGACTTCTTATCAATAAAGCTAAAGTAAATTAAACTGAAGACAGTTGACACACGATAAATAAATGTTATTTACAACAATGCAATCTGTCCTTTTTACAGTTTTGATGCAAAATGTAGTTTTGAAACAAAAAAAGGTAAATTACCTGAAGTTTCAGGGCATTCTTAAAAAACAGTTCTTAAAAAGATTATATTAAGGCATTTAGCAAGATAATAGAATTTAACTATTTATAATCCCAATAAAAAGGAAAAAAAAAAACTTGTAAAGGTAAAAATGACTGCAACAAATATGTAGATTTGAACAGGTTAATTTGCAGCAGTGTTCTGAACCACAGTGTATTTGTTTTTTCCCCTTCTTTGTTTTGTGTCCCCTCCCTTTCCTTATCTCTCCATCCTTCACACTACCTGACCAGGAAAACAGGTCTGACAAACACCCCTCCATCTTCTGCGGAGAGGGCTGTGTATATGTGAGACAAAATGTGCTCATGTACGTGTGAAGTCCCATCCATCTCCAGCATGACCAGCTAAGTGGGAAATGATCTCCCATTAGTAGAGACATAATCACCCATGGATCATCTCTACGGCCCCATTCTGTTCAACTGAGCATGGAGCCAGAGCCTAACCACCCATCACTGAACTCTAACTCAGTGTGTGCACGAGTGTTTGTGTGTGTGTCTGTAAGCAGCCAAAATTATAGCTTAAGTCAACACATAACCCTCTTTGTCTTTCTATCTCCTTTTACCCCCCTCCCCGTTTTCACTAGCTCTCCTTTCCACCTCTTCAGAAATGGAAACGCATGTGGTTTTTTTCCTTATCTATTCTATTTATGGAAAGAAATCTGCTATTGTAACATTTTCTTACTATTATTTAAAATTAAAGTAAAAAATGGAGGTATGGAAAAAAGTTAAGTGTGACAGAGGGAGACCATGACGTGGGTGGATAAAAGGACTAAAACATTAACAAAGGAAGAGGTAGAGACCAAGTTTTGTATGAATGAGTCATTTGGCTGCTACGCTAATTCAGATCACAGCTCCTTCTGTATACACCATATAAACAAACACAGGCTGGGACACGCAGAGAGGAAACACTCTGTATAAACTGGAGATACTGTATGTCTATGTGCTGCACAGGCTGTCTGACTTTCATTAAAGCAAACAGACTGTAAACATGGGAAATATCGACTGCAAGAGAAGTAATCGAACCAGCACAGAAAATGAAAGAAGATACTTCCTCTTGTACCTTTCCTCCTTTTAAATCTGTCTATTCACAGTCCTGTCTCTTTCATTCCCCTCTATCATTGCTTCACCCCTGTTACAAGCACTCCTTTATCTCCATGATGATATTCTCCTTTCCAGGACCATTCAAATTTCTCCTCTTGCTGCCATTGAGGTGCAAATACTTACACATTTACACAAGGATATGTACCAAAACGCACACACATACAGAGGAGGACTGTCATTAGTTAAAGAGGGGTAGGAACATGGGGGGAAGACAGTGAAATATTTCTCTGCTCTCTACTTAGAGACACATCCTTCAGCAGAAACGTTCTGCAGCATGCTCAAAATAGACATGGAAAAGACATTAAAGTTGAACAGGAAACGAAGAGCAAAGAAGATAGGATAAAGATCTGAGTGACTCCCAGTTTTAGTGCATCTTCAGCAAAATATATCACAAGTAATTCTGAACTCTAAAACTAATCTGGTGTAAATGCAAGCTCAGATGTTGGATAGGTTTTTATCAGAGAACAAATTTCTTAGCATTTGCTTTGTATGTGTGTTAACATAAATGTGTGCATCTTGAGATCACGTAAATGTCATCACTTTTTTATGTGTACGTGATAATCCGCTGTTTGTGTGTGTGTTTGTGCTTACACTAGCATTGCTATAGCTGTATCTCATTATGAGATAGAGGGTGGCACAGGCTTGGCTCCTGTTCTCATCAACAGGGCTGCTGCAGTACTGAAGCACCTTCTGGCACAGGTCTGCACACTGCTCCGCCTCCTCCTCAAACAACAGGTCTCCAAACTGCACACAGACAACAGCAGATGCACAAGGTGGTACACACAAAACTCTTCTATACATAAATTGGCTTGTATCAGCAGTTTTCCCCCCACAAAAACAAATCAGAACATTTAATTTGGACACAGATTGTGTTGGTGTGAACACACCAACCCAAACACCGGCTAATTTTCACAAAGTGAAATTAAACCCATACAGGCAAGCACACCCACACACATATCATAATGAAAGTACCTTGACGACAAGCGCTCTGAGTGTGCTGAAGGTGTGGGACAGGAAAGTAGTGCTCTGGTTGCAGGTTAGAGAGTGGAGTAACACTTTCAAGACTCCACCAACTACGTTGTCCTTACACTCGGCCAATGGAACCGCCTGGATGTGAGACAGATGGAAAGTCTAAAGTTCACTTCTCACAGGTTAAAATGAATAGTTCATATTCAGAGTTCATCATTTCAGTTTTGAACTTGTTCAAAGTTAATTTTTTTTCATTTTTTTAGGTTAGAAAAGACAATGAAGTGTGCATGGAGAACAGATGTATGGACAGAGGACAAAAGTTTTTTCAGTGTAACAGAATGTCATTTTTTTGCAGCTATTTCCTGCTTACCTCCTTCCTAAATACTGTATTAAAGCAAAAAAAAAAAGAGATGCAAGGAATGGGATGGAGGCCATGATTTATACCTACCTTTGCAGTGTATGTTCAATATTTTCGTTCATGTCTGCTCTCTGAGTGATATATCTGACAATAAATCTTTTCTTAGTGCTTTCAAACCATCATAAAGATAAATGAGCAAGAACCTATTTCAAGGTCCAAACTCAACAAGAACCCAAGACATGGGGAGTCATAAAGAAAAGGAGGGAATAACCCAAAAACTTCAACTTATGTTTCGTGTCCCCTTCACAGTTACAAACCGCCCCAAAAGCTTGACAGTACACTGCAATATTCGACATAATACCATAATTTCACAAGCCTGAAAAAAGTTTAGTTTAAATAAGTTATTGGAACTTTCTGCCAAGCAATCTAAATAAGGGTTAAAATGATATGACAGTTGAACTAAATGCGATTTAAAAGAGATGGCTATTAAAATGGCATTAATAAAGTACATGTTTCAGTTGACATTCAGGCAGATATTAAGACTTTTAGTTATCAGCTTATTGGCTTTTTTCATTATTAACAGTGTCCTCTTTGTAGATTTCTCTCAATCTCTCTCTCTCTCTATCTCTCCCTATCTCTATCTGTATGTAGTTTATATGTAGTAAAAATCTGATGCTGGGACAACCCTTTTTTGGTTTATGAATAAACGGTTTTCTGACCTGTATAATAGTCTCCAGAAGGTCCAACACTATCAGGTTTGTTTCTGTGGCTAGGTTCCCACTGATCAGAGCCTCCTGGTCCAACTCTGCCTTAGTCCTGACAAAAGAAATGAGTGCATAAACAGAAAGCTATGGCAGAGAGCAAAACCATTAGACATGGATTAAACAAAGATCAGAAAAGTGAGACACATACTTATCCTGTTTATCATTTGTTTGTCTCCACTGAGTGAGGTCTTTCCTCCAGCGCAGGTTCTCTCTCTGACCCAAAGTCCGGTCCATTCCTGTCATGGACACAAAAGCAGACCAGTATTTAGAGGGAACAGACAGTTTGTGGTGTCAAATATTTTATAATATAATTTGAGTTACTTAATGTAAAGCTGTATTCTTAAAGATAAAAAAAAGAAAAAGGGAAAAAAAGAAACTCACACACCACAAACGACATGACTGCATTACCTCCAACTCGTTTCATCATTTCCCCACGGGCTCCCATTCCTCTCAGCAGGGCTTCTTCTAGCTGCAGTTTAGCCTGCTGTGATTTCTGTAAGGCCTGGGTGCTCACTTTGTCGCTGCTTTGCTTACCCTACAAATGTGCATAAATACATCATCACCAAAAACAAACGTGAATATTATTTTTAATAATAAACAAGCACAAGACAAGGCATTCAAATTCACACCCAGAAGCTGACTTCATGCAGCTTCCATTTGCATTTTTAAAATCGTGAAATTAGAAGTGAAACTGCTGCAAAGGCACTGACACAAAACAGGCAAAAAAAAAGGCAGTAACTGACCCTGTACTCAAAGCATGACACACAGATAGTGAGGAGTTCAAGCAGTTTGTTGAGCTGTGAAGGAGGCATATCCACCGTCCAACGCTGAATCAGGCTGCTATCGGCATTCTTCATTACCCACAGGAAACACACCAACAGGTGGCGACTGGTGTCTGCTGCCAGGGTGGCTATGGATTTACCTTGCTGAGAAGAGGACAGGCAAATATATATTTTTTATTTTTAAAACATCTCTCATTAAAGAAAAATACAGCATACACACATGCATCTGCAGTGATACATAAAAAACAAGATTGTAGACTTAAAAACGGGGTCATTGTTTTTTTTAAAAATCAGTGTAGATTTCTAATTTACATTTTGTGTTGCCATATAAAAAGCTGAAATCCAGAAAATGCTTGATATGTCTTATTTATCGTTTACCCACATAAAAAGAATATCTACACCATTACTTCTGCAGGAGATAAATAGAGTAACTCAGTTTGTGTGTGTCTAACAAACAGTATAAGATTCACAAGTTCCTCTATGCCACTTATCTGGTTAGTCAGTCCTTTCATTCTGGCTTTAGTGAAGTATTGTTCTCTTCTTCATATCAACAGACGTCAAATCTACTGCAGATTAATTTTCCTTCATTCGCTTGATGATAAATCACTGCTATAGAAGGCTACTGCTGCTTCATTGTGTGGCAGCTTTGATAAATGTAGCTATTAACCTCCTACTGCTCTAGGTGTCCCACCTAGGACCTCTTTTTCAAAGCTGGACTGAATGAAGCTCATCAGAACCAAAGTAAAAAAAAATATATTTCTAGTATATTCAAAAATACGCATCAAGTAAAAAATAATAATAATGACAATTCTGTTGCAATGGGAAAATGATTCATAGATATACAGTTTAAAAGTGAACTGACCAAAAATGAGGAACAAGTGCTTTGGCAGCCATGGCTGGATTTATGACGAATATCAGACCAATGGCTCATTCATGTAAAAACCACTTTTTCCACAACAGTATTTCTTGCAACAACATACAAGGAACTGATTCATCTCTTTAAAAGAAACACTGGAAGAGGGAAAGAATGGCAGAATGCAGTTTTGCTGCCTGTGTTGTTGCTGTAGCTACACTTGATGGATGTGTTTGTCAGAGAGGACGGCCCCGTTCACTTATGATGGCAATGCCTGCCCATAAAACATATCCTGCAGACATGTGTGTCGATGTGTATGTATGATATTTTTTTTCTCAGAGTGGATGAAGTGCATGTGTGGCTCTGACAGCTAATCAATCAGCCTCTATGCAGCTCACCTGTTGGGAAGCACAACCCTCACAGATACAGGCTTCCAAAAAGATATACACACACACACATGCACTTTTTAACTTTTAAAAACATTGATAATCTGCTATCATTTTAAGAAATTAATAAATCAAACATAAATTATCAAAATTTACCAGGGACGCCATTGAGACGAGAACATTTCTTCCTAATGTGTTGAAGGGGTTCCCAGCAATTGCCATGGCAACAGACTGATTGATGGGTGGGACATTTTCAAGGTCATCCTCAGGTTCGTCAGTCTTGTTTTTCCCACCACGTGTGTCAGAAACTAGAGACAAACATGGTAAGAATATGTTAAACTGAAAGAGAGAGGAGGTACAGCCTTAAATGTGACACTACTGTGTCTTAATTAAAGCAAAAACAAACTCAAGCATTTAACATATTTAAGTCTGAGTCAAAGAAGATGGATGGCTGTAGTCGTATATATGAAAAGAAAAAAAACAGAAAACGGCAGATAATTGCTGATTAGAGGGAACCATTAACCTTTGCCCTTAATAAACCTTAGGAAAGGCACTTTCCACAGCCTATCACAGAGTCTTGGGTTGGTTTGTTTTCTGCTCCAGAAATTTAACAATACCTCTGCTGCCATCAACTGTCTAGTGCTAATTTCACATGTTGAAACGTTTTCATGCTAGTCATCAGACAACTGTAGTCGATCTATTTTACTGTATGTGCATGACCATGAAAGATGACGTGAACATAAAGATGGAGTGTTAGTGTATGTAAATTTATGTGTTTGCAAGTACCTGTGAAATCCAGGTAATTGGTGGAATCTATAATGATCCCCACCAGGGGGAGGTAGAGAGTAGCCACCTTGGCTCTGACTTCAGGTTTAATACAGCGATTATCAAGATCATGGGCACACAGCAGGCTGCAAATTGCATTGATAGCCTTCCTCTGGACCTTCCCCCTGCAAACATGCAAACATATTTTTAGCAGCTTGATTGAATCTAGCAGTTGCAAGTATAAAGTATTCTATATTTGCAGGGGTTATATATATTATTACAATGCAATTAAATATTAATTTTTTTTTTTAAATAAATAAAGATGCACTGCAGCTTTGCAACAACAGGTGTCAGGTGGTGTATGGGAATAATTTGATAGCATCTGCCTTTCCGTACCCCTCTGACTCCATGTCCAGAGCTGCACTGAGTTCTGTTAGCAGCAGACCGGTGAGGTAATGCTGCTGCTTAAATTCCTGAGAAAGATCAAACAGAGCCAGGATCCTCTGCTGCTCCTGGAAACTGCATGAACCAGAACTCTGCAAAGAAACATGACAAGAAGGAGAGACACACACACAATGTGAGTAGCAGAATGAGCATATTTACAGAGCAATAATCAAATGGCTCATATTTGGTATGTCAAATGTGTCCTTCACACTTCTCATATTTGCTTTTCTAAGTTGTCTTATCTTGAATAAACATTCAAATTTCATCACTTTTTACTTTATTTTATTGTTGTTGCCATGAATAAATCCTAAAATATTGAAAAAAAGGGCATTATCTGCTGAAGAGTGAATCTTCCAAGAATTAATATAAAAATCTAATTAAATTCTGCATTATTTATTCCTACAGGTAAGTGGGCACACCTGTGAGGAAATGGATGGACATGGTGAGGCAGGTGCAGAAGAGGGGCTGCTGAAGAAGAGGCTCAGGTTGAGGTAGTGCTCATGACTGCAAAGGATTCGCAGGAACTCCAGACGCATGCTTATCAACGTCGGCATCGAAACATTTTTTGCTGACATCTGCGAAGCAATAGATTATAGTTCTTTTAAAAAATGCAACCTAATTATCATTAATCAAGTTTATATGTTTAAAATACACATGCTAAACACATTTTGTTTGGTGTCAATGCTATTCTAACCTGGTTGCAATAGTTTTTCACCAGCTGAAAAACAAATCCTCGATCCATGAGAGACAGCAGGTCATAGAGGAAGAAGGCCAGGCTGATGTTGACTTTCTCTGCTTGCTCTACCTCCTGTAACAGGAGCCAACAAACAATCAGTAAGCTACACTGAGTGGATCTTTCCGACAATATAGCTGGGCAAGCTGAGCCTTTGATACCAGAGAGACTAATATAATTAGCACTTCCTACTCCCTGTTGTTTGGAGGACAATAACAACACGTTCACCTAAACAGCAACTGCCTCTACACATCCCTGGAGAAAAAAATATATATAAAGTCTGTGTTAAAGAGTTCTGAGATGGGATTTTAAAAGATACCCTTGAATATTAGTGCTTTTATTATTGTCATGTTAATATTTCTCACCTTGTGTTGTTTGACAAGGATGGTGCAAATCTCAGCTGTAACCACAGACACAATAGTGGTGATGTCATCTTTAAATCTGTCAGAGAAGCGACTTCTTCGAGGAACACTCTGCTTGTCCAGCTGAGACACATGCTGAGCCATGCTTTTCACCTGTTTAAGACACCAAACAGAGAGCCAGCAAGAATCACAAATTGTGAAAAGTAAGAAACAGCATTTACATGCATTAAAAACTGTGAGTGAAGAGAAAGCAGGAGTCAGATTTCTTAAGAACCTGTTGACAGATGCATTGTTGATTTGATAACAATTATATATCTAGATAATAAAAGAGCATCACTACTTTTTTCCTTTTACATTGCTTTAAACACCATTTAATGTTTTTTTTTATAAAATTAGGAGGAGCTGTTTTTTAAAGATAAAATAGGCACTTTCTAGTGAGAATTATAGAGAAACAAAAATAAAAAAGATTAAAAGAAAAACATGAGAATATGAATGAATATGATTAATGGTATACTTGATCTCAAAATAGAAAATACACTTAATCCACTAATAATAACTTTTAATAAATAAAATCCTTTAAAAATGCTTTTATCACCTAATTTATATTGCTACTACTATTCATCATTCAAGGCCTGTTGCCATGAGGTCAAACTGATCTTATTGTCCATTTTTATTATTTCACCCATTATAATTAACATCTACAGCAGTACTTACAGTTACATTTTTCTTTCACAGTTAAGTGCCAATCAAGGATAGATCTGCTACAAAAAGATTTTATAAATTCCCACTGACCAGCAGCTCAAAGAAGAACCAGGCATATTTGTAAGCATTTTCTCTGCAGACACCGGTGCTGACGACCATCTGCAAAGCCAGCTCCTCATGAAACTGCTGCAAAGTAGAAAATACAAGAACCAGTAGATTAAAAAAATGCTTTAATAGTTTTGTGATCACTTGTACCAATGTGATTATTTCTAAATATCACAAAAAATGTTGACTGAAATTAGAATGACCACAACACCAGAAACCTCAGTGTTAGACTCCCACCTTGTGGATACAAGAGGGACTGCATCTGTGGAGGCTGGAAGCTCTCCTAAGCCTCACACCAGGATGCTCAGGTCTACCATAACTTAAAAACTAAAAAACTAAACCAAAAATAACAACAGTTATGTAGAAATTCATTACAGTCTCCATATTTTAAGTGTTGTGACATTAAACATTATCTAAGCATTGTGGGCTACCCCCTTTAGTCTAACTCAAAGACGCATAATTGGGAATTCTTTTTAAAATTTGCTCTTAATCTCTGCCAGACTAGTAACAATTGCAAAAGCACAGAAACTACATAAAAAAGGTGAAACTGACAACATAAAGTTGTCTGATGCATTACATTATATTAACTGCCTCCCTTTCATCTTCTGCTTATTATGCACTTTGTACCTCAACATATTGTTGTGTAACTGTTTTAAATCAAGTTATTAAAAACACATAAAACAGAAAAGCGAGACTGAGCAGATGAATTAATCCTTATTAAAATCTGCTGAGAAAACAGGGGAAATGGTCACCTAAATCTCATTTTTAAGAAAATGATGGAAGACATAAATAAAGCAAATTTTTAAAGAATAAGTCAGCATGTACAAAGCATTAGAGTGCCATCTTATCAGTTCACATCCAAATTTCCCTTTTAAGCAGTCAGTCCGTATCATCAAAAGTCTTCAGATATCAGTTTGGTTTAAATGAAAGCAGATGCTAAATTTCCACACGCCATGTGCTCAAGTGAAACGCTTGGCTTATGTTTAGATGTATTTCAGGTTACCTGACTCCTGAGAACAGAAGGATAATGTTGAATTGTACATCTTGTGATTTACTCTCAAAAGCTGCCTGATTACTATAAAAACTATATAAAAAGAACTTTTCAGCAATGACTGGATATATCTCCAGGGTATGTATGCAAAAAAGAAAACTGATATTTTCCCTGAAGAGAAAGTGGAGACATTCTACATGACAACAAAAATGTATCATCTTCTGTTTAAATGATGAGGATGCAGTTATATCTCAGTGCAGTGCAGTGAAGATAAAGTCAAAGATAATGTTGACACAAAGTCAATTTACCCATGTGATCATACTGCCAGCAATGCGTGTCTTTTCCCTACTTTTGTCCGTTACAGTTCCTGTCTTTCTCTTCTATTACTGTCTAATAAAGGCACAAAAAAACGCCACTTAAAGTTAAAAGATAGACCTAGCCCACTAGAAGCTCATGTTCTGCAGTTTTACTCCTGGTCTTCATTTGTACGATTGTCATTTTAGAAATGTCACAGAAAAGCAATACCTTTCTGCTGGAAGGTCTGGTGCTTCCTGTGGGGTTCTGATGGCTGTTTACATCCACATAGGTAGACATGCGACTGCCTGGGTTGTTTTGGAACTGGAGACAAAAATATTCCAACACATTAAATGTGATGGATGCATTCATTAGTCTGGGTGTCTGGTGGCCTATTACAATACTTAATGTAGTGTGGGGATGAATGGCAAATGGCTATTTTGTGTGTATAAGCAGGGATGCTGGGGTATTTACAATTACTACTGTGTGTGTTGGTCTTTTATAAAATATATAAATAACCTGGTGAAAAGCATTCTTTTGGGGCTCTTTAACAAAAGCAGATAAAGAAAAATGGGTCATTAAAACTCATCAGTACCTTGGCAGAGAGGATACTTTTGACCTCAGCATCTTCAGCAGAGGTGTGCGGCCCAGGAATATCAGGGTTGCTGCTGCTGCGCATTCTGGACTGGAGAAGCATATTGCCAACAGTGGCAGCTGTGGCCCGACCCATGGTGCTGTAACGGCTCTCTGCTGAAGGTATCGAACCCCCTGAAACTGAAAACACATGTTGACACAAAACAAGATTAAATCTTAGTTTTTTAAATAATGACAACAAATATGATACTTAAAATCATCAGTCATTATATCCTGCACCTGCACTCTGCACGTCTCGAGGGGGATCGGGCAGACGAAACACCCAGTAAAGGTAGGTCGCCAAGAGGCTGTTCCTGCCCTGCTGGTCCCTGATCAGCTCCTGGCTGTTATGAAGACTGTTGACAATAGACACCACTGATTCGAAGGCTATCTGGGCCAGATTGGCTGTAGAACAGGAAGAACACACACAGACATGCACATATAAATAACAAGACTTCTAGTCCTTTCTCATAATATTAGCAACAATGAGTTTAGAGGGACTCCTCACCGGTCTGGCCAGCAATGACCATTGGCTGCATGATGAGAGTGAAGAGCTTATCCAGAACCCGATGGAGAAAGAGGACCAGAGGCTCTAAACTGGAGGAAGACAGGGAAATGATGCTCAGCTTCAGCTCATGCTCCAGCTTGTTCTCTGGAATCTTCTCCTCCCTGACCCGCAAAGGGAATGTAACTCCACCCTCCAGTGCATGGCAGAGGGTGAAGAAACGCTCCAGGTGGTTGTCCTGTTACGGGAGAGGAATGATTTGCTGCAGTTAAGTTTTTACACAGAGCAAAAAAAGAAAAAAAGAAAAAGAAAAACAAGACAATGAAGAAAGAGACAGAAAGAGAAAGTGGATGTAATGCTTCAGGTTGGAGCTACAGCAGAGCAACACTTGAAGTAGTTGTCTGTGAATTGATGTGTAGTGCACATGCCTACACAGAAGAAAGAGACAGGAAGACAGAGTGAGTTAAAAAGCAGTGGTGTTACTGTTGATGTCTCCAACCATTACTCACCTGAGTGTGTACAGATGAAACAGCCTGGACCTCAAGGTTGAAAAGTCCTTTGTGACTCTCCATCCACTTGACTGGAGGGACCTGAGCAGGAAGTTTCTACATAACACAGGAAAATTAAATATGAGTGTCCAATTTGAAATAAATCTTTCCTTATAAGAAAACTTTTTTTTAAAGAAAAAAGAGCATTTTTTTGTGTGTTTATAATGTGTACCTCTGGTGTGTGCAGTGAGTAGTTGACCGGAAGTCGCTCTAAGACGATGGGCAAACAGAACTGACCAGTCTGAAGACGGTCACTGTGCAATATGGGCAGCCACTATATCAGAGGCAAGCAGCAGATTTAAAATATCAGCTAAACTCAAATTATGTTGAAGATGTTGAAATCAGAGACTGATTTTGGCATAATGAAGGACTGAAAAATCTCACAGAATATCCAATGAGTGTCTCACAGCCGCCGCTCTGGTTCTGCTTCTGTTGGCAGCTGATGTGGTAGAAAGTGAAGAGCAAGTGATGTCTCTCCGTCAGACGGGCTGGAAGTGCAAACTTTACCTCCTCATAGAAGTCTGGAGACCTGAGAAAAAGGGAAAAGTCAATCAACAAAAAGAATGGACATCATTAAAAGATAAATAGGTGAAATAAAGGATAAAGAGGAGGAGAGCAGAATTACACAAACTTTTAAAAGAAAGAAAACAGACTAAAACTAAAACAACTATGTATGTAGAAGGATAAGAACAGAATGCAGAAGGCTGGAAATCATTGATAATTGAAAACTGTAACATAAAATGCTAAAAAAAAAAATGTTTTTTTTTTTTTTTTTAAATGTAAGTTGTTTTTTTTTATAAAAATAAAAACTCAAATTACAGGTCTGTAACATAACTTAATAATTTAATATCAATGACACATCCTTTTTGCATATATTTGATCTGATGACAAAAAAATGTGAGATTATTTTTAAGAAATCACAGAAAACATTCATGGTAGTCCTAGCTACCATGAATGCAAATCAAATTCTCCATTTATCACAATAGCACATCTCCAAGCTAATAGATTCTGGGTACGAAACTGCTCTTTACTCACTAAAAACATATAAGAAGCAAAATAATACAAGCTGAGCAGCTAAAATCTAGCAAGAATGTTAAAACATTTTGCCTTTAAAACTAAAGAAATTTGTCTTCTAACACATAATGTTGCTGAAAAAAAACAACTAATGCATCACAATGATAACCATACCCCTCTCCAAACATCTGTAAAATGCAGCTAGATAAAAAAAAAATTATACATATCTCAATCTATATCTATCAAAGATATGTCTACTTACTTGTTATGGTAAGTAACAGGGGTGTAAACTTCTTGTAAAAACTCAGGGCCACTAGATTTTCCAAAAATTACCTAAAAATTAGCACACAAACAAAACAATGAATAGTTAAAAATGTACCACATAATAAATCTATATAGCACATCTGTACAGGGTAACAGTGTACAAGCTATCCATGTGTACCAACAGCCCACCAGAACTAATTAAAATTAATATGTTTTTCTGTCATAATATTGCTGACATGACAAAATATATAAAATAATACTCACAGGCAGAGCGCAGGTAGGATCCTCTCCACTCATAAACTGCATTTTGATTGTGATGTTTCTTGCAGATGTAAGTCTGTTGACAAAGTTCAGCCTCTGGGGGTATACATAGAGCAAGTTCCTACAGAGACACATGAAGAGAAGGAGCACCAGGGAGATGTTTTATTTACCCGGCTTATGAAAAATCAGACCAAAACGATTGAATGACACGAAGCATTTCAACTGCACACCACTAGGTGGCACCATCTCTACAGAAACATCTTCATGATCAAGTCCTAAGGTGACACTCCAACACTGTCAAAATGCCAGTAATTTGCTGTGGAATTCAGTGGTTTTAATTAAATACTGTAATTTGTTTTTTAGTACACAAGGAAATTCCACAGTTTCCACCTAACATATGCTTAGAGTATGTCACTATGTAATTACCAAGTAGAAAACTTGTTCACACATGTTTGGTTACAAATTAAATCATTTTGAGCAGCAGAGCAACAATTGTGATGTCAGCCATTAAATGATAAGTGCATCTCAGCTGTTGCCTTGGGACTTTAAGATAAATAGTCTAAGAGCAAACAAGCCAGTATAACTCTGGATGAATCGAGCCACTCATAAGTCATATTATCTCCAGTGAATGTGCAAGACTTCATCTCGCATCTACACATATTCCACTTCATAAAAGTAAAAAGTAATTCAATACAGACATTGGGACTGCAGCAGGTGCAGGATGAGGTATACATTCAAAAAGCTTACCCACCTGTAAATGTTGTGGGGGACGTAAACCTCACTGGAAGGGAACTCTAACACTTCTTTAACTGGCCGAATGTTTTTCTCAGCAACAGGTATGAGTGGGATAAGCTCTGGGGATAGACAGGCCTGCAGCATGTCGTGCACTGGAGACATGTCCAGCTTGATGCAGCCTGGAAGACACAACATAAGTCAAATCCTGCATGTGTACTAAATATACAGTAGCATGGGATACCATATTATGTCACTAAATACTGTAGACATCAATTTATCAGTATATTAACATAAATTCCAGAAAAGGTCTAAATTTGAGTAATATCCATATTCTTTCAACGAGTTATACGAGAAGATCTGTTCTCAGCATAAAGTTACTCTCAGCAACCAGATAGCGTGGAATGATTCCTAGAAACAGGTAGAAAGAGCCACCTTGGTTCTGTGCCAAGGTAGCAAAACACACAGACTTGGACCACAAAGCTCTAATTTAAGCTACATATAAAATTAATAATTTTAATCTGGATAATCTGTACCACAATTATACTTCTAAAGCTCCATATTGTAGTTATACAGGGGGATTGTGTGATGGGTTACTTGTGGACCAGTGTGCAGAAACTACTCCATTTTTGGACCACTACATTCTCCGTTAAGCTTTTTTGCTGATTTAAGCTAATAGGCTGTAGCTACCAGTCAAACCTTCGAGCAGCATCAGCCTTCTGAAGAGGAACAATCAACAGAATAATGTTTCAATATAACAAGAAATAACCTGGTATTGTCTTGATTCTCCTCTGTGGAGTGGAAGTTTTCTTAATCTCAGCCAGGAACTTCAGTAAATCCTCATCACTTAGACGATCCCCCTCCTAAGACAGAGACACAAGGTGATTGTTTTTAATGTTCTCCTTTTTTCGGTGAAAAGCCAGAATGGCACAGCCTGAAATGCAGAAGATTATGCAGCATTTTTCACAGTCATGGATTCATGTTAGAAACATTACAAGAACTTGATGGAATACATTACATGGCATTTTTGATTAACAAATGAGACAAGGACAGGCTGTAACCACAGCCTTGTCTGTCTGTATCCAGCCTATTAGGGAAACTGTCCAACCTGTTTGAAGATGGTGGTTATAGTGATGGTAGCAGGCTTGAAGGCAGAAACATTATAGAACTGTTCCTCAATAGTACTATAACGCTCCGAGTTCCTCCTGGGAAGCTGCGCTCTACGGTCAATGCTGCTGGATTTGGCTGTAAAAAAACCCAAAATAAAACACAATGAGCAATCGGATGCATTTTGTTTTACAAATGACTGATTTGCCAATATACTCAAAGTCTTTTTAATTCAACAATAACCCCAATACTGACGTGCATTCATTTTTTGCAACTGACTACATGATGCATCTCTGCACTGATGACTCTGCATAACAATCCAAGTCTACACTAATTAAACTAAAGATGAATAAAGATGTGCAGTACTTATTATTAATATTACAGACTTCTAGTCTCCAAGATGATTATGGTTTAGAAGTTGTGAACATTGTGTGGATGGATAAGAATAAATTAAGAAATGCTTTGTATAATTTTATCTATTAAAAGGTATTTAAATGAAAACATATCTAAAACATACTGTCATCATATATCCTTATATTTCTTTGCTAAGAGACATCTGTGTTGCCAGATGTCTTAAGTGTGTGTAGCTGAGATACAGACGGATCATAAACAATATTTTCTCCCGATTTGTTGGTCTGGGCAATGTTCATTTGGTGTCAAACTTTTCAAAAAATGCATGGCTTGTGTGAAATTGATCACACTTTCTCTCTCTCGTGGTTTGAAGAATCTGTGCTCAGGTAGTCTTCTCTCACTAGAATCTGACTAGGTAACCTGCTGCTAGTTTCTAAATGACAAACTATAATACAGGCACACTTAATTCCTGACAAACAAGGACAGACACACAAGGATACACTAAAACACACCTCCTTTTATGCTGTCAGAGTCTGTGACGTCGCGCTCTAAAGCAGCAGTAGAGATAACATCCATAATATTAACAGTTGCCCAGGCAAGAGGCATGCGATAGCGGCCCAGTCTCTGGCAGAAAGCCTCCGCGTGGCCTCGCAGCTTCTCAAGTTTGTCCTTGTTCTAAAAAACATTTATCCCAGGATTCATCACCTTAAATTTAATCAACAATTATAACCACAGCAAGCATTAAAATGGCTTTGGGAAGATAAAAAAAGCTACATGTGCAGCAGCTTTTTGTAAATTGACTGCTTGGTGATAGAAAGAATTTGCTCTGCTGCATTACCTTTGCAGAGTCACATTCCCTCAGATTTATGTACGGGTCGGCACATTCACTGATCTCCCCTTGCTGGAGAACCTTCTCAATCTGAAATACAAGCAGGAAGTACACCAGTCATCAAACCTGCTCAGCACATTCTAGCCTCAAAAATCCATATTTTGCTGGCAAATGTACAGCATGGATTCAATTACAGGATGTTTACATCAGACTAGTACTGTTCAGCTTATTTAAAAGCAGGAGAAATAAAAGGCTATATTAACTGTTGTTTTTTTTTGTTTGTTTGTTTTTTAATAGATGATGTGTATTTCATTATTACCTTGATGACCAGGAATATATCTGGAGAAGGATAGGTGATGGAGAAGATGGCAGATCTGGCCAGGGTGGAGTGATCCACATGTGGAGTGTGAGGTTTCAATAAGGTTTTAAATTGCTCTGAGTTGAGATCACAGTAAAAGTTCTCTGATATCTGGCAGAAGAAAGAGATGAAGAATTTCAACCTGAGAGAGAACATTATTTCCTCCTAAAAATAAAACAAATTGTTGCTTTTCAAAGTATAATAAAATCTAAAATGTAAAGGCAATATGTAATCTTTTCTACTAAACGAGCTGTATAATAAAATAAAGCGCGAGACTGATTTCATGCAGATTGTGGAATGTCATCTGTTCAGTCCACTCTACAGTTTCTCTTCTACCATCAGCAATGACCTCAGGCTCAGAACACAGCCAAATGTCCTTATCTGGCCTGACCTGCTGTTTCATGTGATCCTTTTCAACACAGAGCTTTTAACCATTCTCCTTCACACTGCTCATCCCACAGGACCTATATTACACTGACCAGGCCAGAGCACACTCTTGGAAACTAAACCTGCCCAGTATCTATCATCATCAAAATGAACTCTGATCAGATTACATGCTCAGATAAGTTTTCTACAATGATTCTGTTCATAGCTATTTGATGGAATGACAACATTTGTTTTAAATTGAGGCATAATTACTCAGCTTTACTACCTCCTTTTGACAAATGACTTCTTAAAAAAATCACAAATAACTTCAACAGTGACAGTCAACTGACTTATACAGTAAAAAATTCTTCCTTAATTCATTAAATAGAGTAAACAGTTTTTAAACAAAGGTCAAATATGCATGGAGTTAACATTCTTAGTCAATCACAATAAAAAATATCACTTAATTTGATAAATTGAGACACAAGGAATGTAATAACCCTCTTTAAAAAGGACATCTTTTTTCAACACAGAGACTTTCTGTCTCACTGACTGACAAACTCTTTGCATTGTCTGATGGAGAAGATCTGGTGTTGCCAAATTAGCAAATGTGCAGCTAGATTAAAAAACAGATCGAATTATTTTGTAGTAAACTTCCACACAAACTGTCCATGAATCTGAAGTTACACTGCTAAATGAGTGCAATGATTTGATGTGCAGTTGCAGAGTATCCCCAAAACAACACAATGAACAAGTCCTGCAAAGTAACAATAGTAATAATATTCTTTTATAATGCAAAAAAAACATTGTGTGTTTGTGTGCCAGCTCTAAAACCTCTGTCTGTTTTCTATCCATATATTTATTATCGTAAGTAGGCCACTCGCTGAGTCCAATCCTGCATCTGCAACTTGGCTGATGGACAACAGACTCGTGATTAATGGCCAAAGTATTAAATGGAATTTGAACATCTGCTGCAGATTTCATAGACATGAAACAACAAAAAGTGACATAAAGCACAACAAGCAGCAACAAATTCTCCACGGTACATAGGAGACAGCAGAAAGAAGTGCAGGATTTCTGATGAAGACTGTTGAGAAGCAAGAGAAACAAATGCACTAAGGAGAGAGGCAGAAAGACAAACAGGCAAAAGCAAAAGGAGTGAACATTTAAAAGAAAAGTGGGTCAGAGGTAAAAACATCACCATTCTGCTGCAATTAAATCTAACTGACAAGATTGACAGATTCTCTTTTCTTCAGGCTTCGCTGCTCTGTAATAGTCTGCCTCTGCTTAATATATTAGGCAGGAAGTTGTATTAACCTCCACAGGGACCTCTTACATATTAAACTTGGTCACCTTAAGCCAAATACACCGAGACATCCTTTAGCATAACTCTTAAAGTGTGACATCAAACAAAGAACTGCAACACTACTTCATTTACAATAATCTTTTTGACATATATGAGAGATTTTATTGAGTGTATCACCTAAACGCCCTTGTACAGTTTATTTTCAACATTACAGGTGTATCTTAGTGCCATTAGTCCTGCAGACTAGCTAGAACGCATAAGGGCACCGCCATTTGTGTGTGTGTGTGTGTGTGTGTGTCTGTGTGTGTGTGGTGGTGGTGGTGGTGGGGGGGGGGGGTCCCTCCCCAGTGACTTAAACCTCATCTGAGAGATCCATGAGCATTTAATCTCTGCAGTACTTTTACCCAGACAGCTATCCAGCTGTGTAAATTCACAAAAAAATGCAAACAACCATGGTTTAGAGTAGCTGACTGGGAAACATAGTGAAGTATTAGTAGATGCAACAAAACTAACACCCCCAAGGGCATCAATATGTAGGGATGATGAGACTTATAATCTTGTCGAGTACTCTGATCCCTTGCTGACATGCAACTGTCCAAAGAAACAGGACCACCCTGAATTAGCAGAGGAAAATGTCATGCAAATGCTTCTTTGAAACATGTCTCTGTTAACCTCAAATCCCAAACATTTGACACCTTTTAAAATGTCTATTAAAACAGAATTACACAATCTACAAAGATCACAAACCCATATTTTAATCCCAACACACACCAGATGTTGTAATTGAGACAAGTTTGAAATGGGGAAACAAAATGACAAATCAAAAACAATTGGAGGAGTTTTGACAACTAATTAAGCTGATTAACAATTTGTCAGAAACCTCACTGAGCATATAAGGCAGCATGTCAATGACGGTAGAGCACCTCAGTAACATTGCTTTGAAGACCCCAACGGTGTATCATATCATTAAAAGATTCAGGGAGGAATCTCGTGGGATAAGGCCTAAGGTCAAATCTGGATACTCATGATCTCTGAGCTCTCAAGTAGTACTCAATCAAAATCATGAGATCAGACATGATTTCCTACTGGAAATCACTGCATAGGCTCAGGAACAATCCTAGAAATCACGGTCTGAACACAGAGTGTGTGCAATCCACAAATACAGGTGAAAGCTTTATCATGCAAGAAAGAAGCCATATTTGAACAGGATCCATAAATGCCACAATTCTCTGGGCCAAAGCGCATTTAAAATGGTTTGAATGTAAAAGAGCTCAGTTTCAACATCTGTGATGTTTAATTTCTTTTAGGAATAAAATATGGGTATATGAGATTTGTAAATCATTGCATATTGTTTTTATTTACATTTTATTATTGTATGTTTTGTTTTTTTGTTTGTTGTTGTTGTGTTGTTGTTCTCTCCCATTTTACACCAAGTACAGTATGTTATCATTCACTTGCATTTTTTAAAGTCACCTGACATGAAGTGTAATATTTAGGCACATTATATATCAGGGATGTAAGTTGTTTTTACTGGCATTTTATACATAAACTCAATTTGCTACATTAATTTGACCGTTGTGTCTATAGTAAGGTCAAATATATTTGACCCATAAGATGTTGTTTACCTTAATCAAGCAGCTTTCCTATAAAACTTAAAATTTGCCACAATTAAGTATTTTTCTTGCCCAGCAAAATGCCTTTTTTTCTTTTGTTTAGTTTGCATTTTCTAGATTATAATTCCAGAATTATAGTGTAATAAAAGATATATAAATGCAACCAATAACTGGATTCTTTACAATTTGCAATACTGGAAACAGTGTAGCCAATAAATTACTGGATATTAACAGTATTCAAACTGTATTTGACTCTAAGTATGCGTCATGAATGTAATTTTCATTTTTAAGAAATTGCTACTTTAATAATAATAATAAAGATTATTCATATTATTTAGCTTGATGCAATAAAACTTGACTGTGCATAGAAGCCAGACCATCTGGCAAACAAAACTCCCAATAGAAAAGCCTCAGCTGACCTGCTGGCTCCAAATTGCTGGGTAAGTTTTAAAGGTATAGTAAAAACTCCAACTCAAATTATTATAAAAAACAAAATGCAAGCTGCTTTTGTTGGGTGACTTCAAAACAAAATTTTGGATCTCACACTTTTCTTTCGCCTTCCTCAAATGCTGCGTGGTATACAGTCAAATCTACAGTAAACTATGTAAATATTGGCAGTAACTCTAGCAGCTTATAATTACACTGTTTGACAACAATACTGTTCATATATGACTAATTGTCCACAAATAAATTTGGGCATAAAAAGACCTATCATCAATTGAAATGCACCATTAGACTCCAATCAATTAAATAGTAAACTGACCATACTAAAGGCTTACTGTAATGGCATTGCTTATCACATGCCAGAAAAGAGTAGCCTTTAAAGCAGCCAGTAATAACAACATTAAGAAAATGTGAGATCTGACATGATTTAGGCGTTCCAACAAGGAGGTATTTTCTTACCTTTTTTTTCTCTTTCAGGTCATATAAAGCCAACGTAGCAAATAAGGGCTCGATGTCAATTTCAAACCTAGAAAGGGAAGCAACCAAACACACAACAGTAAGTGATGACATTTTGAACTGAGGCTTTAAAGAATGAGAGAAGACGTTGCCAAACCACTGCCAGCTGAGAACTCAGTTCAATGTAAATGTATGTATGGGCAGCACAAACATTTATGGCAAGAAAACAGTATTTTTCATGAGAACAAATTCACTCCAAAGCACTCCTACACCCTTAAACACTGCCCTGCGCTTCAATTCATGTCTTTTGTTCAAAGAAAAAAACAACATTGTAATGGCCAGATGTTAAATACAACAATGTTCTGTATGTTAGATGCATAATTAGTTTTACTTTACTTGCTGGCTCCATCTCTAACTTGTGCAATAAACAAAAAATATTAAGAACTATCATTCCTCCTCCTATATGTAAGACATACTTAACAGCCTGGCATCGGACCAGGATTCGTTCTCCGGTGTGTTCCTTGGGGCAGTCAGGAATGGGCCGGATTTCCACTGCATCTTCCTAGTAAAGCATGAGCAAAGAAGATGTAGCATCTTAAATTACTATAAGAATTTAATTCTTTTTTCTTTATTTTGTTTTTTGTTTGTAACCTATCCTGTCCAGCATTGTGACATTATTTAATTTTAGCTTTTTTTATTCTTTTTTTTTTTTTTTACTGTTAAAAAGTATGACTATAAAGTGTTGAAACTAACTTTTTTTTAAGACTTAATAGACAAATAATGAATACTTGAATAAGTTTACTGAATTGTTTGGAAGATGTTCCATAAAAAATAAGTAGATAAACAATTTTGTTGTTATTTTTCTTTAATAAGTCTGCTTTTCTTTTACAACTATTCTATAACATGCAAGTAAATGCTGAAAAATGTGAACATTTCCAGAAGTTCAGTCTAAAAATTGCTTGTTTTGCATAAGTAAAAATCAGAAAGTCTCCAGTCCAAACTGGCCTTTGATACTTTGGCATTTAAAATGAATCCCAGCATGGGATATTTTTACCAACAAAAATAAAACAAATAACATAACAATAACAAATAACATTTCAGTTTTTTTTCTGTTTATTAAAATGTCTGAGGTTAAATTTCTCTCTAAAAGAAATTAAGCATTTTTTAAGAGGATGCATGCAAAGTTATGGCTTGTATTTATTTGTTTTATTATTTATTTTATGAAATTATTATGTTGTTTTATTGCACCCATTTTATGTACAGCACTTTGTGATTTTTAATCAGTGAAAGCGCTTTATAAATAATATTTACTTACTTACTATTTAGGGCAACAAATATTTCTTATCCATGTGTCATAATTACTGATGAGCTATACATTAAAAATAAAAAAACAGTCAAGGATAATGGCGAGATAACTAACAAGGATAATGAACAGGTATATATTATCATACATCTTTAGAATACTGGTAATAGTTCTGAGATTTTCTGAACTCTTTACGTGTTGTAGGCTATATTAAACCTTTGGCATTCCAGTGGGTTGCAGGCGGGTCACTTTGGGTGTTCCTGCAAGACTGCAGGAATGCCAGGGCGTTAATCTACATCAGACACTAAATTGAGGCGAACCTCAAATCATTATTGTACCTACTCACTGTACCAACTTTCAACACCTCACCTCATCAGCTGGTGGGTAAAGAGCAAACATCTCGGCTTGTCTGTTTCCATGCCGTGCATCCTGGTTGAGGCGGTCCAGTTCTTCATGGTTGCTGAAGGCCAGCAGACCATCTACTCTCTGGTCCGGGGCCAAACATCGCAAGTTGAAGTCAGATGAGGTCAGTGTGCGGCCAGAGTCATCACTCAATCCTGCTAGAGTTGGAGACTTGACCTGGGGCAAACATAGAGAAAGGGGGGTAAGCTACCCATACCTCATTTGTTTTGGCCTTAAGACAATGGCAGTCTCTTGGGGTTTTTAAAACAAGCTTTACTCAATGTAGGACGAAAAGCAAAAGCATCCTATTAATGTTTTTCTTACAGAAGTTGAAGTCATTTTAAAGCAAATATCAATGCTCAATAAGCTGCTTTCCATCTGTCACATGTAGTGTGTAATGTAGACTGGATCAGTCTTTGTCCTGTCAAAAAAGTCCCAATTAATTCAGAAAATGAAGCCACTAAAATATTACATAAGGTCAAGGCAGATGACTTACTTGTCACTACCTTCATATCATGTATTAGCTGGTCAACATCTGCTGTCAGAGATCACCCAGCAGGCTAATGGCCAGTCAGAAAAATAAAATAGCAGCAAAGAGGGCAGACGTGGCTTGCTAAGCCTGTGTTACAGTAGCTCTGAAGAGAAAGCTTGCTCCGTGATGCATATTTTTGACATCCAGTACCATGTCATCAATAACTCAATAACTTTTTGGAGGAAACAAAGGAGCAGAAGGCCACTGCAATATCTTTCACTCATCTAAAATATCTGCTTATGTGATGTGCATATTTGCTCAGAGGCTCTGAAATACTATCTTTGATCATAGATAAAGTATTTCCAGGTCAGTATTTTGCAACAGCAAATTGATACGGGTTTCATCAGATAAGCTAATATTGGAAATAGATAGTCATCTAATTTACTAAATATTCCTCATCTATTTTGCTGTTTGATCATCTAGTTTGAACAAAAGTCATATCAACGAGAGTTTTCCTGTTTGTCTCTGTTGGCTTTAGCAGCATATGCTACAGGGCATTGAATAACCTCCCTGCTCTCATGCTGCATCCTGACTAGAGTGTCCCCTCATGCCACCCCTTCCTCTTGTCTCTTTCACTCCCATCATCCATCAAACTCCCATCCAGTCTCTCGCACCACAGGCTAGGACTGACCGGGCATCATACCGGGTGAAGCTTCACTCTGTTCAGGCTCCAAGAGACCCTCACACCACGACCCCAGGGCTTTTGTTAGACCAGATTGAACCATAGCTATTAGGTACTGAAGGACAATGGTGCTGTTCTTCCCCTCTCTGTCACTCTCCTTCTGGCATGTAGATGATGGGAAGGCCACAGCCGTAATAAGGGGCCTTTTTAGTTTGGGTGATTAACCGGGTTTGGCGTGGCTTGGACTACAGAAGGGGGGCTGAGACTGGCTGAGCCAGAGGCTGGGAGTGGTGCTGGCTGGGACTTGGATGGCTTGGGATTTGGCCACTGTGAGACAGAAAAGCTAGAGCGAGGGCAGTGAGAAAGGATGGGAACTTGGCACAATATAATAAAAGCACACTGATTTAGGGAGGCATGGATCTAAACTGGAAGTCATTGTATAAATGCTAATAAAAATGAATATTGTGATTTTTTTCAATTCATGACACACACCAGTCTTGCTAAACACCAAAAATAGAGTAAATGAGAGATATGGACTAAAATATTCAGTTTAGGTTCTTTGCAAGTCAGACTGACTAAACTTGAAAGGGCGGCTGCCTCAGCGGAGAGAGTGATGGGAATAACAACACACTGTTGTGTTCAGTAGCTGTTAAAGTACCCACCCCCCTACATTTCACGCTTATCTCTCTCAGGCCTTGATCAGCATGGACAACCACACTGTTCTCACTAAAATGTCTTCTAATCACAAAAGGTACTTCAACTAAGCGGAGCATATTCACATTTAAGAAATAGTTAGTTTTTCTTTTACTGAAGACTCAGTTTGACATTTTGGGAAGCGCTCTGGTATGGAAGTAAGGAAGATACTAACTTAGCTTAACATAAAAAATGAAAGCAGGAAAAGAACACCAACTCTGGCTTCAGAAATCTGTAAAATGCAATGAAGTATTTAGGTATTGTTTCATTTTATTTGTCAGGAAAGCAAGGTATGACATGCAGCTGTTCCTGCATTTCTGCTGCAGAAATCAAGCAGACACAAGATACTGTTTTATGCATTTGTAGGCAAGTCCTAAAAACACTGAGAACGTTTTCGCAGCTTGGTTCATTTTACACTTGCATCACTTTGCACTGTAAAAATCTTGATGCCATTTTTTTTTACAATAATCTTAACCTCATTCAGCATGTTAGAACACTTTTATTCTAAAAACTAAGAAATTGTTCTCCATGCATTGATTACACTGACACCTGAAAGTAAATATTACCTTTTCAGCTTCAGATAATTCAGAATGTTACTGCGTTTATTTTTAAGATACATTTTGGATTCTCCACTCAGTACATTAATTAACGTGTGACCACCTCATATAAGTCTGGATGTTGCCTGAGATCCTTCAGTGGGACCACACTGGAGATTCCAAGATACAGATAGAAAACTACAGGTGACTTTCTTTTAGGGCTCAGTAATTCTATAGATATATTTCGGAGAAGACAAGGTATGGCATATCCCTTTATAAATAGCTTTTTGTTTTTTGAATTCACTTTTCAAACATGCTTTCACTTGATTCCTAATTGGGCTAATTGAGTTTTTAACTCCGATCCTCTGTCATTTTATTGTATTATATTTGCATGTGCATGAGTATATACAGTATGTATGTGTATGATTTTAAAGGTACCTTAGCTATATTTGCATCCCTGTATAGATTTACAACAGCAGTCAAATGTTTGGACACACTTTCTCATTAGATTTAATGGACAAGTGTGTCCAGACTGTTGACTGGTCACACATGTTTAATTCACACTACCATTTTATTTATTTTAGCTTCATAAAAACACTTTGAAACTCTTTTTTCAAAGGTGCTATAAAAATATTATCATCCTTATTATTATTATTATTATTTAGCCTATTTACATTTTTATCTGCAATGCTAAGCTAATCTTCCCAGCTATACATCTTGCTTTACATACATTTTTGGTGTATGGGGCCGCCTGGAGGTCTTGCTATGGAAACTGTTTAGAAAAGAGTCTAAAAAAATAGCATGTATGCATGTATCATGGCATGTCTCAATCAAGATCTAACTATCCAGTCAGATAAAGGAACCATTTAAAAGCAAAGACAGAAACAGCGACTCTGATCATCAGCTGTAAGTAGAAGGGGAAAAGCAACAAAAAAGCCCTTGGTGGTCTTCAGAGACAACAAAAGTAAATTAATCACTCACAAAAACTAACTTTAGTTGCCTGCAAAGGACTCTGGTGGTCCAAACTAAAGCCACTTGGCCAGTAAGGTGCATTACTGAAAGAATATCACAATAATCGAGCTGCTTCACAACATTAAAGCTGCGCAGTTTATTTATTTTAATATCACAACTGTGAATTTTCTATTCGTTGTTTCTCAGGCTAGTGGACCAAGCTCTGTTCCAGCGTCAACAGGTTACAGTATAGACTTTGGTGAAAATAAATATTATTCACATAAACAATAAGGTACTGAGAGCTGTGCAATGTATTGAAAGTGAAACAATGCCTAAATGAATTTGCTTTGGTTTAAAGTTAGCTCAT
>JBAMHW010000012.1:13125811-13140275 GCA_037177495.1 Rhadinocentrus ornatus
TATATACATACATACATACATACATATATATATATATATATGTATATATATATATACATACATACATACATACATACATACATACATATATATATATATATATACATACATACATATATATATATAGAACATAAGCGTAGATACAAAAAGGAAATGAAGAGGAAGCATTACGCTTGTTGCTCAGCTACAGGAGAAGGAAAGAAGTTGTGAGTCTGTATGTGAAGCCAATTAAAAACTTCATATACAAAAATAAACAAGCAATGTCTCTGTGCATTTGAACACAGACATATGGGTAAAAATTAACTAACACCTATGACAGAAGAAAGACATTATAGCTTAATGCAGGCATGTTTACTATACTCTTTATCCTAGTGTCTGTTTTGCTATTTACTCATCCAGATCACATTCTGTTCTGGTATAGATTTTTCGTGTGTAAATGTATATTGAGAAACGCATAGTTGTCCTTAAGATTAAATGAAACTGTTGTCTGGTTATCATTAATTATTAACATTTGGAGCCTTGATGCAAGACTGATCTCTCTCGGATTGGAAGTTGTGGAGACAGTGTGCAGTGTGCAGCCATCAGCTCACATCCCTCCAATTTGCAACAGTTTATAAAAGATCCTGTCAGCACTAATTGATCAGCAAAACTAATGATGTGGCTGGATTCTAAATTGACAGATCTGAATAAGAAGATTTGTAAGGTGTGCTTACATCCCATCTTTAGTGGTCAGTTTATGCAAACATTTTCAAGAAGCTGATACATTACAGAGTGATGGACTATTCCTGTTCCTTACTGGTATGGCTTTGTCTTCTGGCTGAACATCAGACTCAAAAATTTGTTTCTGTAGATTTTTGAGCAAGCCAATTCTCTCTGAATACGTGCTCCAGCCATCTCCCTGACACCTTCATAAAGACACACAAACAGAGACAAGTTAAGAACAATGTGTAAAGCCCATAAAGACATGTAAGATTGCAACTAAACACCTCTGAGGCCTGTGCTACAAAGCAGGATTAACATATCCAGGATTTCTCTCCGTTACCTGGGTCGACTGACCCAGACAATCGCAATCCTGATAAGCAGTACAACGAAGCTGGTTATCAACACTGTAATTCAGCCCAGTTTTCCCATCTTGATTGAGCACTTAGTGACAAAGCTTTATTTCTTCATTAAAAGGATGCAGCTATCCCTAAAAACTCTCTGAAGCGCTCTTATTACGATAGTGGACAGGGTGTTGTAAGAATAGGCAGGCCATTTTCCAAGAGAAATGATTGGTCAGGAGGTGGTGCTTTTAAACTCATTAATCTCTTATCCAGAACATAACCTTCTCTGTCAGCCATTCATCGCAAGTTACCATGGGTATTTATCTCAGTAAGAAGTGAATCAGTGTCGTAGTATGAAAAACCCAGTTACCTTGATCTGGCTTTGTAATACAGGCCTCTGTACTTCTTATAAGTCTGTGCGATGTGTGTGAGATAAAGAGAGCTCAAAACTGGACCAGAATTAGAGTTTTTACCTTCTAGAGACTACAAGCCATGGCTGGGTGTAACTCCTAACGCAGTCATTTACATGTGGATCCAAATCCCCTCTAAATTGAGAGATGAAGAGAATAAAGACATGCAGAATAAGAAAGATGTGAATGCAGGCACTCTAAGGCAACTGAAAGCCCTAAATTCTTATTCTATTTTAATCTGTACTTCATGGTCAAGTTGTAGGACACACAAATGCTATGAAAAACTAAGATAAGAGATAACAGACTAAAACGGCATAGTTTTATAATGAACGAAGGCATTCACCATGAATGCTATGCAATGATTAGAATTTTTTTTTAAATTCTATTTAAAAAAAAATCCAACTGCTCATCATCGTCATTAATGAAAAACACTTTCATTCTGTCATCTTTGCCTTCTCAACTGACCTCTTTTTCTATATAAAGAGCTAAAGCTTCATTTATTGTTTAATGTTTCTTTAACCCACCCCTCCTCTGGGACAGAGTGTCGATTAGTCCGACACTCCTTCTCCACTTGCTCCACTTTCAGGTCATCATCAGGAAAGTCTCCAAGTTCTTGCATCAGAGCAGTGTCTCCACTTCTTAACTGAAACATCAGAAACTCCTCCAGGTCCAGTGGGTCCACCGCTTCATATGACTGAGGCTGGAAAATCCAGAGGTGATGGCGGAAATTGGGATTGTGGAAGGGAAACAGAGATTTGGAGAAATGTTAGAATGTTACGCACCAAATATCCAAAAATCAAATAATGAAATTCAGTATTAAAGGAGATAATTAACAGAGATCCAATTTTTCTGAGCAGTTTTAGGATTAGGATAAGTAAACCCCAAAAATTTACATTGCAGCAGCATCAAGACACATAACAGAGTGACAAAAAGTTTAAAACTGGTGAATTATTACAATCCTTAATCAAGGCTAAACAGTGCAAAAAAGGTTCAAGGAAAAAAGGGAAAAAAATGTTTGTGAGGTGGAGCCAAACATGTTGAATCGTGACTATTTTCTAACACCTGTCTAGGAACAGGAAGAGAAAAGCATGTACATAAATAGAAACTGGAACAACCTGGCCTGCATCAGACAACCAGGCTTTTTTCTTTATTTTTTTATCTCCTCCTATTTTTAACCAGAAAATGTAAAACCTACATTCTTCTATAGCAGAACAAAGGCAAATCTGTAATTATTTAAGTGTACAGGACAAATGGGTTGTAATTTATCATATGTATGACTGCACTGGCTGTTAATATTATCAACATGTGACATAACAAATCTCTACTCCAGCTTAAAGCTGGAAGGGATGAGCTTTTCATCATTAGAAAGGAAATAAAAAGCACAACCAGTGAGGGTTTTTATTTCCTTTCCTTTCCTTTGTATTACCTCAGGTAATACACAAGCCTGTTTGTTGTCTGACTGGCTATACTTGTAAAAGAGGAACTTGCATGTAGTAGGTGTCTTTGTAAGAAGGCAAACCTCAAATCTGATTACAGACTGCAAGCTGTGACTGGAGAAGGAGAAAAATGACAAATTTACATCATCAGATCATGCATAAAATTTTAAATAATCGCCATATGCAATGAATTGCAATACAAGCAATAATCTGCATGTAGCAGAGTAGTTCTGTGGCATGTTTAAGCTTTTAATGATGCACACTTAAGTTTATAAACAGATGCTCAGTTAAAGATAGAATTTTTCGAGAAAGCGTACAGTATGTACAAGAGCAGGAAAGAAAAATACACAACCATATCAGCCAGTGTCATGCACACCAACATTATGCACACACAGAAAAGGTGGAGATCACTGTAGCAACAACATTAGTCATTGCTCTACCAAAGCAGAGCAAATTCCATTTGCCTTGAGACATGTTTTTGCACATCGATGCACCTTAAGGCATATTCTTTTCTGTTCAACAGTTGGGCAAATTGCACCACATGGTTTACTAATAATGGTAAGCATGCAACTCAAGCAGCAAAGAATACACTAGAAGCTAAAAAGGAAAAAAAAACTATATAAAACTATGATTTGAAATTACAAATCCATAGATTGAATCCCTCCTTTTGTTAAGGAGGTGTGAATCTGCACCTCAACAAATACACAACAGTAGCAGTCTTCACACGTCTGTGTGTGGCCTCTTGCCTCAGAGTTCAATCATCGTAGCACTGCCCCTTTTCTTCTTTAATAAAGAGTCTAAGAAAAATAATCGAATGCAAATCTATGCATGCTTCTGAACACTGCCTGCTGCACTGCGGAGTCTTCAGAGGGCCCAGCAAGAAACAGCAACTTCTTCTTAAATCAAACATCAGAGTTTTACTCAACTTTCTAAATGCTGATTATAAAGATTTGTCATTAACTTTTGTGTATGCTGTAAAATAAAAAACTGTTTCTAAAAGCATTCTTGTAATAAAACTCATGGACATCAATAGTGAAACAGACTATGCTTTTTTAAAAGGCCACAAACTCTTAAGAAAAAATCCATCTTTTTAAAAACAACACAATCCTACCAACACACACATGTGAAAATCTGCCAGAGACAACAGATACACAATAAATTCTAGGCAGAGAACAAACAACTTACCCTGCTAAAAACTGAAAAAGGAAGTGTACAAAATGGCGCACTCCGGATATGGGAAACTAAAGTGTGCACCAACTAATACTAAAGGCTTTTGGCTGAAACTAAGCCACAACCCATTTCAAAGATCCTCTTTATATCATCCTCATATTGCTAGAAGCTGACAACTCTAGTAAAGCGGGGAAACGTAGTTCAACATTACCAAATATGAAATCAAAATGAAAGTTTTAAGTTGAACTTGAAAGTTTGAACTCACAAAATGTTTTAACAGCAGACGAAAGCCTTGAGCTTTACAGCAACGCGAGAGAAACCACAAGAAATTAAAGGAAGTGACATCAGCAAAGCGCCCTTCCATCAAGCACCGTTTCAACACACAAGAACAGAAAGTACAGCCTCACACACAAAGTAGCACTGCACACATGCTCAAAAGCACATGCAGCTGCTTTACTTAGATTTTTCAAACCCAAACAACAATGATTAAACCGCATTTAGATATCCATGCACAAATATCAACCACAGGGGAAAAAAAAACAAACAAAAAAGGTGGGACGTTGCTGATCGGCACTACAACAGCAGCAACAAACATCCCTCCCTTATCCCTGCATTACACATGACCTCTAAATAATGGGAAACAACCATCCCAGAGATTATGGTATTTAAAGCCCTCTCCTCTCCGCATTCCAAATCCAGACATATTAAAGATTTGCCCCCATAAGCTGCAAGGTAAGCATGCCCCATCCAGCGCCTGTCAGTTGCCAAGGTATTGACCCATTTCCCAAGCAGGTTAGAGATTAACAGGGTTGGATGCCACAGGCTGGGGTGGGATGGATGGTCCAAGTACTGTTACCTCAACCCTGTCAGCTGACAAGCTCAAGGATCACTACTTCGAAGCTATAAAAGGACTTCAGCTAAGTCAACACACAGATATGTCAAGAGTCTTAGCACCTAAGAGCTTTAGAAAACTTAGATAAAAATGTAGGGCAGAAAAGAAGATGAAATATGAGAAGGAAAAAAAGAAATAGGGAAGGAAAAAAAGGCAGAAAGAGTGAACAGTGGAAAATCTTGGAGGCAGATACAGAGGTTCAGGGGGTACCACAGAGACAGGGAGTGTAGTCGAATAAATATGTGTTAAGGATTACTGCACATCACTGTCTGCTTAGTTAAGAGGAATCACAGTAACTGTCTGACAGGCTTCAACTAAAGAAGCAAGAAAACAACCAGCTATGACATTCGATGTGTAGCAGAAACTAAAGGACTGACTTTTCTAAACCACTTTAAACCATAAATCATGTTAATCCTTGATTATTCTCTTATCTACTGTACAGAGAAAGATTCTTCCAAACAAAACTCAACTCTTATGCAAAAATGCACACAAGAGTCATTCCATTGTTGGAACTCAAATAATCTTTCAAGACTAGACACTAGTCTGAGTTCTCTAGGTTAAGAGTAAAGAGGATGTAAGGATAATATGCTTATAACCCTCTAGTGGTGTAGGCATAAATACTAAAGCTGTGTGAGCATTGCATTAGACAAAATATCTCGGCAAACCTTCTGGTCATATTTAGAGTTGTTATTCCTTGTTTCCCCACTAAAGAAGCATAACATTGGTAAATTAAGTAAGGTCATAGATAGGCAGCATTTATTTCAGTCTGATGACCCTTTAGCTTTGGATTTTGCACATTTAGAAAAAATAATGGGAATATGTTTTTTCTTTATTTAAAAAAAAAAGGGTAATGCTGCTTCGGTTCCTTTCTGAAACCTGTCTCCAGCTAGCAGTTACCTCATGGTAAGCTGTCAGTTCATCAAAGGCTCAGACTAGGATGATGTGACAATTTCCCGCTGGATAAAAATGTCTAAACTCCAAACACCAAGGTATTCTTTTTATTTAAGGAAACTTACCACAATAAGATAGGCTGTAGCCGACGCATTGGAGTTGGATCGGCTGTGATAAACGCCATGGTTCCCACCGAAGTGTCGTCTGATCTCTGCAGAGGAATGCCTGAAACAAACAAGATTCATAAGGTATTGACTTCAGGAGCTAGATAATGATAGGCTTAGCGTCTAAAAATATGCACATAGAAACTGATGTGCACAAGGTGTATCTTAATAACAGGATCAACACCAATTCCATCACTGTTCCCACTCACATTAGTTTGCATTTGTCAGCCATGGTGATTCTATTCAAACTATTGTTCACCCTTAACAGAAGCAAATTTCTGCTGGCCATGAAAAGGCTTTGACATGCTGGCGACCATACAGACAGCAAAATAAATATGGTGTCCTCGTTTAAGGGTCAGACCATGCAAGAAATCAACATGACATGGGAATGTAGTAGTATTCAGATATGCTCGGTACTTTTTATTTTTGTGTGAAATTACGTGTGCCTGCCTGTAGCCTTCTCTAAAAAAGACAGAAAAACAAAGAACCACATAAACTGAGACTTTACCTTAATTTGTTAGATTAGATTACGTTTCAGAGCAGATCTAATGCCTATTTCTTTGTAATCAATCATTGGACGCCGACCAAACACTGTAAAAACAAGTCCTTTATTTTATTCAGCTCAATGACAACAGGACAGCTTTGTGTTTGCAAGCACATGCGAGTGTGTTTAATATCTGAGTGCCAGAAACAGTTCATTGTGATATTTCCACATAGCAAAGCGTTAAAGGGCAAAGTCTTAAGCAAATGGGTCACATTGCAGACTGTGTCCCCTGCAGTCAGTTTCAATTTCATGGGTTCATCAGTCTCGTGGTCAAAGTTACGACATCTCTGTTATTAAATATCACCACAAAGAGATAAACAACAGCAGAATGAAGGAATACCAGTGTCAAAACTGCTGTGGCCGAGGAGTCATACTGCGTGCCAAATCTCTAAGACAAGTTTCTGAAAATGTCTACAAAGAAAACAATAAGAATTAAGCTGATTGACATACATTTTCACCCTTATAACCTTGAGCGATATACAGTAAAAATTGATTTATCATTCAAGCCTGGAGTGATAAACACATTGCATCAACATTTCCAAGCTACACTATTTGTATTTGTAAAAATGACTGAATAACATGAGGGCCAAGAGACTCATTTATAATAAAACTTAAAGGTTAAACACGTAAAATGTTTTTGTTTAGACCCCAGAAACAAAAACCTTTAGTGGACAGTGTTAAATTTTCCAAGAAATCCCTCAAGTTTGAGAACAGGGCTATTCGACCTCTGTCTTCCAGTCCTCACCGTCCTGCAGGCTTTAGATGTTGTCCTGCTTCAACGTACCTGACTCAAATTAATGGGTCATTGTGCAAAACTTGCAGTTTGAATGGGTTAAATGTGCACATTTCACACCATTTACATGGCTTTACTGAAGCTGGCCACATCCCTTCCTCCTGCTGATCCGGCACAGTAAGTAAAAACAGATAATGTCATGGCATGAGCATAAATGTAGACAAAAAAACAAAATCAAGAATTGCAGTGGCATTTGATCTAAACATAGATGCTCTGTTTGTTGTCATTTAAAAACATATTAGGACAAAACAATTAATAAAAATCACAACAAAATTTAAGAAAGTACAACTGCAAACCAAAGCTAAAATGAATTGAAATGAAAAAAAAAAAAACATGACAAATGTGGCGACAACTAACACTTGTGCTTTCCACAATGAGCCACTCGCAATCTATCACAGGTATGCTTGACCACATTTGTAACTCTTAGTCTTATCAACAATCCAGTTGAGCAGTTCTCTCTTGTTGCTTTTAACCTAGAACATTTAACCCTCTACACACACATCGTACAAACACACCTGAGGGCTGTGCAGCATATCCACGACCTTGCTGCAGGCCATTAAATAAGTTTACAAAGCAGCATGTTTCTGTTTGGCACAATAGCACACCGGCTGTGCAAGAACTTCCCATTTACAGCTCACCTTGTATCTGCACACACCTACTTCATGCTGCTTATGCTGAAATGTGTCAAATCACATAAGCCACCAGAGTTTAAAGAGACTGCAAGTAAACTAAAGCTGCAGAAAGCTTCAAGTCAACAAAGGGTAGGATGATGCTACTCACTGTTATCTATGGAGGTTTAACTAACACAGCTGAGTCCTGACTCCTGCCAGACATGTCCCCTCTTTGGTCAAACTGGGGTTGTTGTTTTTTAAATGGGGATGTTGAGCTTTTTATTGACTGTGCTACCTTATTTATCCAACTTCTATTTCTTATGGGCTAGTCTTGTTAAGAGAAAAACATCTTAATAAATGTGACCTTTGTTTTGTATATGGAGTTTAGACCAAAGACAATTTTAAACTTGTAAAACATTCTCATAACTTGACTTTTTAACGAGACATACCCTAGCCTGTGTATAAACTGAGCGCTTCAGCACCAATATGTGCCCTCCCTCCCTTTGTGTGTTTTATTACCAATTCAAAGACTTACGTTGTACAATCATAAATGTCAATACACAGTAAAAAAAAAAAAAAAAAAGGATGATATTTGCACATTCTAACATGCATGCACAGGGGGGATTGTTAAGTTGCATACAATGGCACACATTAAGGAATATATCTATAAAAAGACCAGGCAAGTAAAACTGTAATCAGCTCTTGCCAGCAGAGGCAAGCTGACATTATTTTACCACAAGTAGACAAACAGCTTGTCACAGCAGGCAACATCTGTGTCTCTCTTTAGTGGGCCTCTGTTTTTGCGTCTTTTGTTATATAAAACCAAAGCTCTTGTCAGCAGGATTAAAAACAGAGCTCTGGATTTTAGTCATTTAGCACATTTATACTAAAAGTAGTGTGTGTCATTAGCCTACACGAAACTGGTGACTCGATTGTGATTTTTTATTAAAACTTCAAAGGCACAAAGGACTGGAAAATTAACTAATTATCAGAAAGGGTTGACCCAGAGTCTAGACATCAAAATAAAAAATAAAAAAATAAATCAGACTGTCAAAAGTACTTCAAATATTTATAGGTGACAAGACATGCAGTTTACTAGCAAAGGTAGAGTCACAACGAGAACTGAGAATTAAAAGTACCACTTTTCCTCAACTACAACTGACCTTAGTGTAAAAAAATAGCAGTTTGGTAAAGTTAACCACTTTGGTCTACAAAAACAGCTTCTGGGGTTTTTGAGCCTCATCAGGCCACAAAACATCAGGTCTAAGATCTCTAAGAATAGCTTCAATGGTCTACGCCGAGGTGCCTCACCACTCTTCTTTCAACTCGATGATGTTGCACAGACCAACATCAGCACAGCAGTCAACTCAAAAGGAGATTTCTATACAACTCAAAAAACCGAGGTTAAAATTTAGCTCTATTTTAATGTTGTCTACAGCACTTCAGTCAACTCTGTTCTAAAATTGCTCTTCACAAATAATTAATAATCTATAACCAGCAGAACATTGCATTGTCATATGATGAGCTGTTACTTCCTTTACTTGCTGATCAGTGTATTATACACTCAGTACGGAACATTAAACTGAGATTTAAGACTTATATGCTTTGTAATAATTTTGCAGCATCTCTAAAAGCTGAGTCATAAACCTCTCATTTTCTCTGCATCTTAAAAATACAACGCACTGTGTTGTGGGACTTTGAGAATATTACAAAGCTGCAAAGCAGACAATGTCTGTGATCTAAAATAAAATTATGCTTGGAGTGGTATTTCTTAGTAACCTACATACTTATGTTGTAATTTAAGCTTAACTGATGAGTCAAGCCCTAAAATCAGGCTAAATAACAGCAAAATTAATCACATAATACAATCTCTTTTTGGAAGTAAACATTTGAACTGCAGTGAAAAAGCAATTCTTCTTGCTGAACAGAAGACCTGATGACAATAATTGCTGGTTCTTTGTTTTTCCTTTCTTTCATGAGATATAATTAGAGTAAGTAATCAGCACTAAGGAGAACAGCACTATTAAAGCAGCTGCTCCCAGGAAGTCAGCATGAAGGCAGAGATACTACTGACAGCTGTTAAATGGAAAAGAGAATAATAATACAAGTCACAACAGGTGATTTGGCACACTACTTTAGTAGTGAAATACATCACAGCTCATATTATGTAATTGCACCATGTTTCAGCACTTTTTAGTAGACTAATCAATCAATATGGATATCTTTGGAATAATTTTTACTTGATTAGCATAAACATTACTGAACAATCAACATGTTCAGTTTAAATGTAAGATAGACATGGCATAGTTATAACATGTTAAAATATATAATTCCCTTCATGGATCAGTGGTTTGCATAATCTCAAAAATGATTAATCAAAAAATCATTGCTACACTGTGATAATGACATCAACATTTTTAAGAACAAAGGAAAAAATCCATCTCTTATTCAACAATTCAGAGAGTAGGTCAAAGTATTTTCTCATCAATCAGAATTAAATTACTTTTGTTAAAGCTGCTTAAGGGGCGACCTGTTACCAGTGCAGCTAGACTTCAAGCTACGGAGAGAAATCTGATTTGAATATTAGACACTTGCAGTTGTTATATGACCCTGTGACATTATAATTACATTAGATTAAGCCAGGAAAGGATTCCTAACATTTTCTAAAAGGACCAAAGCTGTGAGATTTGTGAGGGTTTCAGAAACTCTTGCTCTTCCTGCAAAAAATCGTTACTGGGTTCTCATCATACTTCCTTAAAGAAAGAGCCCAGGCCCAGCGTGTTATGTCATACAACACAGGCCTGTATTTGCTGTGCGTTCTTGTTAGCATTTCTGACATCATTTCCCACAACTGCTTCTCATGCTGGTTCTGGTTAAAAAAACTGAAACATCACTGCTTCTCACAGAAATTTCTCTGATTAATCACCTTCCTTGATGGTCCTTGTATAGCTGCACACAAAATTATCTGTATTTACTCCTCATGACTTGAGTCCCACCAGGCACACTACTTAGATAGTCTATAGACATCCCTATTATTATTATTCAGTCTTTAGAAGTGGGTGGTTCCTTAAAGCTTAAAACCCCCTCTTGCTTTTTCTTTCTTGATCCGGGCCAAACAGGGAAGACAGGAAAACATCAAGAGGTGTGGTATACATAACACGGGGAGAGAGCAGACTAAAGGGATGCCCCCACTGCGTGTCTTATACTATCATGTGTCTCCAGACTTAATAGGTCTTGCTGCTATCGGCACCATCACAACTCAGTTTCCTGTCGAAGGGAGGCACACACAAACACAGCAGTCGTTTGGCAAGACAGGTCACAAGCAGCAAAAAAAACAAACAAGTGACCAAAAGAGACTTGAAGCCAAACTTGCAGCTGAGTTTGAAATGTTCATCACCAGACTGAAACATCCATCTAAAGATTCTGGCAGATAAGCATCTTTTAACACATCAGTCGCTTCGTACCTCAGCAGCCCACCAACAGACATGATGGTTAGCAGATGACATCAGTTTAAAACCCAGAGGAAATCAGATGAAACTCAACCCTAGAGCCCCTCCCAGCTTAAAAGTATTGAACAACAGAGGCCCCTTGTCCACAGCTGTCCTCACACCTGTTACCATATGCTTTTAAATCACATCATGTTCATCAGTACAATATTAAGTGTCCAGCTACCTTCAGCCTGCAATGTGCTGGTGTACCATGGATGTTAGTATTTTGCATTTTTCTTTTAGACAGTCTCACATTTTTTCCATTCTCCTTTTCATGTGTTTATGAAGAAACACACATTTCCTGATTTAAAACTGCCATTAGCTAAAAAAGCGAAGTGAAACCAGTGAATAGTTGTGTCCTCATAGTTTGCAGGATTTCCCTCACACTCCATCCTGATAAATATGTCAAGGGAGGAAGTGCTAATGAAACTATAGAATACTTACATCAGCAAAGTCTACTAAAAGTTGGTTTACACAAAGAAGCCAGCATGAGTGCTAGCTAATATTAAGTTTTTAACATACTGCATGTTGGGGTTTAAACTTGTGACTCATGTTCCTCTTTGTACAACAGCCTGTGATTGTCCAGCTTCTGTTCCTGTGATTCTCTAAGTTATTCCTCTTGACATCTTACATTTTTTGTATGTAAATAACTCATTCAGTCCAGACTGAAAGTATTTGAACAATCATATAAGACCATAAATGCATGAACACCACATCAGAGACTTCTATCAGCATATTCCCTGCTAGTGATCCCTCTGCCTGCTCAACAAGCAGGATGCATCTTACTGGATTATCAAACATCATTCAGTAGGTTTTTATGCATTTGATTAGGTCTTGCTGCTCCGCTCCAGCTGATTCTGTTAGCAGTGAAATTATAAACGAATGCCATTTAGCATTAGCAGCTGTACAAAAGTCAAGTCAGAGCAGTGCCACTGGGAGATTAACAGAGAAAATGGCTTTGGCTCAGGAGCTCATCTTTTCCCCCCTCACTCTTTTTCTTTTCATTTGTCATTTTCAAAGGTACTTGTTTCAGTGGCTCATTGATCTTAGTTTCAGAACAGAAAGAGTTTACATTTTATTCTGAATCCAAGACCTCTTTTGATTGTTGAACAGTAACCAAAAATTCCTACATTGTGGACATCATTTTGGACAAACTGCTGTCCATGAAAATAATTTTATGTTTATTAAAATATAAAATACTTGTCATGCCACCTTCCCTTTTGCTTGATCACACCTGATTTTTATCTTTGATCTTAAACTCTTTATAGATTTACGCTTCATTACTATTGTATTTATTGGCATAGTCCCTTATTTTTATCTCACTCTTTCAGAAAACTCCATCATAATTTTTACAGCTTACAATATTTAAATTGATGCAGCCTTATAAAATACAAAACAAGACATTTTTAATATAAAAATTGATTTGCTTAATAATATAAACAGAAATATTTAAAGTGCACTTGTCTAGGAATGCAAATCCGTCATCATCATTTCACACACCCGTAACACAGCACTATTCTTTGCTACAGAACCGCATCTTCAAGTCAGCCCCTTTGCTGGCTCATCACTGGATTTAGGCTGTGACCCAAGATCCCTCACTTCTCTCAGCAGCTGAGCTCAGCTCTGCACAGCACAGCACATCACAGCACAGCACAAAACCAGACAGCCATGATTTCTCCTGGCTATTAAAAACAAGAGTGCAGCTCACTTGTGGAGGATAGCATATCCACATACACATTTTGCAACACTGCACACAAAATGTACAAAGCACTTGATCTGATCTGTTTTGCAAGAAAAGAAGCTTTATATGTCAACATAGCAGAGCATAACAGTTGATATTTGTGTAACTACTCCTACTGCAGAAAAGCATAACACACAATAGACTTCCATGTGCATACATCCTCCACACCTGGCCAGTGTTACAGCAGGAACTATGACCACGTCCCTCCTCATTCACACCAGTTCTTTTTTGGTTTGTCAGACCTTATATACAACAGGAAATGATCACATTAGAAGCTCTAGATATAGAATGGTCAGGAGGAGGAAATGACAACGATACTCATGTAAAACGTGTCAGATTAAAGCACAAAGTTAAAGCCATTTGCCCAAATTCTGGCTATAAATCTATGCTGGTAAACGATCACGTTGCTGCAACTGTTATCAAAACTGTAATAATTCTAGAGAGCACTTCCAATAAAGTTTAAGAAAAGTTGGGTGTTTATAACAATCCAGGCTGCCCGTTTTTTCGGCCGAGAGTGAATCAACCTGCAGCATTAACATGTGGCTGCCTGCTCCACTATGGAATTCCCTCCATATGCCCCCTCTGAGGAAACTCGGAATTTCCATTTACTCTTTAACTTCACCTGGTAGATCAGAACAAGCATTGCTTCCAATTGGAAATGTTTTACCTGTTGATCTTCAAAGCGAAAGCCCGTCGCTCTGAGCTGCCTAAAGAAGCCATGCGCAGGTCTAAAGTCCAATCCAGCGGCTGTGGCTTTGCTTGTTTTTTCTTGCGGTCTCGCGGCCTCGCTGTCACCGAAGCACCGCTCCTTCACCTAGCTATTCATCAACTGTCACGCCAACGCTCATATTGGTTGCGGCGGCAGCAGCTGTCCTGGGTGTAAACTTCCGCATTTGCTTTGAAGCATCCCGTCGAGGGAGTGCGAGGCAGAAGGGAGGCAGACACCCGGCGGCGGCGCGAGGGCGGGAGGGAAGGATGGGACAGAATGGATGAGGCACGTGCGCTCTCTCGCTGCCGAGATGAGCGTTAACAAGCAGTCGCTCTATAGTGTTGTTATGAAAACGTGCTTTCTTTTAAGTGTGCAAGTATTTCAAGGAGAGAAAAACCAAAACAACTTTTTTTTCAATTGAAAATTAAATAAACGACAAATTTACAATTAATTTCCCCAAGAGTGAAGCTAGGATGACATCAGGTAAATTGGACCACTTTTTGGTAAATCACATGGAAAACTAAGAAAAAATATTGTGTGGCACTGAATTCTGTTTTGTAGTAGACTTAAAA
>JBAMHW010000012.1:13157981-13181652 GCA_037177495.1 Rhadinocentrus ornatus
ATAAGTACATATCGGATATAGCCACATGGCACATCTTTAAAAAATAAGAAAATGTGCACCTCGGCTAATGGCGCTGTTCCTGTCTTTGATCACAGGGCTGTGAAAGTAATGTTAGTTTTTTTCTGCATTTGTCTAAAAAATGCGCTGAATTTTTTTTTATTTTAAAGACTAATATAGCTTTAATTTGTCGTTACCCCTCTTTAAATCACAACTAAATCTCCTTAAAATTAAAATATGTTGGATAAAATATAATACGCTAAATCATCAGAGAATTAGACTTTACGCACATCAGGAATCACCCCACCCCACCTTTTTGTGCCTATCCGCAGTGAGGGGCAATTCCGATAGGTCCAGCGGGTTAATGGGACTGGCCTGCAGGACAGCAGCCTTCTAGGATATAAAGGCTCAGCTCTCACTCGCCACAATAAGAAAACTCTGAAAGCAACAGGCCAGATATGCGCTTTTACGCACTAGAGTGGATCTTGTGGATTTTACGCACAGCAAACCATTAAGGCCACGTTGGCACAGATTCTTACACCCCCAGTTTGTCTTTTTTAACACTGCGTGTGACCATGACTCTGTCCAGTGAATTTTACGCATTACAGCACACTGGATTGCATTTAGAAGAGGGTGAGGTTAACATAGAGGGTGAGGAAGAGCATGTCAATCGACGGTTGAGTGGAAATGATTGTTCTACAGACCCCGGATCCTCAGCAGAATTTTGCCCTGAGTTTGACTCTTCAGAGCCCGACTCGTCCGGGGAAAGTGAGAACAGTTTCTGCGTTGACGCACCGCCGTCCAAAGTCCAGAGCACTTCGGTAAAGCCTCCTTACTCATACATAGCTCTCATCACCATGGCCATCCTACAGAGCCCGCTGAAGAAGCTGACGCTGAGTGGCATTTGTGACTTCATCAGCAACAAGTTTCCCTACTACAGAGACAAGTTCCCCGCTTGGCAGAACTCGATCAGACACAATCTTTCCCTCAACGACTGCTTCATCAAGATCCCAAGAGAGCCTGGAAATCCGGGAAAAGGGAACTACTGGTCTCTGGACCCTGCATCGGAGGACATGTTCGACAACGGCAGCTTCCTTCGACGCAGGAAACGGTTCAAGAGGAACCAGGCGGAGCTCGGCAAAGATGGACTTGTGTTTTATTCCCACTTCAGCTGCTACCGACCGTACGGGCATCCATACAACATACAGGGCCAGGTAAGCCCCACATCTGCCTCTCCTATTCGCTACATCCCACTGCAGAATGGCACCATGATGCCTCCCTCTTCCTACCACCTTCTACCACAAGCTCTGGGCAGTCATGGGAAGATCACTGGGCCTAAAGACTCGAGAGCGCAGCCGTGCGCAACAGAACCAAAACCTGGCTCGCACGTAAAATGCTCCTTCAGCATTGACAGCATTATGAGCAGACCTTGTCCTATCAAGCAGCATAACCAAAACCTAACACACAGCCCTCACAACGGTCTTGGATATGGCCGTTACATGTCGAGCCCAAATGCCTGTTTGGTACCGACGCTCCTTCAGCCTTCAAGGACGCCTTTCTGCCCTCATCCCATGCTGAGTGCTGCTCCTTTGATAAATGAGCATTTCAGACTCTCACACCCCCGCTGCTGATGCCTACAAGAAACTGTACAGTTGATTGTTATGGTTTATTTCTTAAAGAAATGTTGTATGCATGATATTTATGTTTACTTAGATCACAAAATGTGTCTTCAAAAATAAGAAGTGTAAATAAAATGAGGGGTAATATATTTTTAATAGTCGCTGCAAGACAAAATAGTTTTTAATGTTTTTTCTCGTTTTTGTTAGTTTTCTGTTTGTTTGTTTGTAGTTTGTTTTTAATATTATTAACAATTGTGTTAAAATAAATATCGAAAAAAATTACATAAATTGGTCTTTGTGTGATTATTTGGAAATAAACGCGCAGCATCAAAGTTGTGGAAAGAAGAAGACGTCCTGTAATTGCACTGAGATATATAAATATCTAAAAAAATAAAAAATGGATGTCTTTGTGCTAAAGAAAGCTGCTGGTACCAAATTTTGATTAATTTTACTAAATAAACTGTGTTTATTTGTAACTTTACGGAAGCAACATCTTAATTTGTGTTTTTGTTTAGATATTTTATCTAATTAAAGACGAATCATACTTTTTCGCCATGCAATATTTTGAAGATGCGCTTTTTCTACCCTGCCTCACGGTGGCGCTATTTACTAGATTTAGAGGTAGATTTACTATAGAGATGGGATTTATGGCTCTTTGAAGGAAGCCGGATCTTGAGAAGCCGTTCCTTTAAAAGTACTCTGTACTCTTTGCCCATAGGTGCTTCACATGAATGGAGCGTGTTGGACATCAGACTTCTATGATGTCACAAATCACAAATGTGATGAAGGCAGTGTGAAAAATGTGTTTATAAAAAGAATGGCTCACAAATGAACGGCTCACAGCTGTGACTCGATTCCTATCGTTCATTAAAAAGAAATCGATTCGTTCATGAACGTCACATCTCTAATTCACTAAAAGACGTCGACTTGTTAAGCTTTTAAAGTAGGTTAATGAGTGCAGTGTTACTAATCTCGCTTTAATTTTAAGACTTTTCCTGAAAGAAATACACGGGAATCTAGCATTATATGTGAAACTCCAGATCCTTTAAATAATGATGAAATATTAACAAAACAATTAGCCTAAAATAAAAAGAGGCGAATAGGTGACAAGTGGACTTATTATTTGCTCCTCCTGTCACCTCAACTTTTACAGCTGCTATAATGACTCCACGGCGTGGTATTTTCACACACCACAGTTAAAGGCAGTGTCATGTTACACGTCGGTCCCGACACAATTCCCCCTCTCCCATCAGTCAGATAGGCTATCTATTTTTGGGGTGAGGCTCAGCTGATTGCAGGTCTTGACGACACCCCCCCCCCCTCTCTCTCTCTCTCTCTCTCTCCCTCTCTCTTGAAGTCAGTTGTTCATGCTTATTGGGAAAAGGGGGAGTTGTCTAACAGCAGAGGGGTGTTTTGGTGACTGTTGGCCTCAGACTGTCCAGTCAGTACTTAAAGATGCTGCTTATTTTGGCTGAAGTCTTCGAAGTAAAAACTTTTTTGGTTGGGTGCTTCCTTTTATTATAGCCAGATCATCCCTGTGTGGGACTACTGTTACAGTTCTTCTGCTGGGCCGGGAGGGAAAGCTTTAACTTCACAATATAGGTGACACTTTTTTTTCTTCTTTTTTTTTAAACTTTCTTTTACTCTGTGGATGCCTTCAGTTGCTAACTCCAAACCTGTCTGATCGGCGTCCTTTTGCTGGATCCTGACGACAAGAAAGGATGGAGACGAGTCCCATCCCGGTTGTGACGGTCCAAACCGCCCCCTTCGATGACCAGCGGCCCGGTACCAACGGGCTGCGGAGGAAAACAGCAGTGTTTGAGGGGAAGAAGAACTACTTACAGAATTACATCCAGAGTGTGTTGTCCTCTATCGACCTGAGGGACCGACAGGGCTGCACCATGGTGGTGGGCAGCGACGGCCGCTACTTCAGCCGAGCTGCCATCGACGTGATAGTGCAGATGGCAGCTGCCAACGGGGTAAGGAAGGGAGAGAGCGACCCCACAAACTGTCACGTATTTGTTCTACTCTATCAACATGTTGAAGGCTCTTTAAACCAAGTAGACTATTATCCACCATATATTAAGTATGTGTGCATATTCTGTTACAATCAAACAAATCTTATTGGTTACATAAACTGTAGCAATTATAAGTAATTTAAACCAAACAATACAGCTGATTATTACATAAGGGACAGAGTGCCTATACAAGAATTTTCAGGGCTAGCAAATTTACAGTATTTGGGAAATATTCTGCTTTCTGGTCCTTATAAAAGTGCTGACTCTGGTTTATCCTTGCACTGAAGTAACACCTACAAATGTGAACTGAAAATGTCAGCCTCTGATGAATTAAATTAGGAAGATGGACAGAAACTCAGAGGAGAGGAAACTCCCCACATATCTTTCAAATTGCTTTGCTGTGAGAACTTTGTGATTGGTTAGGACAGCTTCCAAAGGAAAATCTGCAGGGAATATAATTTGTTTTTGAGATCAGACTGTTTTTCTGCTGGCCCCAGCCAAATGTCTCTTGATGTCAGCCTTATCAGCACTTCCATCCATCCTGCTCTATTTTCCTGCCTACGTTTGCCACCCCACCACCACACTGTTACACCTCTCCAGGGCCAAACTGTACACACAGGGGATCCCCTGTCATGGGGTATGGCAAGGAACCAAGAGGAAAGTGGACACAATTGTACACAACCCAACTCATTCATGTACTTTTGGAACTGGTACAAACTGAACTGCATTTCATACTATCCAAAATGATGTATACACATACAACATTGTGAATTTTAGGAGGATACATTCCTCGTTGGTGAGGACACTTTTATTTAGAGTAGCTGATATGCAGGGGAATTATTGCTTGCTGGTATTATCACTACATAAGTAGAATACAAAGTATAAATAGAGAGTATTTAGGCACTCTCCTGTGGGAGATCATTTATCTATTAAAGCAGGCAGCCAATTAGTAACCTGAGGAATGATGACAAGCTTCAAACATTTTCTTGTCAGTGAAGAAAAGAAAGTAAGAAAGTACGTCTTATTTAACATTAAGGTGACATTCTTCACTGACATACAGCTGAGTCTGCTATTTTCTAAAATCTTTGCTGTGCAGATTGGTCGCCTTGTAATTGGTCACAATGGCCTCCTATCCACCCCTGCCGTGTCCTGCATCATCAGGAAGATCAAGGCAATTGGTGGAATTATCCTCACAGCAAGTCACAATCCTGGAGGCCCTGGTGGAGATTTTGGAATCAAGTTCAATGTGGCAAATGGAGGTTGGGACAGATTTATAACTCTTCCAGCTTTTAGATTGAGATCATTGTTATGTTTGAAATGAATGCTAGTGCATGTTTAAAATTTCAGATTTCTTTCTTCGACAGGCCCATCTCCAGATACAGTGATGGAGAGGATCCACCAGGTGAGCCGGACACTGGAGGAGTATGCCATCTGCCCAGATCTGCGCATTGACCTGTCTAGACTGGGAAGACAGGAGTTTGACCTTGAGAATAAGTTCAAACCTTTCAGAGGTAAACAACAATTATACATGCTGCTAAAACCTCTCTGCATCATCCTAAAAAAAAAAAAAAACAAAGAAAAAACAACAACAAACAATTATATACTTCGGAATATTGGCCTTTTTGCCTTGTGTCTCTTTCTTTAATGCATAAATGCTAGCAATCAAACTCAATGTCATCCAGTAATGATTGTTCTTTGTGTTTCAGTGGAGATTATAGACACAGCTGAAGTGTATCTACAGCTGCTGCGAAACATCTTTGACTTCTCTGCTATAAAAAGTCTCCTCACAGGACCAAATCAGCTAAAGATACACATAGATGCCATGAACGGAGGTGAGTTCAGCATCTAATTAGATAATCTCTGAGCCACTGTTACTATAAATGAAGATAGTTAAGTAAATGTCGCCTCTTTTCTCCCCTGTGTTGCAGTGATGGGCCCCTATGTTCGCAGAATCCTGTGTGATGAATTGGGAGCTCCTGCCAACTCTGCTGTCAACTGTGTCCCTCTGGAGGACTTTGGCGGTCGACCTCCTGAGCCTAACCTGACCTATGCCACCTCCCTGGTAGATGCCATGAAAGGAGGCGACTTTGGCTTTGGAGCAGCATTTGATGCAGATGGGGTATGGCAGCTACAAATTTTTTTTTATTTTTTTTTTAATGGCAATGCTTTTGTAGATAAGTATTTTGTGTATAGGCAGCAACAATTGAATTTACAACATATTATTTATTTATTAGTAACACTGACATCTATGAAAAGTGATTTTTGATATGTGCGGTTATTTTCAAACTGTCCAGTGTTTCTTTAACTGATAGGGACAAACTCAAACTTATTTGATGCAGGACATTAAAAAACATTAAATAGATTTAAAGATTTTGCCTCAGGTCAGACTCCTAAAGACGATTGATGTACATCAGGTCTAACGGTCTTCCCCTTGAAATCTTACTGTATCAAATCTAATTTCCTGCATTCTGAGGATTTTTTAGGTACAGGTTTGTGCTTTATTTCTTTTTTGGCATAAAGTCAAGGTTAAAATATTTTTTATTTTAATCAAGATAAATCATATGACAATGAAAAATTCAGCTGAATATAATACAGTGAAGCTCTTTAACATGCTGTATGTCATTCATATACAGGTCATGTTATGTTACATTTCTGATTTGATATTTTTCTTCTAGGATTGGCTCTTCTATCATTTTTTTGTGTTTTGATTGGTGAAGCGATTTTTTTTGTAAGTAATGTATTATATGTATAAAACTCTGGATATGTGTAAATATTTATTCTTGTATAAAACTACATATGTCATTGATTTGGAGGGATTTCTTTTAGGAATCAGGTACAGTACCAGTCAAAAGTTTGGACACACTTTCCTTTTAAATCCAGTGGGTAAATGTGTCCAAATGTTTAACTGGTGGTGTACATCTCAACTAAGTTATTGAAGCTACCCTATGAAATTAAATTTACTTTGCAAATGTGCATAAAATACTGGTTCATATCTTATTTGGTTTCAGTAATCATATTGCTCTTATTTTTCTCTTTTGGTTTCTCCGTTGTTAGCAACACGCCTGTGTTTGCACAGAAGTGAGGAGATGCTAATGACCGTGCAGTGTTTGTGTTTGCCACAAAAAATTCATACTTCTTATTTTGGAAGTAAATGACAATGTAGTTTGTTCCTGTTTGAATAATTGCTGTGAATAGTACAACTTTTTTCTTCAGTCATGGGACTAAATGCACTTGTAAAATATTAGAAATATTAAGAGGTTTATAACTGCACCTATGATTGTTGGACTTTTGTGGGAAAAAAATAAACATATCAATCAAAGTCTTATTTTAAATCATAGAAAGAAGACTAAGTTACACTCCACACAGAGATACAGCTGTATTCGTTTAAATGTGGTTTTTTTGGGGTGTCTATAAAAGAAAGAAAGATAAAAATGGGGACTAAATAACTTTGTCAATGATGATTCAACATGCTGCTAATATTTTCCACTGTGTCATACAAGAGATATTTCTACTATTTTTACTCACACACTGCGCCCACTTTTTTTTTGTTTGTTTGAGTTATAAAGACTAACAGTTTTTCTAAATAAGTTTGTCCTATAGTGCAGAGTTTCAGGACACACAGTGGAATCAACTATGAAACAATGGTTTGCTGTTAGTTTTGGTCTTTTAAGAGGATATGTTGAGAATTTAATAAAAGAAAGATGTAAACCAGTGATGTTTTTTGCAGTTTATTTTCCCATCATGACAATTAAAACTATAACTACCTCCATGATGTTGTGCCGTTGTCAGGACCGGTACATGATCCTTGGAGAAAACGGCTTCTTTGTGAACCCCTCAGACTCAGTCGCCATCATAGCTGCTAACCTCTCCACCATCCCCTACTTCAGGCAGCATGGGGTCAGAGGCTTTGCAAGGAGTATGGCTACCAGCGCCGCCCTTGACAGGTACAGGATACACACACACAAATACACACTCTAATGAGCCTTGTTGCACCACCCAGTCTTTTTTCACTAATTTGCAGAGAGAGATCTCCAGAGGGTGGACAACACCCAGCTTGAGATCACATCTAAGCCCCTTCTCTCACAAGCAATTTTACTCACAGCCTTCAAATAAGTCTGTTACGTAAGACTAGAGCCAAACTCAAAATGTCGAGTGAGAGGATGTGATCACAGCTAAAAGCATCCGGCATGATACCCCATTGAGACTTCAACAGAATGCTGAACAAAGAAAACAGGTCATCCTATACAGTGTATTAGAAAATACACAGTTCATTTAGACTACCGACTTAAGATTATATTATACAGTAAAATTCTGTTTTCTGTACTTGAAAATAGACTCATAAAACCCACTCCAGGCTTGCTGCGTAAGAAATAAGTAAATCCTTTATTGATTTAACCGTTTCTCAGTCAAAGTTTGCCAGAAAGGAAAATTGTGCCTTTGCTGTGGATTCTTCAAAAAGTATGAAACATCCTTCTTTTGCTGATCAAATATTCCCAACTTAGTTAAACAAAAAGACAAAACTAAAAATGTATATTCTATCACACTGAACTGATCTTAACAATTTCAGTTTTCAATGTTCAATTTATTATATGGTTTCAGTGCTTTTTATCCACTCTTAAGATGTTGTTTTGTATTTCATGAATGATTTTGTTGTCTCTGTTTTATCTTCCATTTTTGGGCCTAAAAGGATCTAATTCGACCAACTCTGGCTGTTTTAAGCATGCAGTATCAAGTGCAAGTAATCTTGGTACAGTACTGTCAAGGTTTCACCCTACCTATTTTGTTTAATAATTTTTTATATTTTTATTGTTACTATACTTGTTTTTCAGTGACACAGACCAGTAGATTTTAAGTATTAAGCCCACTTTACAGTATACCCCCTTATACCATAACTCACCTCCATCCCAGTCCTCCCCGGAATAGCCACTATTACTGTTCACAGTCCTACACAGTTATACAATCTTCTCGTTTTGTTTAAAAACATAACAAAAAAAAACCAAACTGAAAACTCCCCTTTGAGGCCACACTCATTGGTATTTATTGACTTGTATGACTGTCTGATCATGACAACTTTTCTGTCTGAAGAACAGAGAAAGTTATTTGCTTAAAGAAATGTGTTTGTCACGTCAGTGGATGTGTAATAACATGTCATACTACTAAATGTGTATGGTGTAGATTCAACAACATATTCATTCAGCAACACATTGAGCTTATCTAGTACAATCTGTGTGTGTATTGCTGCATAAGACTGTCTCTGTCTGCAATGCTGAATATGTGTTTGAGGAGGTGTAAATATGTGCATTGCTATATGTACTGGCAGACTGGGAAGTGTGAACTCACTTCCAGTCCTCAACTCTAGATTTCACCATTCTAGCTTATATGTGAATTGAGTTGTTAGCTCACAGAATTATTAGTTTTTTTTGTTGTTGTTTTTTGTGTTGACACTCCTGTTGACTTACAAATAGACACACACAGACCAATGGACTGTATTACTGTTTGGTGGTGTTGCACTCGGCTTTCCCCAAAGCTGTGTCTTATGACATCTAATTACAATGATCACACAGAAAGAGCTGCTTGTTTTCATTGCTTCCCATTGTTAGCACCACATTCTATTATCTCACGTACACATCCACAAACACACACACACACATACTGGCTAGGAATCACTGTCACATGTCCCACTAAAACCCTGAACCAATGACCTCTCATGCAACATACACACTTACTGCAGATAAAATAGACTTCTCATTTGGCTAGTAAATTTTTTTAATCTTTGTCTATTTTCTCAACATTTTCATCCTTAGTATTCATGCCAGCAAACATTTAATTTCCTGTCAACTGTAACTTGTTGTGTAATCTGCCGTGAAGCAGAATAAAGTTACAGAATGATGTCTGGTTTAGACAGTATCTACCGCAGATACCACAGACCACAGATAGTATCAGGCTCTGTGGTCTCCAGACAGCTTTGTCACACATAAATTGCAATTTATATGATCATTTACTTTACCAAAACACTAAAGAGTTTCTTTTTTTTTTTTACAAAATGCAGTGCACTTCCTCTTGCATAATCACTGGCTGATAATTTCTGACCTTGTTACAGGACATGCTCACTTTGTTCAGCTCTCAGCTACAGCTACCACTTAAGTTCCTTAGGTAACACTTATGCACATGTCTGCATGTTACTGACAAAGTCCAGGAAGTGTTGGGGGATTTAATGGTCTGATGCTAGATGCTGAAGTCCAACCAAATGTGAGCTTTTTAGGAGAGCATGTGTCTGAGAGTTTAGACTTAGCAACCCTTCCTGCTGTGAATATATGCATCATGAAACTATGATAAATGTGGTGGTTTATACACTGTATGCAGTTGTATGCATTTGGAGGGAATAATGTAACTGTGTTCAGTGATTTTTAAGAGGATGTTTCATCTTGCAGGGAATTGATAGGATCAGTTAGACAGGAGGAGTTTTTAACTGTTAAACTACCATTCTTGGCTTGTCTGAGGGTGTCTGTGTTGTGTGCAGGAGAGCATATGTATCTGTGTGCACTTAATGAGCAAGGGCTGATGCAGCAAAGGAGGAAGGGAAAGAAGGGTGGGGAATTTGGTAAAGGAAGCATCTACCTCTCTTTTAAAAAGGTCAGGAGATGGAAGGATGTAAGGACAGAAGAAGGTTAAGCTGCGGTCAGCATGTTACCACGATGAAGTCTGAGGCCAACAACTGATAAGCACTACAAAGAAAAGAAAAAAAATCCTTTTTGTTGTGCAGTTGCAAATTGTTTTAATGACCACTACTGAAGAAGATAGTTCTTTAGGATACATTTAGGTTGGTTTTCAAGCTGAATTTCAGATTGATGAGACATCTTTCTTACCGTGTTGCATGATGGATGAGAATCTAAAGATTTCCAATGACAAATTTACATATTGTCATATTCACAGAAGTTCAGACTTTAACCCAATATGAGGTTAATAAGACTTTCCAAAGCCAGTGTGGTAGGATTGTGCTTTTGTTTCTATTAATAACTTTAAAGGTTTAGTTAAGCTTTCAAGATAAACTGTGAGACAATGTCATCAGCCTAACATGTTGAATTACACAACAGTATTTTGATAGGAAACAAGCAGAAGGCAGCCAACTCAAACAACAACCTAACACACACACTTTCCCCTCGATAGACTATTATTAGGTGGTTCTTAGCACAGCTTTACAAAGTCATAGAAAAACTGCTTTTAGCTAATGTCAAAAAGGCATTTTTTACTGGCTCTCTAAAACATGTTTGTAACAGCTTTCACTGTATTCAAAAAGAACTTGGATGTCTTAATTTAACATATTATTGCTGCCCTGTTTGTTAATGGCTCTAGTTATTAGCATTCAGCTTCTACTTTTGCCACAAATATGTCAAGTAAATCTAGATTATTTTGCACTTTTTACCTAAATGCCATTCTAAGTCCTCAGCTTAGTCTAAATCCTGACTCAGGTGCCATCACCAGGCAGAGATGATGAACGATAGCCACAAAACCACAGGATTTTATGTTTGGTAAAACATTATTCCAAGGCTAGAAGCTGGCTATACTTCACACTACAGATGTTGATCCATTTACCATGATTCTTTCCTTTGATATTAGGAGAAAATGGACTATTAACTGTAAAATATCCACCAAGTCTAACTGGTCTAAGACTATGTACAGTATTTGTTTAAATAGCCTTCTTGTGGTGGTATATAGTACAGTAGATATGAAAGCAGAAATTATTTAATTTCAGTTTAATGGACACAATTATCAAACAAGTAAACATGATTACACTGTTTTGCACCCAAAATTTTGTGTTTTTTGTGTGTTGTGTTTTTATAAACTGAGTGCTTATGGTGCTTATTTTGGCCGAGAACGTGCCATTTATAACGTCAAAAGCTCATCAGAGAGCCACAGATTGTTTTCTTTTCAGGAATGCCAAGCTTTCCGTTCCAATGCTTACATCTCCAGAGAGTGATAAAGCTGGTTTACTCTTATTTGGTCATTTATCCTATCCTCTTGTAAACAACTGCACAAGGCACCATGGGGTTTATTTATGTGCATGATTATTATGTGGAGGATTGTACCACCACATTAAAGCCCTGAAAACTACCCACATTCACATTTATTATATTGTGGATTCCCACAAATTGACATATCCACATGTTTGTTCCTTTTACAGGAGTATCTGTTTTGTTGGTCTAAATATTCTGTCCACCAGTTCATAGCTAAAGGAAATGTGTTTATATTTTTAGGTGATCACTATTGGAATTGAGGAGGGACATGTGGGTCAAGGAAATCACATTATACATCCATCTTTGTTACAAACTAAACATTTCTATAAACAGGTTTTCTGGCTAAGTATCTAATATCATACGTGACCGTAGACCCAGCTGTTAGAAACTTATAATTTAAAGAAAACTGTTATTTCAGAAGCACACAACAAGCTTTTGTAAGCTATGACAGGTGTTAGAAATACTAAGGACTAGGCTTGAACAATAAGAAAAAAAAATCTAATTGTGATTTTCATTACCAATATTGTGATTGCGATTTGGTTTGCAATTTAACAGAACTATAGCTATATTAGGCTATCTGCAATGTGTTTCCATGCTTTTAGAGTGACGAGAACAGACTGAAACAGTTGTGGGCCATAAAACAAAATGTTGTTGAAATGTTCCCTGAATTTTGGGACAAATGCATAAATCTTGTCATAGTAATTCAACTGTATTTAACAGTTAGTGTTCTGTATATTTGCACAGTTTTTCAGATTTTCTCTTGTTCTCTCCCCTCACATTTATCTGCACCTTCATCTCTCCCTGTGACCACATATATTAACATACTGAACATGAAAATACATCCCCTTTCCTTCTCCTTCTTCTTCTTCTCTTTCTACATGACTCAAGCTCCAACATCAACTAAAAGGTCACTTTGTTCCTGCTGCCTTTTGCCTTTTTAAGTTATTGGATGAACTGGTGACAGATTACACCTGTCATGCAACATTTGGTTTGCTTCATTTCAAAGGTCTTTGTGTTTGTGTGTGAGCTTATCTTTATATTGGAAACTGGTAAAAGTCTGATGGTGAATATTAAAGAGAAATAAAGACATTGCATGTTTATTTTTAAAAGTATAAGCTTTGTTTTTGTTTCTCCCTTTTCTTCTTTTTTTGTTTGTAGGGTAGCCAAAGCCATGAAACTTGCACTGTATGAGACACCAACTGGCTGGAGGTACTTTGGAAACCTGATGGATTCTGGGCGTTGTTCCCTGTGTGGGGAGGAGAGCTTTGGGACAGGTGTGATCTACTGCAGCATGTATACTGTAACAAAAACATCATAAAGAGAGATTTGTGCTCACTGAAATGTAATCCATAAATACAGTATATCTAATTAATTTAAAGGCAGGAGTAGTTTTTTGCAGATTGTGAAGAGAAGGTCAAGAATTCAAATCTGTTGACTGACTTGGAAAATTTAAGTTGCTGTTTGGCTGTAAAATTCCCGCCCCACTGCAGCAACTATTGTTGAGGTGCCTGTAAACAAGGCCATAGCTGGAGGATAGCACTGGCCAGTTGCTGCTGTAGCTGTTAATATGCAGCAGGAATTATTAGCTGGATGTTAAACTTTTTTTCTTTTTCCAACACCTATTTCTTATTTAGGCAGTTTTGTCCAGCATTACTATTTCACTTCCTGCAACATTTACTTAGCTCACAATATAACGGCCCTCCTATAATAAAGACTTATAGGGCAAAAATTAACACTGATGAATAGTCAAACAGGTTGTAACCAGATACCAACTTAAAATTGCAAATTTGTTTCAGTTCAAATCTATTTCAGGTCTACAATTTTAAGCAGCACATCCTGACAGCCTGCAGCTCCAGTGCAAGCTGTCTAATAGATGAGAGGGCTGCGACCCTGACTGCATGTGTAAATAATTCTCATTCTTCTGCTATAAAAGGAGACAGGGGCTCCCTGAATCACCGCAACATGCCGACAGGCCTCTAGTAGCTGTGCCTTTTAACAGATGCAAATGCAGACATGCACATAGATGGCTGGAAAGTAAAAAAATAATGTCCATGCATGAATGATAATACTATATATTTGTTGTTGCTCCGTATCGTTTTATTCATTGCATCAGATCAGATAGAGATCTACAGATCTACTCTGTTTCTAAACTGGCATAAAATTTAATCTTTGCTTTCTTCCCTTGTGTGGCTTTTTCTGCTCATTATTAGGATAACAGGAAAAAATAAAAAATTGAAAAAGTCCAGGTGGTGCGAACAGGAGAGAATAGAAAAGCAGAAAGGACTGGGTGGTGGGAGAGCCAAAATGTGAAAAGTATTGACAAGAGCAGGAGGGAGGGAATAAGCAGAGACTAAGAGAACCCAGAGGACTGCTGGAGCTCACTCATTGTCTATCCTTGTAAGGGAAAAAGCTCAGAGGGAGCCCTGTAGAGTAAATCATCAAAGCTGTACACCACACCAAGTCTTAGACACAGAGCATGAGCAGAGCATTTAGCTTGACCTTTCTTTGCAGGCTTTGTTTAAAAAAAAATCTAGCAATTGTTACAGACACTTTTTGCTTCTTTGTGTTGACAGTCATTTCCCCAAAAATGTTAATTAGAAACTGGGAGAAAAATGGTTTCAGCTTTGCAAAAACAGTCCATGTTATATTAACACTATGTCTTTATTATGTCATACTAATGTGTGTTCAACCAGAAATACACTTGTTGACTTCTTGTTAGCACTTTTTAAGAGCTTCATAGCAGCAGGTCATATAGTGGCAGAGTTAAGCTGAACAGAAATGCTGTAATGAGTTATAACTGCTGTACTTTACTGATACAGATCTTGGATCTGTTTTTATAAGCTGAGTCCCTTTGATTCTTCCCCTCTGAGACTGAGTGAGAGACAAAAGGAGGCAGACAGTGAGGCAGGGATTAGTTCATGACAGCTGTCTGTTTCCTAACAGCTGTACAGTGACAGAGCAGGATACAGGGCTGGAAAATACTTTTATTTTTGGTGTTCAGAGAAAAGAACATATTATACAACAAAAGGAGCACATTTCTGTCAATAAATTGGTATGAAATTCCACAGACTGATAGCTCTCAGAAAGTTAGTCCATTTTCCACTTCAGGCTCTTGCATGGAAACATTACTGACACATTCTTAACCTTAAGAGATACCTTTACTATGCAGCTGTCTCTGTGAACAGCGATAGCTCCCCAGTGAAGAAGACAGCGGGTGTGATCAGCTCTTTTGTTTACATGTGTGTGTCTTGGGAAGGCAGCAGACATGGTTTTTGTTGGAATGTTTGACTTTGTCTTCATCGTCTCCCTGGTTTTCTTTAACAGTATTGAGCTCAACTGAACTGCAGTTAATTACCGAAGTACTCTGACTTTACATTAATTACTAAAATAGTATTTTCCTTCAAAGGTTTGAAGTAAATTTTCAGTTCCAGGTTTTGTTCTTTTTTTGACACTTAAAGCAAAGTCTGACATCTTAATTTACATGCTAGGCTCAGTCCAGTCCAAGAAGAGCTAGGAGATGGTTAGCTTAGCATAAAGAATAAAATCCGTGGCCTAGACTAGCTTTGTCTGATAAAAATCACCATCTATGAAGATCACTAAAGTAATTTTTATACAGTTCAGCATCATAACATTGGGGTTCAATTCCATAGTGTAAAAAAAGGTTTCTCAAGAAACCTTTATTTTTGTCTTTATACTCCAGGATCCAACCACATTCGTGAGAAAGACGGCTTGTGGTCAGTGTTGGTGTGGTTGTCCATCATAGCAGCCAAAAAACAAGGAGTGGAGCAGATTGTCAGAGAACACTGGGCCAAGTTTGGACGCAACTATTTCTGCAGGTGACCAGCTGAGTGATCTCTCTGAAAGATTTTCAGTCTTTTATTCAGCTGTTTTCATCATGGTGCATTATTATTTAAATTCACTGCTCTCACCGAGACTCGCTTGAATATTAATAATCTTTATCTGCTCATCTGATCTAAGTCAACACAGAAGCATATATGGAAATTTGCCATATAATGGCATATGCCTTCACTGTTATCCAGTACTCTTCACTGATTTTTAGTTGTCCTTATTCAACCTCTTCTCTGTAACAGTTTTACTGCAGTCAGTGTTCCCATAAAAAGTTGCTGCAACTCTCTATGCTCCCACAGAGAATTTGTTTTTAAACTAATGCACATTTCCCACAAGACTTAGATGGAGAGAACATAATGAACAGGACAAGGACCATGCCTCCTCAAAATCTTTTAAACATCTGTTCATATCATGACTTAAAAATAAGCCGTCACCCTGAGAAAGCTACTCTGCTAGTTTTAGGCTCTTTTAAGTGCCACCAGATTACTTTTAACTGGCTTGAGTGAGCCAACAGATTCTAATGAGACAATAGAAAATTATATCTGGTAAAAAATAGGAGGGTAGTTTGAAAAAAAGTAAAGAGTTTAAAATGTATATTTACTTTTGACATAGCATTCCTTTATTAGAGATTTCTCTTCAATCCTTTCTGAAGTTATCATTGCTTCATCACTTGTGTATCGTTTTTTTTTATTTAATTTTTTGGATCTTGTACATGTCAGATTTGACTATGAAGGTCTTGACCCTCGTGCAGCCTTCTACCTGATGAAGGATGTTGAGGCTGTAATGTCAGACAAAGCATTCACCAGTCAGAAGTTTGCTGTTGGGGACCACGTCTACAGCGTGGAGAAGGCCGAGAACTTTGAGTACATTGACCCCGTGGATGGAACAGTGGCTCGAAATCAGGTCAGTGTGGGAAGGTTGTAAATGCAGGATGTAACAATATTGAATTAGAAGTGTTTTTTTTTTTGTTTGTTTTTTGTTTTTTTATTTAATTTACATTTAGAATATTTCAGGATGTAGTCTATATGGAACATGTTGCAAAAACAAAACAAAAAACAGATCAATAGCCTAATTAGTGTAAAAGGGAATTTCTCCAGCTAATTAAAATGCTTGTTATATTACTGAGGCTGAAATTAAAATGTATGTGATCAGTTTTCACATGCAAAGAGATGCATATAAATTACAGATTTTTTTTTTCTCCTATTTGGATGATTCTATTCTTGTTAAACTTACATATTGGACTACACTTGCTTCCCCAAGTTTTTACATTGTGTATGTTTGATGCAAGTTAAAATAAAAATTAGCTGATTACGCTTCACATTAACATTTAGCATAGCTTATTTGCTATTCAACAACAATAAGTTGCAGTGTAGAACTTCAGTGATGTTTCACAGTGTAGATGTCCAATGCGTTGCTCATGCAACCTATTTTTATTCTCTGTTTGTGAAATACTACTGTTTTGTCAATGCCTCTGGCATCTGAAATACTCACAAAATGAAATTTGTAGCTGTAATATTTGACTCAAGAGCCAACACAGCTTTAACAAAATCTACAGTACAAGGGGACAAAGGGATATCAGTGGATTCATTAGAGGGAATTTATGATAATACAGATTCAATTTCCTTTTAAATCCCATGTAGACGTGTTTTAGTTTTGTTCTCAATCACCACTTAATAACATTAATTAACCAAATATAGTTGTGTTTAATCACTAAACTATTTGGTTATAGTGGTCCCTCCATAGCCCATTTCATAAAGTGTAAACCCTACCTGTAGATGCTGAAGTCCTTGCTGCAACAGGTATTGGTTTGAGTCCAACAATCAACTTCATGTCACTCCTGGTTTGCTATATTTTCTCAGTTGTCTATCCAGAGCCATATAAAGCAAACAATACTGTTAGATTTTGGCAAAAAAATTATTGATTTAGTTTAAAATATACCTTGTCAGAAGTTTTATTGTTGATTTTGAAGAATCAGTTGCTTTTGACTGGTGATAGGTTGCAAACAATAAAACAAAGCTCTGTCATCTTAGAAATAAAAATATATATATTTTTTTATCAATAGCATTAGTAACAATGACCACGTTCAGCTGAAGCATATAACTGTGGGGTGGATGACATCTTCGTAAGAGGCCTGAATTTCTACTTTTTAGACTAGTTACCCAAAATTGAGAAGGAAGAAGAAGGAAAAGGAAAAGTAGTAGTAGAAATCTACTTAAAAAAGTGTGATCCCAAAAACTGGTTCACATCAGGTTAAATTAGCCTGAAGTTGTCTCACAATTACTCTCTCTTCTTCTTCTTTATACACATGTATTATAGACCACCCACTGCAAGGCTCCATGTCTGGACATGATGGACTATCTTTCATTTTAAACTATAAACACTTCCATACACACAGCACCTGCAGCATATATCCATACAAACACCGATAAGTTGCTTGGCCAGTGTCACCTTCCTATCACCCTACATTCTCTCATTTGTTCTCTCTGAGGTTTACCCAGCTGACTGCACACATATATGCTGGAACTCATGTCGTCAACACCTCTTAGCTCCTTCCCCACCTGATACCACACACACAGTCATGTATCTGTGACTTCAGAGGACATTACACTGACTTGTGATCATTTCCTGGTGACTTATTTTGATCATAACCACTACTTGTGTGACCCTAAGTCTGATCGTAGAATTAACCTGAGCTAACCTTAATCTTACCAATATGTCTTTTTAATTGCAAGGCCTTTATTTCTCAGATTTACGTCCCCACAACATGAGTGAAATCAGCTCACACACTCATTCTGCATATGAATGTGTACATTCCACCACGTGAGGAAGTGTAAACACATGAACACCCTTTCAGGGCTTCCCTGTGTTCACACTTGGGTTTATTGATGACCTCCTTCTGGAGACAATGCTCCTTGCTTCCCTGCTGCATAATACTTCACCTAGTAACCATGGATACAGCAGGTCCACAACTAGTTAGTCAGTCACCCCAAAATGGTAAATCCTCAGCCCTCCAGTTGCCCCAGTGAATGTTATTCCAGCACACATTCCTCCCAGGACAGAATTATATCAGCTGTCGTCTCACTTTGCAGCCTCTCCGTTGCAAGGGGGAAACGTTGGCACTCAGACACAAACACACTCAAACACACAAGACAAAGCTTGGGAGATTTACACAGCAGGGGAATGGCAGCTTTTCATAGTCAACTACTGAAACAATTTTGCATTGTCTGCATATCCGACAGACAGTTGACGTATTTAGATGGATGCATCTAGATTCTGTACTTTGCTTTATACATAAGCGGCAGGTGTATATATATATACATATTATATGTCTATCTATGTATAGATATAAATATACATATCTGTAGATATATATCTATAGATATATATGTATGACTTTCTATTATACATTACCTGACAGTTTTGTATGTCAAGAAACATATTAGAAGAAACTGAGAAAGGAAGTAGTACTAAAATAAAAAAGCTGTAGGAACACGTTGAAACCAACTTTAATTGGTCAGTAAAATGGTTGGCCATACAAAGAGAACCTTAGAGAGGCAGAGTCTCTCAGAAGTAAAGATGGGTAGAGGGCAGATGGTCACTAATGTGCCAGAATCTACACCTATAAGTAGTGGAGGAATTTGGAATAATGCACAATTGTCAATAAATTATTGTTTTAAGTAATTTACAAATATAGACATGGCTAGAAAACACTAGCCAAAGCTGCATTTTTTTTGCAGCTGGCTGTGTCACATCAGCTTCACCACTGAATTTCCTCTGGTTCTGTTTCAGGATTCTGTGAAACTCTATGTTAAAATTAAAAGAAGCCCCTTACTTTTTGGGGGGCCCAAACAGACGTTTTTCATGTAAATGTTCCAAATTCCTTCATATTAGGTGCACACGCATAAATTACGCACATTATTTTTAGATAGTATGTGCTCTAATGATAGCCTCTGAGTTCTGTGGCTGATGGTGCTTTAACAAGCACCAGCCAGCCCTCTGGTTACTGCTACTCTTTTGTTAGAGATGACACTATATCAGTTAGAAAGACAGACATCCAAGTAGACAGTTGGACATTATCGCTATCTCTGTTTATTCATACTCTGACTTCCTGCCAGAGTCATAATAAAGGTGAAAAGGCAGGTGGTCCAAAGCTCTTTCTTTTAGTAATATAAACATTAAAGAGGAGGCAGAGTTTAAAAGTTTTTCAGCTGTTGGATCAGGGCAATGCAATCTGTTGACCTTTATGATTAGAAATGTCCATAAACTCTGTGATGATGACAGGTTAGTCAATATCAAGGCATGTGATATTTAGGATAGGAATAAAAAAGCTCTTTGCAATGATAGCTGTCAGTCAAGATAATTCTGTATAAAGTGTCTAACACATGACTTTAATAAAACATCTCATTTTTGTTATCTCAAAAAATCTAGCGGTCCTCTACACTGATTTTGTCTTTTGCAAATGGGATAAGGAAATGGATACTTTGGAATTTTGGATAGATAAGCGTCATCACACATCCATTTGTCTAACAGTGTTATCTCACTTATGTCAGCAAACTGGAGTTTTTGTGCATTACCCCATCACAACAACATCCTGTTTTTGCTGAAAATACTGTGATTAATTTCAAAGGGTGGAGAGTGGAAGCAAAAAATGTGCATGTTGTTTAAAAATGGGACATTTCACTGGTTTAGAGTCAGGGCTGTTGCTAATGTCAGGGAAAATTAAATTACAACCTTGATCTGCTGAACCAAATGTGGACATGTGAATTCAATTTAGGGATCCTGCTGAAATGTCATTTGAGTTTTATGATTATGTCCTTCTACATCTTTAAAGTCTGCATAATAAGGTATGTTAGGCACTCTATGATATTAAACTTAAGCACAGAGGCGACAAAACATGTGCTGAGAATGACATCTGGTGGCCTTTTGCCATTACTGCACATTCAAACTATAGATTAAAATTTCTTTTTTTAATAACCTTTCTCTTCCAATTCAAATCCTCCACGGACTTTTTAACTTTTACTATTTACTTACTATTATTATTACTATTTCTATACTTGTAAAATGACCAAATAAAGAAATAGATTTGTGTTTTTTCTCCTAGGGTTTAAGAATTGCCTTCAGTGATGCATCCCGTCTGGTGTTTCGGATGAGTGGAAGCGGTGGAGGGACAGGCGCCACCATCCGAATATATGCTGAGACCTTTGAAAGAGACCCCGAGAGGCACAACAGAGAGACTCAGGTACAGAGATAGTCTCAAGTGTGTTCGTGTATTTCTTTTGTTGGTATGTCTATATAAAGTTCTGAGGATTTTCTTACATCGCACCTTAAAATTATACTACTTTTTTTATTAACATGTTTGCAGCATGAAATATAAATATGCATCGTTTAGACCATTTTACAGCATTTCATTAAAAAAACTCCTTTATATATTGGACATAAATGAGAAATCATATGTAACCAAACCATATCTGCTTTTTAGTTCAGTAGTTGTGATTTTTCTCTAAAATCACCTTACTTTTTTCTGGGAAATATCAAAGATAAACAATATTGGTGCAGCTGCAAGATAGTTTATACAGCATTTTCAACTTCAAGTGATACTCCTCAAGATGAATGACCTGTAGACTTTGGAAAGTTTCTGGTGTGGTTATAGTTTCTGAGATAGATAGCGTACTTTAAACATATTTGTAGGTTGTAAAGCTGAAGTCATGATGCCTACATGGTCTTATTTAGGTTTGGCCTTTTAAACATTTGACATTGTCAAACAGTATGTGTGTCCAATCTGGTTAAAGATCCATTTTATGTAATCATCTTTCTGTAAGGTAAAAGACATCAGATAACTTCAGCATCCAAGTTTTACTAATCAATAATCAGTTAGAAGTAGTTGCAAGAGTGAATCAATAGCTGATTCTCTGCTTATGTTAATATTAGATATTGTTGCAACCCAGAGTAGGTGTATGAAGGGTGTAACAAAAGAAATGTAAAGAAAGCAGATGGTAGTATATGAACAAGCAGTTTGTATTGTTAAGAACAGAAACATAGGACACCTGCAAGGGTGCTAAACAACCAGTGTTGGGGTTTGTGGAACTGTTGAAAGAAAATCCAAAATTACAACTAAAGCTCAAAGGCTTAACTTAAAATCCAGCCAGATAAACCAAACTCCAGAAGGTTCAAAAGGGAAAACCAAAAGACTGGCGTACTAAACAAAAAACAAATCAGTAGCAGTCCCAATAATATAAGAAAGATGTAAAACAAAAAAGTGCTCAAACTAAACTAGCCCCACACAGTCTATCTGTAAATAGTGAAAATTAACTAAAAGCTCATCCAAAACGAGGAACACAACAGAACACGAAGAGCAGCCAAAAAAAGCTGTCAAATTTCCAAAAACAAACTGGGTCCTAATAACTCGCCAAAAACAAGACCAAACCCCCCTGACTGAACACACACAGCAGTCTTTTATTTCCGGGATTGGCGGGGCAATGACCGATCAGAGGGAAGGAGCCGAAGGTATGTCTTGGATAGCCACTCCGTACAGGCACCTTCCAGCTGACATTTGCATGTAGAATAGGCCTCAGGTGTCATCAAGTGGCGGCTGTAACAGATATTAAAATGATATCACTAATTTGAAGATACAAACCTTTTGTGTTTTTTCTTTGGATACATGAATTCAATCATTAAAAATGGACTTGCATGATGGACTAACCACCACAATACACCGAGGTTGTACTGATGAGGAACACTTAAATTGTGCTTGCTTTGTTGGATTTTCCAGTGAGATTTCAGTGACTCTTCAGACTTCAGACTAAATACGTTTTCAACCACTCATGAAAGCCACATGCTTCAGTTGACAAGCAATTCACATTTTTCTTGTTTTTCACAGTTTTGTATTTTAGTTGCATTTGTATGTGTATGCTGTATAATAAATATGTAAGTATTATTCCATCACACGGCACTGTGCTATGAAGGGTTAAAATAACCCCTCTGGGTCATGTCTAGAGAGACGTGCAGACCACACAAGTGAAATAAATGCATTTACTTCCTGCACTGTGTTACCATCTAAGTTGTTTTGAGTCCCAGTACATTTTTCACATTTAAAAGGTTTTATTTCAAGACATATTTAAATTGTTTCAAGATATTTTGTTGGATCTAAGCTTGTTTAAACTTATAATGCGGTGCAACTCAACAAGGGCTTATAGCTATTTTTTTGTCACACCAAAAAATCAAATATTCAGTTAGATATTTTTGCTCATCTTTTATTACCAGGCAGGGGCAGAAATAATGGATGGAATATTGCAAGTAAAGTGGTCATCCAAATAAAGAGTAAAGCAAAATTTGTAAAAGAAAAAACCCTTTTTTATTTATTTTTTTATTAATAGCTATTTAATTAGATTTATTCTACAAGCCTTTAACGATAATAAGAAAAACTTGCTTTAAGAAAGCCATGTAGCCGTGTTGTTTCCATTTTATATTTTTTAAATTGATTATCTGTAACATAATAACAATTGCTTTTTAAAAAAGTAATTCAAAGCCTCTGTAATGCAATTTTAACATATAGTTTAACTGAGTGGAATTGGTTTAACTACAGGTTTATATGCATTCTGTTTTTAGGTCTAGCTATTATATGACGTGTGTGTCTAATATCCAACGTTCAAAGAAATGCTGTGTAAGATGTACTTAGGTTTTTGCTAACTTATTCAAGTTCTTATTTAGATATTGAGGAGGCTGCAGTATAGTCCCTCTGAAATGCAGTGGAAAGGAACTATAAAATACGTTAAGCCTTCATTAAATCATTAGTAGGGCTGCTAGTGTCTTTCCAGAGAGACAGATTTTTTTTTTAATAGCCTGAGGGCCATTTATTGCTTACTAGCAACTGGATTTTGTTTTTTTTTTTCCCCTGGAAGCATTTTAGTTGAGAAAACTAATCAATAAATTTGAAGTCTTGCAATTTATCTTAGTGTTTAATTTATTTTGTTTAAAATTAAAAAAATTGTGAAGCAATACATGGATTGGCAGTTTCAAATGTTTTCGGTAATGCCTGGTAAAAAAATTTATATTTAAATGGAGAAAACTTGAAAAAAAATGTGCAATACAATGCTTGTTTTTTTTTCTTTCTTTCTTTCTTTCTTTCTTTCTTTCTTTCTTTCTTTCTTTCTTTCTTTCTTTCTTTCTTTCTTTC
>JBAMHW010000012.1:13190841-13228386 GCA_037177495.1 Rhadinocentrus ornatus
GATTTGATTTGATTTGATTTGATTTGATTTGATTTGATTTGATTTGATTTGATTTGATTTGATTTGATTTGATTTGGGGAAGCCAGTAGTAGTATTCCCTGGTGACACCACGTTGAACAAAGGTTCATTATTCCCTGACAATATATCCTTAAAATTTACCTTTTGCCTGTACTGTATAGTTCCACTTCAGAACATTTCAGAGAAAAGTATTGTACTTGCAGAACTTCACTATATCAGTGTAGTTAATCTGAATATTGGGATTTTACCAATATAAAATGTATGTGTAAGAACTGTATACACTGTAACATACATTTGTTTTTTAATCAGATTCTTTAATATAATAACCCATGTTTTCCTTAAGTAACACTTAATATTTAAATGAGTTTTGCTTTTAATGGCTTGTATTTGTCATGTGGTATTAACATTTTTAATTATGTAATGCCTCAGTTAAACTTTAACGGATTTTTCACGTATCTCATTGCAGCAAAATGTACCTCAACTATGCAAGGTAAAAGTACTCATCCAGAAAAATGTCCCCAGGAAGTCTCCATTATTTATTTATTTATTTATTTTTTAAATATTGCACAATATGCACAAACATTAATTCACATATCCAAGCTTTCTTAGATAGATGAGTAAAATAACTCTTTCATCTTAACATGCATTAAAATTAGCATTTAACCAAAGAATCAATGCATTTAGCCAGATTTTACTGCAGGAGGTTCATTTAAGCAGCCAACAAATTTGATATGCAATCCACTGCACTTGAAGTCTACATCTCTCTCTGACACAGACGGCCATACACACCTTCATTTAGATCTCATTACTGAATGATAATAATAGACAGGGTGAGACAAGGAGCCATTAGTTGTGAGGAAAGAAGTGAAGGGCCGGATATTAATCAGATGGGCTCTGATGAGGACCTGCCATCTACTTCATCAATCAGGGTCCAACAGCACACTCAGCAGTGCACAACTTCACTGGTTATATGCTCACTAAATCAATAGATATCAGTAATTAGATTGTTTAGATGATCATGTTACATGGGCAATTTATGAACATAAACTGTAGTGTGAGCAACATTGACAGTACGTTGGATTAGTAGTGGCATTGACGTTCCACTGGGGGCAATATTGTTCTGTTCTACCATTGCCAGAGGATACTGAGAGAGAGCCCTGCTTGGTAATCATGTGATGAGGGAATATATAATAAAATGCATACCTAAAACTCTCATTGTCCCCTTCAACAGCAGGTTTGATAGGCTCATCAAATTGGGCTTAAGTATCTTTGATTCCTGTAGTCATGTATGTAACTTATTATGACCCACTCTGAGTCCAGGTGAATGTTCCAGCCTGCCTGGTTTCAATAACGATGATAATGCTCTATAAGACTGCAGGTAGTTGCCAGATTGTATCCCCATTTTTTTAAAGTTTATAAATAAGCTTAGCTTTAAGATTTTATTTTTATGCTGTTAAACCATTCACCTCATTCTCCAGCCATTTTTTTGTCATTTTATTGTTCTTTAGTACTCAGTCCTAAAAAAAAAAAAGGAATGAGGGATAAGGAGGGAGGGAGGAAAGGATAGTTTAAAAGTTTCTAAGCATCTTTCTGCCTTCTTTTAAGTCCATTGTCTACTGTTGCATGTGCTCTTATCTGAAGTGTTTCACTGCTCTTTCTGGTAGTAGCTGTGTAAACCCACACAGTTGTCTAGACCAGCCAAGGCAAAAGGGGATCAATGAAAAGATCGATAGGGTCCCTGGGAGTCCTAATAGCCCTGTAACTGTTCCCTGACTCCCTGCCTGATATAGCACCACACTGAAACGGGGCAGGTAGGGGGGTGTCCGCACATATCTGTCTAAGTGTGCGATCCAAATCATGTCAACACTCCCCTGCTGAGTCTGTATCTACACTTTGGTCATGATCCAGCACAACAAGTTCTGTGATTATGCCCATTGATGGACCTGATATTCTGTTAATTTAAGTACACAGGCAGACACAAGAAGCACTTCAGATGAAGAGTCTTTTTAAATAAATAAATAAAATGTAAGACTTAGTTATTCCCTCTGGTGATAGCCACATTGCAGTACAACTGCCACATTCAATACAAGTTTAAGCAAGGGAACTAACTGGGAGTTATCATGCTTGGAGCTAGATGTCTCCGTCTTCCTTTATATTCAAAATGACCTATAATTTTATGAGACCAGATCCTTAAGACATAGGTTTGCAGCTCATTCCCTTAAATGTTATTTCTCCTAATTAGCATAGACTTTTGAGGTGAACTGAAAAGAATCATGGGGAAAATACAGAAAATGACACTACTTTCTAGAAAGATTGAAGTCTGTGTTTATGACTGGAGGAGACCAAGAATGGTTCTGTAAAATAAAGAAGCTTGTGCCAATGGCCGAATTTATGGGTAATGACCAACAATATGTTCATACAACTCTCACTACTACATGACTGTCTTATGCTCTCTGCGATAATCAGACATCCAACACCTTGTGAAACCATAAATCTCTAAATAATAATAATAATAACAATAATAACAACAACAATAATAATAACAATAACAACAACAATAATAAATAATAATAATAATAATAATTTAGCTGTTCGAGTCTTTGCTCTCAAGCAGGAGAAAATGGTGCATTTGCTGGATTTTATTGGTTTGCTTCCACACGAAAGCTGAAATAAATATGATGGTAAAAGATGGCAAACAGTGCCATCCACTGCACTGATTTTTTTGTTCAATTTCGTAACAATCCAACATTATAAGACTGTAGATCTGGAACAGCACCAACAATAAGTTGCAACTTATTAAAAGTACATTGTGTAGGATGGAGGGACCTCTAGAGGCATAAACGGAAAACTGCAACCTCTTAAAATACAAATGAAAAGCCATTAGACAATAAAGCTTTTATCCCACCTTTCCTTTTGAAAAAGTTTAAGAGACATTCTGGCAGTGAGGATACCAAATGATAAAGCATTTCAGGTCATTCTTCTGGTAATCAAAACTTTAGGTGTGACTAAGTCCCCCTTAAAGATTATGAATGCTTGTTTTGTCCCAAAACACAATTAAAAAACACCTGTTTGAAATAAGACTGTAGCTATTTTTCTACATTTATTTAACTGAATTTTACAGAGATTTTTTAAAGCTGTTTTACAGATCTAAATACCTTCTCAGCTGCTTGTGATTCCAGCCTGATACCACATTTCCATGTGGAAAAAGCAATATAACCTTACTCATGGCTCCACATGGTATGTATTCATTACTCCTGAGATTTAACTGAAACCAAATAATTTGATTATGTGCATCTGATATTACAGTATCATATCAGCAAGGTTTCCTTCCTTGATGTTGAAACTTATCGAACCGTATGTGTCATCTAGTCCTTGTCAGTTACCCCCTTCTGCGCCTGCATTGATATTTTCACCATCATACAACGCCGCCTCTTTCAATGTGTCCACTCTAAAATGAGATGTGAAAAAAAGTACAATATATCAGGATTGCCAAAACCTGCTGCTATCCGAACACCCTGCTGATTTCCCAGATTACCAAGTTTCACACTGGCACCTCAGTTATGGCAATAAACATAAGAAATGGGGCAACAAGAGCACAAGTATAGAGTAAGTGATTTTACACAGTTTAATTTTTTATACATATAATTAATGAACTCTAAACAATGAGCTTGAAACTTCAAATAGATTTCTTTGCAGTTGGGTCATTGTTGCATTTACCCAAAACATCAAAACCAGATGGGGGGATTACAAATGAGCATGTGGAAGTTGCTGCACTCAAGGAGCAGACTGGAAAATTTTTCACAAAATGCAGGCTGTGCATACTTCAAACACTACACTGGAGACAGTTATCACTGAGGTGTGGTAGAGCCTCTGGAGAGCAAGTTACAAGACATTGAACAACACTGGGTGGTTTTACACTTTGTCGCCAGAGAGAACAACTTCTTCTTTTTTAGTCATGTGGGGATCAGAATGTCTAATTAAACTCAGATTATACACAGCAAGGAATTCTGCACCCGCATCAGAAAATATGCCTCTGCAGCCCATTATAGCTCTCCATAAATAAGCCAATGATGCCAGTCACACACCACATACATCACATGCTGTGGATGTAAGCATGCAAAGTTCAAAGAACCGCATGTTGGAAGCAGATGTGGTGCTATATATCCATAGTTGTCTACATTACGTTCCTCTTGGGTAAGATGATAAGATGATAAGGCCAGAGCCGTCCTGCATAGGCCAGTGGGAGAAGTAATAATCGTTGCATATAATTCAGGGTAATGAAGGCTCCGGCACTACATCAGCCATAAAGAATGATAGGAGAGGCAGACAGGAAGCCGCTCACGCATTTGACCTGTGCTGGCATCCCTCCACTTCCTATAAATTTTTTGGTGTGGCAAAAAAGAAAGAAGGGAGTTGGAAGAGGAAAGGAGGAAGATGGACAGCTGTGGAGGAAAGGGAGGAAGGGGGAAGAAAAGAGATGAGTGACAGAGGAAAAGAGAGACAGGGAGCACATGATTTAGTCTCAGCCAAAGCACAGAGGTCGGATCCTTTCCTCTGATCTTTCTAGAAATATACTGTACTTCTTGTGTCCTGGAGTTTTCCGATTCTTCTGTGTGAGTCGAAGCATGGTTCCATACAATATGGAGCCACGTTTGAATCCCTATGAGAAAAGGAATGGATGAAGAGAAAAGTAGAATTTATTTTAAATGGAACAGGATTTTGTCATCTGCTACTGACATATAAAAACATTCTTGAAAATAAGCTACTGTGTTCAATACCATCAAACTGGGAAACACTCAGCTATCTTTCCCACTTAGGGCGTCCTACCTTTTAGTTTTTCCTCCATTTCATCGGTATGCAGGCGGTGTGACAGTGTACTGTGGGCACACTGGGCTGTGCTACTCTCCTCTACATGTCTGCTAAATGACAGTAATTATTTTCCTGGGCTGCAGGCGACTCATGCATGTTTTATTTCCACCTCCACCTCCCCCATCTGCCTTCACTGCGATGCATGGCACAAATCGCAGTGAAATGAAGGGGGGGCAGCAGATCATTTTATTTCTCTCCATGCCTTCCTATGGGTCCCCACTGGGTTCTCCATCCTTGATTTTTTTCAGCAAGGAAGCCCGGTCTTTTATGTTACCAGGGGAGTTTTTGCAGGGACCGACAGATGCTGTTAGGCTGGTCTCATGATGGTTTAGACACAGATAAAGACACGTAATGGTAGTTTGCATACAATGGCTGCTGTTGTAAGCATTTTGCTTGGAAATGGCCATCATGTTTCAGTTCAGAGCCGGCCTCTGTAGACAGAAAAAAAATCTAAACATAAGGCTTTGTCCACATTTTAGCACCTGACCATTACAAAAGGTAAAGTTAGCATCAGCTGCTTTAGGCACATATACAGGAGGGTAAGAAATTCTCACCAAAATGTTCTCCAGGTTTGACCAGAATTCAGTGTTGCTTACAGCTGTTTGTCTCAGCCTTTCATCTTCATTTTAAGACTCCTCTTTCATAAAAACAGCCCCTTGAGTTATTAAAGTAAGTATTCTATAGTTAAATTTCTTTGTGATAGCTTCTTAAAGTGTCTGACATGATCAGGAGGGAGAATGAGGATGTACAATTTTGTCAACATAGAGCCACAAAGAGCCAGAAAGTTTAAATAAGGACATGTTCTGATTCAGAGACTAGCAGGCAGTTATATGCTGACCAACATGTGTGTACATGTTTGTCCTGCACATACTGCCCCTGTAGGATGTCACACAAGATACAAGATTCAATTTTTACCATTTCATAACACACAAAAGCAAAAATTAACCAGTGGTTAATAAGGCACATGAGGTTATAGGGATGGCGGTAGAGTAACAGCGTGCTCAATTTAAACCAGGAAGTTGGAATTTCCAAGTTGCTCATGTGTAGTCTGATTTCTGACTCAAGAAACTTAATTAAAGCAACGCAGCTTTTTGCAAGTAAAAAATGTTAAAAGACAACATAATTTCTTTTAGTAGCATGTGTATCAGTTGCATGTCTTATATAATTGATTATACATATATAGCATTTTCTCATCTGCTTCTGTAAACAGTGCAAAATACTGCATGATGTGGTGTCATAAACTGTTTCTGAAAACATTACCTAACATGTTAATACATTCTTCATAGCTCTTTTATCTTACTTACAGGTCCAGTTTCCTTATTTTTCATTAACTTGCTTTCACCCTGGATCAGAAATATTGACAAATCTGTGGCTTGTAGAAACATTTATACCTGCATTTCACACTAAAACCTGGGCTGAGGATCTCTTCCAGGGCTGTGTTTGGGAGAAAGAAAGGTACCCACTTAGGAATAGAAATCTACTGAGATGGGCTTGTTGGTTGTTGCTTTATTGTTGCTGTTGTTTTTGGTCATTCAGTATTATAGTCACATCCATATCTCTTGTGGTTTTTGTGCAATCAGAATTTACTAATCTATCAAACATGTAAAATTATAACATCAATTCACAAGTATGCTAGATAGGACTGAAAAAGGCTCAATGACAGATTTGATGCAAATGGTTGCACAATTCTCACCTGCCGTGAGCTCCTTCAAAGAAAAGCTGATGATAGAAGTGGCTGATATGAATGTAGCAATGACAGCTACAATCTTTCTGTGAACCTAAGTGCTCTTTGTGTTTAAACATGGTCAAACAGAGAATAGAAAATATCTTCAGCCCACAGAAATAGTAATACAAGAATTTCTTCTGTCGGTTGTATTCAGAGTGTCGGGACAAAATGGTCCAAAAGGTGGTTCATTCAATTACAGGTGTTCCGTGTACTGGTAGTTTCATCCATAAGTGTAGACTTCCCTTGATTGAATTCAACCTACACTGGCTCATGTGGAATGTGGCGCAGTGTGACTTTCCAAACAGCCTACTGGAAGTGCCCAGCTCCAACAGAACAGTTGATCCTCACTGAAACAATGAAAAACTAACCCTGTCGGAGCTCAGTCAAGGTTTCCTGATAAATGCATCCTATTAAAACAGAGAAGGTTGTATTTTTTTCCTCCTTCACAGCGGCGTGTTGTGTGTCACACCGTCCTGTGACATGCAGCTCGTTTGGCACGACTCAGGGGAACTCTAATACCCCTGCAGCTTTCATAATGAACATGTGGCTTCTCTCTCTTGGGCACAATTTAGCGTAATTCATAAGCAGAGGACGGGGCATTAGCCAGATGGTGCTGTGGGTGGCATCCTTTCTCTGGCCATCCATTAGAACTGTGTTGGTGACAAGATTCCAATGTGAGGAGATAGACAAGGTATCCACTTTCAGTATCTATCCAACTGTGTGTGTGTGTGTGTGCAGATATAATATATTTAAAGTGGGTAACTGGGATGTCTGCTGCACAGACTTTCACAGGTGACACATGGAAAATTAGAGAAAGATATTAATACATGGATGGATGCAGATATACTGAAATATAAATTGAATGTATGTGTACTGTCCTCACTAAACTTCAAAAAGTTTCTGAAGTTCGAAAAAGAAGTGGGAAGAAGTATACACATTTTTGGGGAAATCCCACCCCTTTTACATATCTTGGTTTATACATATCTATGTACCACATAATATCCATATACTACATAATTACAATAAACACTACATCCAGAAAAATATGTTAAACATATATACACATACATACAGTACAGTACTGTACTGTACTATAAAATACAGACCATATATACATACATATATACATTTACAAATAGCCATATCTAATTATATTATCCCACATTTTAAGCTATTTTTATCCTTCATCTTCCATTCACCTTGTCTGTACCTCTTTAAAAATATTTTTATGTTTGTGCTTTGCTTTATGTCTTACTCCAGACTGACTTTGTGCACATACTTTTATGCACATACTTTTCATTGTTATTCTTACTTTTTGTTTTTTTTTAAAATTGAGATCTCCCCATAGATTATAGCCTCTTCTCCTTTCTGTGAACATTCTATGGATATTTTTTGGTAATAGATTAATTTTTGCTTTGTAGATTTTTTGCACTGTTTGAAATTTAACCAAGTCCATATATTTCAACATGCATGATTTTATAAAAAGCGGGTTTGTGTGTTCTCTATATCCTGCTTTATCTATCGTCCTCATTGCTCTTTTCTGAAGTTTGTATATCGGCTGTAGCATGTTTTTATAGATGTTTAGCCAGACCTCCACACAGTAGGAAAGATACGGTATGAACAGTAAAGAATATATAATATGTAGGGATTTAGGATCCAGAATGTGACTTGTTTGCTGCATTCGCCAACATTGTTCTTACATGGCTTATATTAAGTTTCCAGCAAATTGTTTGCTCCAGGAAAAAAAATTGATCTAATTAACTCCTTCTATTTGTATATTATCAATTATCAATTCTACATGCAATTCTGTGTTATTCCTCCCTAACAGTATATTATTTGTTTTCCTCAGATTTAAGTATATATATATATATATATATATATGCATCTCCTCTTTGAATTCTGTATTTCCTCCTTATTTCTGATTAAACAGAGAGTGTGAAATGTGTTTGAGTGAAGGTCAATACATTGCACATGGTGTAATTGCTTAGAGATACATAAAAGGATGAGCTGGGCATAAAACTTCAGAAACTTAAACTCTTTACTCAGAAAGAGAAATGAATGAGGACAACATTGGGATTTACATTTCCTTAAAGTTTTTTTTGTAAAGCTGCAACATATTTTCCAGCAAACTGATTTAGCAACCATACAGGAAATGAACAAAATAAATGCATATTTGCTTTGCACAATTTTGTATTAAATATTTGCCACAGATTCAACTGCATGTTCACAAATATTTGTTTATTGTCTCATGTTTATAAATAGCATTAATGATTGGTTTAATCAGCTAAAAAGTTTCTGTTTAAAAAAGCAACAGATCCAAAGGTTTTAAAGTAAACATGAGGCAATGATATAGATTGCATGTAGTCATATTCTCACATGATAATTTTCATTCAAAACTGCATTTGCGCTGCCCGCTGTTTCCTTAAGTTCACTGCTGTGGTTTTGTGAAATGTTACTTTTTTTCTCATAGACCTGGGCAATTTAGGCCTCCAGCAGACCTCACTACCTGTTGTACATAAGCAGCAGGTGAGGAAAGCCAGACCCATTGTGTGTTTTATTTAATTTTAGTGGTCTTTTTTTTAATTTAGTGCTTTTTATTTGGCCATTTTATTGGAAAGTCATATTTAGTGTGTACACTACCAATCAAAACTATTTGTTTGATGTTGTAATGTTTTGCTTGAGGACCTGTCTGTAAACTATGTTTTCCATATAGGGTAATAACTAAAAGTTCAAGACATTAAGAACTTTATTGCCATATGTACACCTACACAGAGGAATTTTCTGTGCAGAGCTAACAGAGCAATAAATAGTTGTTTATTTTTGTAAGGTGACAATGACAATAAAGATCTCTCTATCTATAATAAATAGGTAAAGAAAAGAATAAGAAGATAAGAAAATAAATAAAAGAAATTGGAGATGAAGTAAAAGATGAAGGCTTTGCAGCTTTGATTGCGTTTGCACGAGTCTATTATATTGCACTTCAGTCTGTTACATTCAACATGAGTCTATGAGATTATTGCATAAGAGCTGATCACTTATGTGGTTTTAGCCATCAGTATAACTGTAGCAGGGAAGAAGCTGTTATGAAAACGTGTCCAATGTGTGATTGAACTGTCTGCTCCTTTTTTTCCTCAGGTTGTACACACAGTTTGTGCCTGAGTAGAAAGTGAGCAGGACAATAAGTGTCTTTGACTATGTTGTGGTCACTTTCCTTGCATTGTTTGCTGTATAGGTGGTCCATGGTCCAATAAATGACTTGACAAGATCCAAAATCAGATATTTAAGTAAAAATATAATATGTTCCGAGTAATTGTTTCTTCAATATGTGTTCATTATAATGTTATCATTTTGTTAAAATGATAGGTATTCCAGCATCGTGTTCAAAGCAAGTTTGCTTAGTCAAGCTATTTATTAATTAGTTATGTTTGGAATTCCACTAATTTACTTAATCTGGAATGTATTTAATTAAGGAGTATAAATAAGTGGCTTTCATAGCATACTATATTTTGTACAGAAACCAGAAGGTTTATGTTTGATTTTGGGTTTTTCTTGTTTCGTTTTGTTTTTTTAAGCCAGCATTTATTTCAGCCTTATCCTAAAATGGTCTGTACTTATAAAAAGTACACACTCATATGTGTGAGTGCATGAGCACACATATCAGTAAGAGACACAAATGCACTTGTACAGTCACACACATACACACTTTCTGATCGGGAACTCAGCCTTGCATGGCTCTCACTTCGTCAGTGGAGGTGTCAGAGTCCCCATGGCAACTGTATAATGGGGCAGGCCTAATTCAATCCCAGGGGTGAATGGTGGGTCTGGTGAGAAGACGCAGAGGTAGAATTGGTCTGGGTCTGAAACCCATTCAAGTCAGAGCTGATGTGTTTTTTCTGCTGTGTGCTCAGTCACCAAAGAGAAGCATTCTGTCTGCACTCATACCTAACTTTCCCATTCACTCTCAATCTATTGTTTGCTCACTTTCTCTTCCATTCATTCTCTTATTTATTTTCACAATGTTTCTCCTCAAGCCTTGCTCTGGCTCTGTTTATTCACTTGCTTTTCTTGTAACTATGTTCCCTCCTCATGACTGCACTCCCTTGCCTTTTTCTCCCCCCTCGTTTCATATCCCCTTTCTTCACCTTTCTTTGGTCTTTATTCAATCAATGCACTCTTCATCTTCTCACCTCGCTACCTCTCCTTCTTTCTCTTGCATTCAGGAACCTGATAGGATTTCATTAGTACCTCTGGATCTTGTTGTATTATTGTTATCCCTCCCTGAAGAAGACAGGGATTAACACTGGGGCTGGAGACAACTTAAAGTAATAAGCTTAGATCCAACAGTCCACAGCACGTAGACGTACACTCATACACCCACAAAGGTGAGCATGAAAGTGAAGAAGGGGGAAAGATGCACATGCAGAATGGAGTAGGCAATCATTGCACGATTCCTGTGTTGTTATTACCGTACAAAACCAATCACACAGCTTCATACATGCAACCCAGAGAGAGCCAGGCTTGCAGCTTGTTACGGAGGGAGCAGTTTGTTACCAGGGGAGAACAGTGCATAACTCCTGTCACTGGTTCTGCATATAGAAAGGCCTGGGACTGGCCTACGGCTATCTATGTTTGCAGATGGGGGAGGGGAGGAAGGAAGTGGGTAGATTTGCATCCCTTTGACTGTATATCTCTGAGCACCAGAGGAAGAGGAGAGGAGAGTGTGTGAAAACACCACAAATTATATTATACTGAGAACTAACAAAATACTGTTGCTAGCTGTTGCTGGTGGGTGCTAACTGTCAAGCACAACTCATGAGAGTATTTAATCCTATCTGATTTACATACTGTAGTTTGCGCCACAGTTGCACTTGACATAAAGTGTTTTTTACTAATACAAGCCACAAACAAGCAGCACTGTTCACACAGCCGTGCACAGGCTCTGAGACTGGCCATTACACTGACTTGAATGGGTTTTTTGTGTGCATGAATAGCTCAGTGAGGAGAAGGGGGGAAAAAATGTTTCCTCTCCATGGGTTCATATTGATATTCATAGGGGTTCTCCACACCGAGAGCACAAATGTCAGTAAAAACGGCCTTGATATATGCTCTCATTCTCTCTTCTTCCTGTCGCTCCATCCTTCTTTTTCTGTCTCTCTTCCTCTTTCTTTGTTCCCATTTGCCGGACGCATGCTGTCTGCTGGTGCCGGATAGAAAAAGGAGGGGAGAAAAAAAAGGACCGGACGGATGATGGTGTGAGTGGGGGATATTATGCTGTTACTCATTTAGGCTTTTAATCACTAGCAGTGGAATGTTAAAGCTATCATTTTATCTTTTCATGTAAATCTTAACACCTTCACATAACAGGGGTGTTTTGTGTGCAGTCCCAGCTCCTCAGAACATTGCACATCGCTTTTAATGTCACATTACATAAAATCTGAAGCTCTGATTAACTCTTAAGTGCTGTTCCGTAAGTTTCAAAAGAATGTGGTAGTTATCTATGTGGCATCTTTATTAAATTTGAAAACCATTTTGCATCTTCTACATGTGTGTTTTGTATCCATGGAACATAATATAAGAGGAGGAAAAAGGAGTCAAGTGGGGTTTTCCTCCATTTTTCAGCTTTCACGCTGACATTATAAACAGAGGAAGGCAGATTTAGAACCTTTGGACAGGCCTCAGGCAAAGTGTTGGCAACAACAGTGAGAAATTAACTTAAAGTATTTTTGGGTGGGAGCATTCAGGTGGCTGGTGCATCAATCTTTGTATATTTGTGAATTGTCGTTAGAAACCATTGGATGACAGCATTGCTGGCTATGTTTTCTTGCCAAGCCTGGAAAGATGGTGCAGCCGGAGTTGAAGTAAACCACTTTGTGAGCTGCAAGTTAAGATAAGGTATGCACAAGCTGCAGGTAGCTCTTTTACACACACAACTACCTATTTGCTGCAAGGTGTGTTTAATAAATAAAGGGGAAAATTATCATTTAAGAGTACTAAGTGTGTCACAGTAAAAATGACATGCAGAAAACTAACATCTGATGAGGTGGAGCTTCATATTCCAGACAATCTCTCTCTTAATCTGGTGGTAGTTCCAATGACACTTGGCTGACTTGCTCAGTATATTCCAATAGCTTATAATAATTACCAATATTGGATCCAATAAAACATTTGTGGACCAGAAATTGTGAAAGAATAAAATTAAATGACGTGTGTAACTCTGTTCTAACATTTTATGTCCATCAGAGGCTCATTCTGCTCTGCCTGAAACCAGCGAGAATGTCAGAAGAGGTAAAAAGATGGCACTACAGTGTGTGCTCAGGGTTTAAGTTATGGCTGTAACTTTCTCACTCTGTCAGGCGCTTTAACCGTCTGTCCTGGAGGACACATTAACTTGGTATCCTTAAATAAAGTCCTTTAAATAAAGCTGGGGGAGTTAAATAATGAGAAAGCTGCTCCCACTGTCCTTTCTGCTTTTAAATGAACCTCTGCCTTTCTTATTAATGTCCCCTTATCGCTCATCACGGCCACTGACCCGCCGCTGTAACCTCTTCCCATTCAACCACATGAGCCGCTCCAGCAAGTGGTCGGCAAAGAAGTAATTGAGGGCAATTTTCAAATTAAAATTTAAACCCCTCGTCCATCTTCGTGTGATAGGTTAGGGTGGAGGAGAGGGGTTTAGGGGGCTGATGACTTGATCAGGTTTTGCGAGGCAGGCAGGTACTCAGGTTGGGAGAGGAGGGATGATGAACGAGGGGCATTAATCTCTGTGACAGAGGGAGAGGAGTTAGCAGCAGTGATAGCAGCGCTAACGGCTTTAATTAGCATTTAATCAGATGCCTCGGGGCCCATGGAGGGGAGAAAGGAGATCAAACTCCGACGGCCTTCTGCGGAAAGAGGAGCAAAGGAAGACAGTCCCTGTGGAAGCCAGGCTGATGCTGCAGGCTGTGCTGAAGAACACATGTCTATGATCCTCTTTTTGTACTCCTGATTACAAACTGGATGCAACAGAAAGACCCTGGACCTTTTTGTAGGAAGAGGTCTGTTAAAAACTACACTTACAGATTCTGTACATGTCCAGGTTGTGATTTTTTTTCCTAGATGCACTCCAAGTACTGAGAAGACTGAAAGAAAAAAAGGACATGGGAAAAATAAAATTCTTTTCTAAATAAACCTATTTATAACCCCTTGTGCACGAATTTGCTTTGGATTCTGCATATATTACCAAATACAAGTGAAGTGAAATAGGTTATTGGAAGAATCCTGATTGCTGCGAGAGAGTTACCATAATTTTCGACATAGATGTCGGGTAGCTTGAACGAGGCTATTTTGTATGATGGTTGTGAAACCATCATAGTCAGGACAAAAAATATAGGCATTGGAAAAAAATTCAAAAGGAAAACCCAAGAAGTGCAAAAAAGGGACATGGTTCAGATATGGTCTTTTATTCTTTATTCTAGTCCCAACCCTAAAATAGTTGGATGATCATAACGTGGGAACGTGATATTGTAACCTTAACCCTTAAATGAAAAGACAGCTGTAAAGTTGTAATTCACATTGTGAGACAAATTCTTTCAGAACCAGTGCAACCCAGCTGATACATTACACTCTAAAGTCCATGTAACATTGATACTCTATTCAAATTATGATTAATTATTCAGTTGCAGAAATGTTTGGTGTCTGTTTGGCTTTTAATTCAGTAAATATAATCATGAACAAATAAATGAAAATAACACTCAAGATTAAAAAAGAAAAGACAAAAACAACAAAAGTTTAATATATGGTTTTCGCTTTATAATTGGTTGCTCACCTTCACCATCATTATGGCATCTCATCCTTGGATTTTTGCATTGAATGTTGCACCAGCAAAGAGATGCTGGCTGTTGTTGATTTTTTTGTATATAACAATCCAGTTTCTCTTATACTAGGGGAGAAAAAGAATTGAAGTTCCTTTCTTTAGACTTTTGAAACCTGGGCTGCATTGTGATTACCCTGTATGTCTCAATAAAGTGGACTGTACAGAGCATTCAGTCATGTTAAGTAAGGCTTCAGTCTTCAGTAAAAAGCGCATTCAAAAGAAACTGTGAAGTGTGAGGGGAGGAACTGAACAAAGTTACCATTTTGATAAGCTGAATAGCAAGATTGCCAGCAGTTGAAACCCACTTTAATCTGAAGCTAAAATGTAAAAATGAGAAAGCTTGCTAAAGAACTTGCTATTGTTTACATTAAAACTAGCCTATTAGCATGCTGGTAGGTTAATAGTGACAGTGGTTCATGGCCTTGAGCAGGAAGTCCAATAACTGGAAGGTTGACATCCAGCTTCATCCCAGTCAATCTGTTGTTGTGTCCTTGGGCAAAACAAATGTTTCTATTCACCTACCTGCATTCAGTGTCTACATTGTTGGTGTATGAATGTTAGGTGGCGGTCAGAGAAGCAGTTGGTGTGGATTGGTGTTTCCATCAGTCTGCCCCAGGGCAGCTGTGGCTACACATGTAGCTTGTAGCTACCACACCAGGTGTTAATGGAAACCATGTAAGTCATTATAAACCACTTTGTATGTCTTTAAAAGTGCTATAGAAATCTAATCAATTATTATTATTATTATTATTATTATTATTATTATTATTATTATTATTTAGTAGCAGTAGTAGTGGTTGTGCTATTATTATAGAAATTTTTTTTAAACAATTTTAAAAAAAAATATTGAGTTTGGCTAGCATAGTGGTATTATATTTTAACAAATAGTTGTGCTACCTGTCACAGCCAACATCATGGGAAAGATTTCTGAATAGAAATGCCTTAGCTTTCATGCTGGATGTAAAAAAAAAAAAAAAAACAGAAGAAAATGTTACAAAAAGTAGTAGGTTATACCACTGTTGTTGCTGCTGTCAAGCAGTGCATAGGCAGCACAACATTATCAGTACATTCACACAATGTTGAAAGAAATGCAGTTCAGCCATTTTAATCAGACACTTGAATCTTTCAGTGCCTTTGCTCAGTATGAAACTTTCTATGAAATAGAATGAAACAGTATGAAGCCAAAAAATAAATAAATCAACTTTATCCATAGTGATAGGCTGTCATGTGCAATGATTTTGTTGCAATCCACTTAGTTGCTTTGCTTGCAAGAGAATAGTCACTAGCAAAACTTTTCTTTTCACTATCTATAGGCAATTGTTTTGTGTAACTCCATTGCATGTAACTAGTTACTTTAGATATGGTTACCTTGAGGACTTTAAAAGGAAAACTGTTGTAATGTACACAACGTTTCTACTTGGCAGCTATCCCTCTGCAACATAACCAGTATTTATCAATGCATTTAAAACTCTGAGGCATCAGTTTAATTTCAGAATATTTTTTTCAATGCATGAAGACATACTGCATAAAGTAAAACAGTACAAGATGTCAAGGCCTTGATGTATGGAGAAGTTGGAGTGTGCATCTGTGTGAAAGAGAAAGTGAATATTTTGATGGTGATGATGAGGAAGAGGGCTTTTGGCATGAAAGGGGCCAGTGTGTGATCATGATGTCATTAGAAGTATACAGTAAGACAGACTGGAGGAGGCTGCTGTACCATCCTGCACCCAGGGGACGTCATTACCAACTGGAATTGAGCAAGGACCTGAGTACAGGTCAGACACGCAGGAAGTGAGTTAACACACACATACACGAGCACAAGTGTGCATTTACACGCCTGAATACACATACAATTTCTCACAGGCAGGCATCCATCTAATAAGGAATGGACAAACCTGTCTGGCATCTGACAGCCGGCTTGTGCTTTTGTTGCTAAACCTGACAAATTCTTCAATATCTAAGTGGACACCTCTGTAGACAAATGTACCTCATTAATGAGTGCACACAGATGGACAGCATACACACACACAGTTGTGGACTGAGAACTCACGCTGTGCTAAGTTGCGGTGTGTATACCGGTGTAGCTGTCTGCGCTTCATTACTGTTCACACACAGACAGTTGCAGTGTTTTTGTGTCAATGTTTAATGAGGGGCTTGGAGTCTGGGGACCTTACCGCTGTCAGGAGCTCCTGTAGTCTGGATCTACCACCTGTTCCCATTCACTCCCTAAAGGCTTTAACTCACACATACACTCATATTAAACCCCACGTAGACACACAGAGGCATGCAAACAAGGAAGGAGCACACACAAAAACATGTCTACACAAGTACACACACACTTGACAAACTACATACACTGATTTAGTCATCCTGTGGCACCACTGTCAGCGGTGGATACATGTAAACAGGTTATTGTGGTTGGCTGAGCCTGGCTGCTTGACAGAAGCTACAAAGGCCATGGGAATACCAATTGATACATTTCATATTCCTCGTCAGCTTGCAAGAGATGACAGCGTGAAAGCTGCTGCCAGTGAGAGTGATCCCTCTCTGGCTTTTTTTCTGGCACCACTGTGTGATGGAGATCTAAAACACTGCGACTGATCGTCTCTTACTCAATGCACACCTGCAGGCTCACAGACCACGTCCCATATCGATGCGTCACATACCTTCTGAGACAAAGAGCAAAGCTATGAAAAGTAAATGCTTCATGATTTGAGAGGAAATTAATTTACATTTCAAAAAACTAACTTTTATTAAAACAAAAAAACAAAACAAAAGAAAAAAAATCAATTATTGACTCATTAACAAGATTATAAAACAGTGATTTAGTTACATAAATAAATTGATATCGGTGTATCAAATCTTAATTTCATAAGCATGTATACATGGGTCATTGTAATAAATAAAAAGGGAGAGCAGAAGATTCCTACACAAACAAAAAAATAAAAATAGCTACAAAGACTCAAGAGGAAATTGTTTCCGAAGAGAACAAGAGACACTGGACAACGTATTCTTTTCCATCAAACACACGTGAGGAATTGCTTTGTTAAAGCATGAGTTACACAGCCACTCACTTACTAATTAAGGACACTAAAGCTGGGACCAAGGTTGGTTGTCTCTCACCTTTTAGAACGCGTTTGGTTGTTAGATAGATCTTCTGTTTGGTTACTTTAAAGCGTTAAGACAAGGCAAGAGAAAAGGCTGCTTTTATCTTTAATCAAGACAAGATAGAAAAAGTTGCACGAAAAAATGAAAAAATAGAAGTTAAAAAAAACAACGCATATAACAAGAGGACAGCTGAACATTGCAGAAAAGACACTGGAAGTTCTGCAGCGAATAAATGGAGAACTGAGGACACTTGATTCCTAACATCTTGATTACACTGAAGTTTTGAACCTGTGCAAAATTATCAACATGAATCTTGCTTATCTTGGTTGCTATTAAGTTACTCTGGCAATGGTTGTACTCTTTGCAAAATGAGACCGACTGCAGCTCGTAGTTCTCAAAATGCGTGTAAGGTCAGACACATAAACACACACAATTTTAAACCAGATTCATCTCCAATAAGCCTGTATAAAGTAAATCATAATTTTTCCAATAGGATTCCATGGAAAACTAGGCTACTGTAACAGCTTACATGCATAAGTATTTAAAGAAAATCCTGTTTTGTATTTCAAACCATTCAATCAACCAAAAGCCTGAAGTAGTCTAACTCCCTCTTATTCCAATGCTTCAGATTGCAGGAATGAGCCACAATCTTCCTTTCTGCCACTGATGAGACTAAACCTGCCTTTCTGACGAGATCCAGCATCTCAATTATGAACACTTGTGGCCTTGTGAGTCCAAAAAGCTGTCAGCAAAGTAAATCCAGTCCCTCTGATATGTTCTGTTTAAAAAAATAAAAAAGAAGAAAAAAGAGAAGACAAAAGAGAAAGATATGGAGAGCCAGAGAGAGCAAACTACAGCGGCTTCAAGTATTTCACATTACATAGAATACTCTGTATAAATTAGTTAACATATACTTTCAGATCCTCCATATTCAGACATATACTATGGCATATATACAGAGTACAATAAATGCTTGCTCATGTTGTGACATATTTTTGTCTTTTTCTTGTATTCAGTCGTTCATTTGTTCCGCCTTTTTTTCCTGCGTAGAGAAATCCCTGAGAACATTCTGGTTACGGAAGGTTCCACACAATGAACTATAACAGTAGAAAGTCTAATTTCCTTGATTCACATGCACAGAGGGAAGTGACACTGGCCTAGTTTGACGATACCATGCAGTTATGGTTGTAGAGATGAAAGAGGGGGCTGACATATCTTTTGAGTGTTAGAGCCAATTTTTTGGTGGATGGGTGTAAGAGTACAGATGCCAGGGCAGTGATGTACAGCAGAGCCGAACACACGGACGCTGACTCTTAGTTTTCTCTTAACATTGGTCTCAACAGTAAAACCTATTTTCATTTAACAGCTATCAGAGATCATAAATATCATGGCAGCACAACTTGGAGCAGGTTCAATACCATATCGTGAGGTAGTCGTCTGCCTCTGGGTATTCGTTTCAACTGGAAAACTCAGCTAAATCAGTCAAATCTTGGCTGTTAAAAAAAATTTTAAAATAACACATCGATACTATATTACTTTAATAAAGCAATAATACTAATTATCTTTTTCTAATGTGTCACCACTGCAGGGCCTGCATACTGTCCTCGGTCTGCATCAGGTACTAATTATCATGGAGGTGGATAAGTTTTCCAACAACATGAGTTAGTGTGATGGAGCTAATGCCTGAACCCAAAGAAAGCTAATGGCTGCTCAAGATCTGCTGCTGCTGCTATGTAAGAAAAAATGCTGATGGCGGCTTTCTGTCAGTGCTAACCCAAGCTGTGCCGAGCCGAGCTAAGCTGTGCAGTGCTGCCCAGCGCCCATCAGCGGGGGGCCTGGACAGAGGGAGGTGCTGTGTGGTTTAAAGCCTTAGTTTCTCTTTGAGGATGCCGAGACGTTGTTTGTTTTCTCATTTTCTTTTTTTTGTTGTTGTTGTTTTTTTTTTATCTTTTTTGCTTTTACATGAGCGCTATTGTACAAGGGCTTTAACCGCTCGACAACATGTAACTCAATATACACTCAAGGGGGGGAGGAGGCTTCAAATCATAAAAACAAAGGAACAAAAATTTTAAAAAGCCATTTCACTTTTCATTTTGTCTCGCACACATGTAGAGAAATACATACAACATTCACAATGTGACAAATTTCCTCTCCTTTGAAAAATAAAAACACTTCTGTACACATAGTAGTAATAATATTAATAATAATAATAATAGTAATAATGTTTATAACAATAACAACAGCAAGAACAATAATACCGCATGTGGCTCTTGATTTTTTGTCATCTTTTCCTTTCTGTTTTTGCTTCATTCTACAAGTCGCATCCCTCTTTTTACTTGTCTATTAGTCCAAAATAAGTTCAAAAGGCAGACTCAAGTTAATATAAAAGTACTAGAGTAGGAGGCGGGAGGGGCGGGGGGCATTTGGCAACCCTCAGCCAAACCTCTCCCTCACAAGCATCATTAGTTTCTTTTTGCCCTTGTAGATCTGTTTCAGGTTGTCTATGAACTGTGTGAATTGAATGTGTCCGTCGTGAGCCATCATGAAAGTCTCCCGGGCCTTTCCCAGGAACTCGATGAACTCGCTGTAGTGGCGCGGGCTGATGTGCGTGAGCCGCGAGTGTGTGGTGTTGATGTAGGCCCCAATGGTTGCGTCCAACAGCTGCCTGAGTGGCGCCTTATCCAGCGACATCAGCTTACCAGAGTTCCTGCGGCTGTGCAGCGCCGACACCATGCCTGGCGTGGTCAGTGTGCATCGCCGCAAAATGTCAGAGAGCACGGTGGCGCACTTCACGCTTTTGACCACCAAGGGGATAACAGCAGCCAGCTCATTCTTACCCAGCGAGTGGCTGAGCGCGCAGGCCCACAGAACGTCATTGATGGCTGGGTGCGTGTCCTGGTTGTAACTCAGGTTTAGGTGAGCCATGGCTAACGTCGCCAGTTTATATGCTCTCATTGGGTACCCACGGTGCTCCATGTAGCGTGCAATGGTGAACAGCTGTGTGTAGCTCATTCCTGTTGCTGCCGCATCCAGTACAATCTGGTAGGCTGTCTCGAAGGCAATGTGGTCCTTTTCACAGAGTGTAAGAGCAGACAGGGCGCAGTTCTGGGGGTCCTTCATGGCACACTGCAGGGCGAGGGTGCGAGCAGAGGAAGCCAAGTTCTCCTGCTGGTGGCAGTCCAGGTGGAGGCGGACGATAGTGCTGTTGGACATGACTGTGGTGGCCACAATGCTGGTGGCCTCTGTGGGGGTGAAGAGGGTGAACCAGCTCTGCATGATACTGTCCAGTGCATACACACCTAGTGGACACAAACCACAATAAACAAGATGTGAAACGAAGTTTTTTAAAGAACAAATAAAAGCATAAAACATTTTGGAACAAGATAACTTACCGACTTCAGTGGCACATGTGACTAACCAGCGCACCATCTCTCTCCTCCTCCAGTTTAATGTGGACAGAGTGATTCTCATCACCTAAGGACGAAAGGAAGTGATGGAGCAGAAGAGACAATGGATGAGTTGCAGAACAAAAACGAACAACCTCAAAGTACACATGGTTAGAGTAGAGTATTCAAATTGTTTTTGGTACCTAATCCATTTGTCACTTCGACAGTTTACTTGAAGAACTGTAAGGGCAAAGATTATATTACATTTCCAATTATCATTCTAGGTGGATGAAGAGGCATCAAAGTCTTTTTGAATTTAGTCTTTATGATTTCACAAATAACTCATAGATAGACCCTGAGAAAAATTTTAATTTACATAAATAAAGTATAATAACAAATACATTTAATATTTTTGATACATTCAGTAAAAATACAGATTGTCACATTAGTTTTGGATTCTATTAGACCCAAGAAAAAGTCAAAATTATAAATAGGTTAAATAAATTGGGGACAAAACCTGTGCCAGTTTATATCAAAATTAATAACATCATGTGATAGCAAAATAAAAATGAAAATGAAAACTATTGCACTATGTGCAAACTGCAACTTTTAAATTTAACTTATTAAATGCATTTTTTTTATGCATATGCAAATGCACATTTACATTGCTGAAAATAGATTGTTTGAAAAACCCACACGAAAACCCAGTCAGTCAGTTTGAATAGCTCATTATCACATCAGTTATCATGCGTTCTTCACATATAGCAACTGTCCATAAAGTACATGGCCCGTATATGTAAAAAAGTTTTGTGCTATGCATTTTCAGCAGTTACAATGGAAGACCTTTAAAAAAAGTGTTATAAAGTTTATCTTTTTTAGATTATTTACATTTTTATTTCATTCAATAGTGTGAATGCAGCAGATAAAATGTACAACAGAACCCCCATTTTTACCAAACAGGGTGATGTGTTGCATACCTGCAGTCCCAGCTCCAAGGAGACTTTAAGAAGTGTGATGTCAGGCAGGCTGTCCATTAGCGTAGCAATCTTGAACGCATCCTGTGCCAGTTTGAAGATATGGGAAGAGGAGTGGATGTTTTTCTGGATGGACTCCAGAACTGTCTCCAGCCTGCGACTGTCACCTGGAAAGATCACAATCACAAGAGTAATTTAGAACTGCATGCTTACTTGTACATGTGTTTGTTTTTCATACGCATTTGCAAATATATGAGCACCTTTGGCAGCAGTGAGCATGGTAGAGGCCAGCTCACACTGTTGAGACTCTATGTGGCTCAGGGTGAACCAGCGTGGGTAACGGTTGGGAACTACGGACACAATGTGGTGAGGCCTAGAGAGATCACCGGATGAAGCCGTGGACTCCAATACTGGCAACCTGGTGGAAAACATACACACATACACATACACAGAAATTGCAATGAAATTCTTCAAATGCTGAAGCAGAGAGGGATGAAACTCACAGAGAAGCAGAGAAATACCAAAGTTTAAGAAACCATCTACATCACAGAAAAATCACCTCTTTCTTCAGAGTGAAACAAGCAGAGACAGGAATGCCGCACAAACAGAAAAGGTCTTCATTATGATGGTCTGAAAGTGACTTCTAAATGAAAATGACTTCTGTTATCACCACGGGATTACAGTTAGCCTACCCCTGCACTTTACTTTCAACTTAGTATTTAATCACCAAGAAACCAAGGTATAATTAGTATTTTCTTCACTCTAATTGGTCATAATGAAGTCAGAGCTTTGCAACACCTGCTAGTGGATGAAGGAGCTTCTCTAGTTTCTGCCTCTCATTATAATAACACCGACAGGGCCGAGTCTTCACAAGCATCACGAGCACAACACGATTACCACTGTGGCCAGCTCATCTCCTATTCTGCTTCACTTTTCTTCTCTCCACTCCCACCTCAGTTTCAAAGGTCTTCTTTCCTTTAGAAGACAGCGCAACCTGGCCTTCTCTCAGCCAATCACAAAGCTAATTGAGTCCATGGGGAAATTAAGGAATTCACCTTCCAGCCCTGTAAGGCTGGACACACATCAAACAAATACCAACACACATCAATGAAAAGACCCAGGTTTTACACACACACACATATGCACACACGCATACCCAAACACACATTCACATGCACGCACACTCCAATCGACACACACACCTGCCCTTTTGAAAGTACATCAAAGCTGCCCGGTAAAAGCAATGTGATGCTAAATGCCAGTTTCAATTTCAGAGCGAAGTGCATGTGATACTGTTGCCACGTGAGTGAAGACATTTACAAAAACAGCCTCATCTTCACTCAGTTTTTGCCCATGAGGGCACAAGCAGGGTATGACTCTCAGTGAGGGAGGGAGGATGATATAAAAAAAAAACAAAAAAAACATTTGGGATGCGGACAAGTGTAAACACTGACACCTGCTGTAAACTGGTAATGCTCTGGAAGCCCTAGCAACATCATGGCTTATCCCACACACACATGAAGAGCTGCTAAAAGCTTCTAGCACACTGGGGCCTTCTGAAAGATTCCTGGGGTGTAGCAAAGCAAGAAAGGAGAGAAAAAAAAGCCCGTGGTAAAGATGGAGGTCTCATCAACATTCCTGTCTTTGTTTGGTTTTCACCAGAGAGCCAGAGGCCTCCATTGGATGGGATCTTGAGAGGACGGGCTGCTGAAAAATAGCCTCCAACGTAGCCTCCCTACATTAAATCTGCTATTTTTCAGATTCAACTTGGGGAGTTGAATCTGCACTGGGCTATTGTTCCATAAGAAACAAAACAAAAAAGGCAAAATAAATCCTCATGGACTGCTCTAAAACGTTCCTTCAAAGCAGTTTAATCACTGGTGCATTTTCACAGAGCACCTTGTAACTACTATAAAACGCTGCGCGCTTGTTATAGATGCGATCATCTCTGTGCAATAACACTATACCAGCTCTCAACTCATTGACAGGTGTGCTTAAAACTGCAAATTAAACTTGTATTTCTTTATAGCGCTGCAATGTCTGAATATAAATATGCATTATCAATAACATTAAAAAAAAAACAACAACTGTGAGAAGCAATCGATCCCTGTGCAAAGCTGTTAGAAGGGAAGGGGCAGCTCTGGTGTCAAATGGCTCCTGTGGCACTGTAGCGCTCTGTCACTTATGAAGGAGATCTAGCAATGCTACCAGAAATATGTAAGACTGATGGTGTGAAAGGAGTCAGCAAGGTACTACAGACCTCATGCAGCGAAGAGACACAGATGGGTCATTAAATATTTAGAAACAGAGGAGCTGTAGTTTTTACACTTTGAGAAATTGGTTAAAGGAATAAAAAGCTTAATAAAAAAACTGGATAACTATTGAAGTTCATTCATATGATCATACTGGAAGAACAAAATATCCAAGAGAAGCACAAGTGAGACAATGAGAAAAAGCAGCCCAGCTAGGTTTTACCTAAATCCTGAGGCCCTTTGGGTTTCTGGTCTGCATCACCATGACTACTGACCTCTTTACCTCATGCTCCCTTTCCCCTCTGACAGTAAACACACTTCACTTTTGCAATTCATCAAGCACACATCTATCAGCTAAGCAACAACATCCGTTGGAAGACCATGACTCTATACACAAACTTTTTTGGAATAAAATCTTTAAGAGGGATTTAGTCATGTGACTAGAGATGAAACCACACCCTGAGTTTGGTATGGGACTGGTATGGATGAAATGACATTTAAGTGATGCATTGTTTTTTTCTGCAAAACATACACCTAATCAAAATGTCATTATGGTCAAATTATCAATGAGGGGCTTCTCTGTAGGCTTGCAAAACTTTATAAAAATGGTGCTTGTTTTTTGAGAGAAAAGAAAATGGTGATGCAGTTTGAACACTGTTAAATGAGCCTGAGCCTACCTGTGGGTCATTCCTATAAACACCGGCCTTGCTCATCCTCATTATACAGTGCTGCATATTCAAAGATTATGGATTATACAGAGGATCAAAGGTTGCAGATTAAAGTGACAATCCAGAGTCATTAACTTTAGAAGCCTTAAATCTCATATGGAAATCTCGCATGATAACAGGCTGCTGGGATTTGTGTCTTTGGCTTTCTAAAGAGTTGAGATAAGCACAATCTCTGGAGAAGAAGTGGGTTTTTTCTTCTGCTTCCCTGGCTGCAGTCAAATTCTGGGCAACTCATGAACCAGTAGGCAGCTCCTCTGCATTTGCATTGGCCACTCATGCCAAGCCATCACACAGCATATGCTGCTCTTACACACACTAATTAACCTAATCCGAGGTGCATAAACACACACATACATAGTCTTTAAAATACTCTTGCGGGTATGCTTTGCATACTGAGACAGTCTGACTTTTATTCCTTCACACACAAAAAAAAAACTGTGACAGAGAAGAAAAATGGAGAAAGCAAGTGGAAAGAAAGAAGTGTGTGTGTGTGTGTGTGTAAGATCTAGCCTTTCTATCTCTCCCTTTATCAATGATAGTGTTATAATAGGTCCATTAAAATAGCCCTGCTTACTTTACCTCCTCCTCTATATTTAACTATCCTCTGTCCCGTGGGAGTGAGGAGGTATATGCTATCACATTACACTACGCTACATTACACACATTCATTATGTGCTGAGTAGACACCCCTGGTTCCCAGGAGCACCCATAAGTGGCCATATTATTCTAAATCACCAGTTTCACAGAAGAGGAGTGAGGATGGAGGAGGTGAGGGGAGGAGACAAAAAAGGTGAAGAGAAGGTGCAAGGACAGATAGAGAGTGGCTGACTTAGGGAAAACAGGTTTGGGATGTTGGTTTGGAGTCAAGAGGGTGGGTAGTGGCGAAGGGGGGCACACAGCAGCTGAATGTGCAACCTAAAGCCACGCTAAGAAATACAAACAGTCTTCTTGGTTGGTTTCATAAGCATGTAATTTTTTTTCTCATGCCTTGTGGTTACCACAGGGATGACGGAAAGATTTGTTTGTTGTTTTTTTCCTTCTCAGAATGATGCACAACATCCACCGACTGTTTCCTGGTTCTGCAGCGAAGAACTAAGAGAAGCCTTGCTTAGCAGAAACACAAAAAATGTCTTCTCTATGCTGCCCTCTCCCTGTCGGCTCGCCACATGTGTGTATACGTGTGTGATTCCTCCTCATTACAACTTCACTAATTACACTCTCATTAATGTAATTAATATTCACTGATCCAGCTCCCACAAGTCACAACATCAAAACACACCAGCGCAGACTGATTAACACACACGCATGTACACATCGTCCACAGATGAATGCACACAAGAGCTTAATGTTGTGGGATCACATAGGCAAATGCGCAGACCCATAAACACAGACAACAGAAAAAAAAGTGTTGCATTTTTTTGATATTCTGTTAATCGTGGTTCAACCATGAAAACACAAACGCTTGGGGAGAAAATGTGCATATAAAATAAGAGATCCAATCTGGTTGTAATCTGCTAGTTTCAGATGATTATTCATCTTTATTGCTGTTATAAATTTTGGGGGATATCCTAACCTCAAGAGCAGAAATGAATTTGGCAAAATCTGAATTACAAATTTTTGATATAAGTATGATTTGATAAGTACAAGAACACAGCATCTTAAAAGGTAAAAGACCTACCGCATGGCTCTCAGTGCAATTTTGTACGCTAGTTCAGCGTCATGAGGTAGGAGAGAGGTGAAGAGATAGCGGGCGAAGGTGTGCATGGGAACACTCTCTCTGTGGACAATTTCTCCAAGGCCAGAGTATGGACCAGCTGTGCAAGAAACACAAAAAAACAAAATCCAGACACAGAACTATAATTAGTAACCAAATGAAGTAGGAGAAACCCACCAAAAAAATAATTACATATCTGTTCAAGTTGGTAAATTTAAAGCTAAATACACCATCTACATAAGACAATCCCATATTTTCTGTATAATGACTCATGATTTCCTGTTGCACACCAAGGAGTGACTTTTCTGGTCTTTCCCCTTCCAGCCAGGAAGAGGCAAAGCCACGTGGCATTAAAACAAACTGTGACGTCAAAAACCATATGGTCGTGTGTGCAGACTTGGCTTCGTGCCCTTCCCCTTCCCTCCCCTACTTCCTGCACTCCCACTCATCTCTGGTGGGTTATTTTAAACCTCAGTGGGTCTGTAAGCCACAGACCACATCACACAGTGGCGTGGCTGCATCCCCCAGGGGCCCCGCAGAGGCCTCGGAGCCGGGTGCTCTATTAGTAGTGGAGCCAAAGGTGGGTGGTCGCCCCTGGGATGAGGCAGGGCTGGGGTTTGGGTGGGGACTGGAGTGGAGTTGGACTGGGTTTGGCCCTCCAGGATGTGCCACCGCCACCATCTCTGTTCTCCTTCTTTCTTCCCAAACCTCATTCTGTTCTAAATGCAGTCCAATAAATGCAAGTATGCATATGTAGGCTGACACAATACCCTTGGTGTTACTGTGTAAAGAGCTCATTTTGGTCTGGACCAAGGCAGCTCAGGCTCTATTTGCACCACAGAATGAAAGGATAATATATAGTAAGACTGAGTCAAGCGTGTTTTTCCTGTTTTAGCAAAAATGTGTAGGCTCTTGCTGTGTTGGTGGTTAAATGACAGGGAGGAGGTGTATCTATATGTGTGCATCTAGATGTGTAGGGGCTGCTGGGAAATAATAAAAAAAAAAAGGAAACGGTAAACAAACTGCACACATGTGACTAGTCTCAAGTTTCCCTGACTGAGAGTATCAAAATTTGCTTTTCGTTCTTCTATTTACACCCCCACACACAAAAGTAAGGGACAACAAGCACAATAGCTTCCTTACCCTCCAGTAGAAAGACGGCCTGTTTACGGAAGATTTTGACCAAGGAGTCGTCCAGTTCCACTTCCTGCAGCTTGGCCAATAGCTGCTCTTCATTGCGACACACCTTTTCTTGAGCATACAGCCCATCGGGCATCACCCGCTGCTGGCCTAAGCCAATCAGAGCCGTCTCCACTGCCAGCGCCACATATGATTCACCGTCTCCAAGCAATCGCTGCACGGGCATTCGTTGGAGGTCCGCTCGGCTCACAACGCTGGAGCAGTCTGTGAAAAGAAGAAGGGGACAGAGAAGATAAGTTGACATAAAGTGGTTATGAACCGGTCTGAATGACCAGCCAAAACACGCAGAACTCTGCTTACTGCTGTACTTACTCTTTTTACACAAACACAGAAAAGGCAGTGATTGACAGAACAACCATAAAGCATAGGAGAGGAGAAAAAAAGAGGAGTCTTTGTAAAACAAAAACACAGAAGGTGAAGCTACAGCTCAGCTATGTTCTCTTATGTAATCTTCTAATGTTGTTACCATATATTGCATTGATCAATTTAAAGTATACAGCATGCATCTGTCAATTGTTATTACTTAGTTACCATAAGCCATCCATACCTGAGAGGTCTAAGCAAGTGTTGGATCCCTCCTCGCCTGCTCGTCCTGACTCTGTCAGGGTGCTGAACAGGGTACCAATGGGATCCAGAGGGTGTCCCACCCAGCCCTCCATGTTGGTTATAGAGGTATGGCCTTTATGAAGCAACTCTGAAACAAGACAAAGCATAATAAAGACAGTTATTCACAAGTTTGTTGATCAATTAATAATTTCACTTTTCAGTAAATTCCTATTTAAAAAATGTTTTTACAGTATGTAAGGGTAAGTTGTGCAAATAATAAACCCCAGGATAATTACACACAAACTTTTTATTAATTCTGCCACTACACATACAGTATAAGCATCCATCAACTGCACTTCTTTCTTCACTTTGGATGGCACAAGATTACTGAAACCAATATGGACAGAACTAAAATACATACAGCTGATAGAATTTATGTAATTTTATCAGTTTACTAAAATATATTTATGGTTAATGAATAAAGTGTAGCGTTGTATCTAATTTGAGGGAATTCATACCCAAATTCTTCCAGTTGCAAAGCATATAGGACTCGTGGTTTTATAAAAGACAATATTCATAATCTTTTTCCTTCTTTTCTCTTTTATTTTGTTTAACTGCACATTTAACTACAACACATTAATCATAAGTACTGCAAAATACAAAAACAGATATTAGAAGTGTATGAAACATCAGCCGTTAATACTAAACTATCAGACCTTATATTATTGTAAGATGTTTGGTGCCTAATTCTAAACATCAACTCTGGGTAACATTCCATAAAAAGGTGCACAGTTTCTTAGTTCTCTTTGGTTTTACAAGCAGTAGATGTATGCGTGATAACCTGGAAACACTTTCAGTAGGTCAAAAAACTGGAATACCTTTATAAACTTGAAGGAATACAAAGCTATGATTCACCTTTTTTGTGCCGTCGAAAGTGCTCCAATTGCCTCTGCTGTTGCCTTCGTAACGTGTTCACCACAGCGATGGCAAGTCGGAGGGCTTCTCTGGGGTAACCGTGCGAACGCAGGGCATCCACCCGAGCGCAGGCTGTTGGAACATGTTCTGAGGAAAAGACAAATTTATCCCCAATATTCTTCCATTAGTTATTTGTCATTCTCAGTCCAACTTTGGTATATAAATAACTCATCTAACACCTACATACACACAGACTCACCATGCCATAAAGGCCAGCCACGTGAGTCAAAGAGGGAGCCCTCTTGGTTGTCATGGTAACAGTAGTTGGCATAGAGGTCGCTGGCGATAATGTGCTGGAGGTGTCGGTCCTGCCAGTGCAGGTCGCAGGCCTCGATGGCTCGTGTGAACACAGTCCTGTGGGGACGCATCTCTGCAGAGAAAGGAGGAATAAAAGTGAGAGATTTAAAGCTTTATCGTCGTTTTTTCTGCAAACCGAGACAAAGCTGTCCCTGCAGCACAGATAGAGGCTGTACCCTTGATGCAACACATCTCACCTTTCCAGCTGCATTAATACAATGAAAACATGTTATTGACAGACATATGAAACTTGTCAATCTCTGACCTTGGTTGCCATGAGCACCCTGAGGCAGTGAGTGAGTGAGGTTGGGCAGCTCATTGCCATGGTTACCGTCCTCCCAAGGGCAGACGTCCACACTGTTCCATCTGCGCAGCTGGCGCAGCCATGACGACTTCTGCTCTGGTTTACAGTGGGGGTTCAGTACGATGCACATCCACAGGGCACCTGTATGTAAAGCACATACATGCTCACACATTATTGGAACAAACAGAATATGAAAAGTGGATTTGTCTCTGGGGATACAAGCACATTCCCGGATTTAACCCTCAAGACTACTGGAGATATGTACACTCTACAAAAGAGGTGTGGTTGAGTTACAGATGCGCGTGTGTACAGTTTTGGGGGAAATGGGCAAGAACAAGGACATTGAGAAAGCATATAAAGAAAGAGGAAAAAAAAGTACACAAGAAAGAGAGCAGAGTGAGGAAGAAATACAATTAAATGGGAGCAGAAATAATTGTGCAAGAAGACATGGGTGAGGACAAGTGAATGAGGCTCAGCTTTGTGTCTGGAGAAGAGGAGTTGCAACTCAAAGAAGAGAAAGACAAAAGAGAGAGAGAGAGAGAGAGAGAGAGAGAGAGAGAGAGAGAGAGAGAGAGGGAGCGAGAGAGAGAAACCGCTGCTAAGAGGCAGCATTCACCACACATCAGGGGGAGTGATAAGGACTTGGGAAGAAGGGTTTGAAGTATGGACTTCAAAGAGACAGTGCACACACTTCCAAAAATACGTGGGATTGAAACAGATGAGATCACTCCGCTGTCCTCGCAAAGTGCAGAACAAGACCAAAGGGAGAAAACTAACATCATCATCATCAGGAGCAATAGCATCAACCGAGACATGAGAAGAAAAACAACAAAGGCGGGAGACAACGCGACTGCAGTCCTGGTGACGGCCTTGTTGGTTTTGTTGTTTGTGAGGAAGTGTTTTGCTGTAGGTACAGTAAGTCGGTCAAAAGAACTACACACTGTATCAAACCAAACAAGTGCATGGTGAGCAGTTCTCTGTCACATCAACTAAAAATATAATGAGGCATGTTTGAAAACATTGCAGAGGTGAGGCGCAATGAGCTGCGTTAAATGGCTTTTAATTCACAAAGATCTCGCTGAGCTGCCAAACCTACAGTCACAGTGAGAGACTGTGCTGTCAGTGATGAGTGTGCACGTCTGAGATTGTGGGCTTTCTTGGACACAAAACAATAAGTAAACAGAAACAAAAGAAAAAAATGTACGTGTGTATTAAATGTGTGTGTGTCTGGGTTTCTATCACCCAGCTCACTAAATCTGCCAGTGTTTGTGTGTGTTGGGGAAGAAGCATGTGTGTGTGCGTTTGTACTTTTATAGGGCTGTGTGTGGTTTGTTTTTTTCCCCTCACCCAGCTCGTCCCAGAGTTGTCTGTACTTGTCGGTCATGGTGGTGCCCTGCTGTCTCCACAGCGCCAGCCGAGGGTCGGCCATGAATTGCTCTGTGATCAGTGTTAACATCCTCGCTCCGTTGGAGTCACGCATCTTCAGCATCTCCCTTACCTAGAGGAGGAGACAGGACAAACCCGCACACCGTGGAGTTTATACCAGCAGATGCACAGGCAGCTCTGAATACACACACATCAGACATGATTTCAACATCACTTATAGGATTAGCGTTGGTATACAATACAGACTTATGTTGGCTATGTTTCATCTTGCTTTAAATCCTTTTTTAAACTTTAAATTCATCCTTGCATTTTTTTACATATTTGAAAAAATTAAACACAACCCCCTGTTTATAATATAGTTGTTTATCTTTAAGTGTATGTAACTGTAAATGTAGGGGCTAAGAAAATATATCTCAAGACACAATTTTTAGCCAAAGATAAATTCAAATTAGGAACCTAAGAACAAATGGCTTAATATTACTGCTATAATGCCGCTGAAGCTTAAAGAGCTGCTTTCAGTACATAAAGCTCATTTTAAACACACTGGAAGAAAATATATCTGATTGTAAATGTTGCCATTGACCTTTCTGCTACTAGTTGTCCTGCAATGACTAGTAATTAAATATTATGTGCTTTTTTATGTTTCTTAAGCATTTTCAGATTACTTAATTCCGATGAGAATATTATTTTCTCTACAGTTCATGTGTTCGAATTGTTTTCTGTCTTGGACAGGACACTTTTTAAATTAAGTTCTTTAGTTTCTATGTTCTGTTTTATTTATTTATTTTTTTTTAGGGAAGAAAAAATAATAGACAGCACACAGAAGAGATCTTTTTCTTTGTATTGTGTGTGATCAGGGTGGAGATGTTTTTAGTAAATTCCTCCTGAAAAGTTGAATGAATGGTAAATGGTAAATGGTCCGCACTTATATAGCACTTTTATCCAAAGTCCTTTACAGTATACACCACACCCATTCACACACACATTCACACAGTGATGGCGATGCAAGGCGCTAACCACGACCCAGCAGGAGCAATTAGGGGTTCGGTGTCTTGCCCAAGGACACCTCAACATGAACTCTACTTGGCTGAGAATCGAACCGGCAACTCTTGGGTTATAAGAGTAGTATTGACTGAACATATTTCAATACACAACTCAGATTATATATATATATATATATTTTTTTTTGGGGGGGCAAACAGTCTTGAACAGGAAAGGCCCAAATATATTTGCACAACAGTCCATAACATTTACCTTCCATAATCAAATCAATAAAATTGAAGCTACCTGAAATCTTGTGACTGAAATTCCCTCTGTGGTGTCCTTGTTTACTCTTGAGTGTTTTCAGTACTACTTTCATCTAGTCTCTTTGTTTGACTTGGCTTAAAAACTAGACATCTACAATCTGCCTCGTGTCATTCATATTATTTTGTATTTTACCTATATATTTATTATTTATAATATTTAAAACAGCAGAGAAAAGCCTTTCCCTTCCATATAAATCATATTTTAAGGTTAAATATTTGCTGAATTGTCTTGTTCTTTTTTAAAGGAAACATGGGTCAAGACAAGTTTGACAGCATTTGCTGGAGACATAAAAGAATAATAAATTAAACACAATCATAAATCAATAATAGAAAAACAGGTATGATAAATAAATTGTATCCACTTCTTCTTCCATTCTAGTCCATAAGTAGCAGCAGAATTTTCCTCCCTCTCCTTCACTTTGTCTCACCGGAAGATTTTCTGTGCTGCACAAATTGCAAGAGGGACTCATTTATTGTGAACTACGGTGGTCAGCATCTTTCTTGTAGCAGGAAACATAACTGCTGTTTGGTGCGGTGGGTGGGGGGTGGGCATAAAATATTAAACTGATCTGCTACTTTTAAAAATGGGAGGTATATTTTTTCCTGTGAAAGGCATAAAAACAGAAAACTGCCTTTTTTTTTTTTACTTTTGCTACACTCACACATACACCCACGCCATTTGTGTGCATGTGCCTTTTTCTTTTTTTCCCCTTTGTGGTCACAAGTAAATTCATAAACAATGTATACATAATGTTCAGTGTGGGTATGAGCGTTTGTGCAAATATATATATATGGCTTACATTGCATATGTATGTGTATGTGCGTAAAAAACAACATAGCAGGCAACAAAAAGCATGAAGCCAAGAGATATTCTAAAAGCCAGGCAGGTTGGATGATAATGGCCTTGGCTTGCGGTCTTTACATAGCACACAGTGCATTAATGCTGGCCTAGCTCTGCCACTGTAATGCCAGACAACAGAGTGAGGCATACGTCTCTCATGTAATCGTTTAATCATGGGTACGTAGCAGTATATAGTGCAAGTCTTCCCATTTTCTGCACCTTTTTCTCTCTTTATCTTGCACTTTTACTCTTTCCAGCAATTAGCTCAAGCCAAGAGACAGCCTGCCTTTAAATGTATGTGCATTATGCATTATCTTTTATTCTTGTTTCTTGAGGGAATAAAATAATGCAAGTGCACTAAAGAGAGGGAGAAAATATCTATTAAAAAGGAGGCAACGAAATTCGACAGAAAACCCAAAGGGAGTGTGGTGAAAGTACACAAGTGTGCTTGTAGCTGTGACCGACAGGGCTGGTATGTGCTGTATGCGTGTTGTTATGTTCTGCATGTGGATGAACCAATGTTCCTGGGTCCTGACCTTGCTGAAGAGCAGGTTCAGCTGCTTGCCCGAGCCGTGGTATCCTCCCTGGGACAGGAAGAGTTTGACTTGCTCCTGAACTTGTTCCTCATCCAGGTGCCAGCAATTCTCATCATCCACGCTGGCTCCAGCTGTGGGATCAGGGGCCCCTAAGCATACACAAAAACATATGCAAAACATAAATATGTGCTGAATGTGAAGTGGGTCCCTGTATTTTGCTAATTATGTTTGTTTGTTTTGATTTAAAATGTAGCCTATGCAGCATAGAATAATTTGATCTATAGAACAATATGCAGAGAATGTTTTCCTCAGTGGTTTTATCTCTGAAGCAACCAACTATATGACATTTCTATGAATACAAAATATTCCTTTAAGTAAATTATTAGGACAAAGAACAGCAAAATGCAGCATAATTACATGTAGGATGATGCGACAAGTCTACCGCTTGCATTTGATATCATTTATATTATTGAAGCAATATTTAATGTATTCTGCACACTTCATGTACTATTGTTAGCAATGCAGTTGTATAACTGAATACATAACAGCAATGTGCATCAACAAATTGCACTTCTAATGTTGTCAAGTCTTAAAATATATTAAAACTATGCTTTTACTACACAATAATTAAAGTCCGAATCAAGTCTGACCTTGAATTTCCTGTGCCTGCTCCTCAAAACAAAGTGAGGGTAATGTTACATGTTTGAATCAAGCAGGTACGTCCGGAACATCCGAAGTGTGTGGGCTAATGGCGTTTAAAACCTCCTGCTGCATTTGCCAACCTCTTTGTTTATTGCTTTCTACTCTTTTGCTGATTTTATGTATATGTCCATGTACATAATATCAATGCAAAACAATCATCATTATAGATAAGTTATGATCCTGTAAACATAGCACTGCAATCTTTTGCAGCATATTTCTTATTCGAGACCTGACGATGATGTAAAAAACAGGCATCTGTGACCAATTTTGTTAAATTTGTGGAAAAAAAAAAAAGAAGAAAAAAAAAAGGTTGGTTTATAATTACAGAGCTAGTTTCTTTGGCTATCTTCGTATTATTGGGTTTAAGTGACCTGAAAGAAGTTTTGTTTTTGTTCTACTGATGTGACACATTTCAGGTCTGTGTAAACAAAGAAATCACAAAACTCCAATTTTTAATTCCAACTTGTTTAACTTTAGCATGTGAAACAAGGACCATTCAATCCATATTAGATATCGGATATACGTGTATGTAACATAAGCAAGGACGCTCATATCAGATTTCATGCAGCTTTTTGCTTATATACAACCTCTGAGTGTTGTCATCATAAACCTGCAGCAGTACCGATAGCTGCTAAAATAGACTGAAAGGTAGCCATCCATCTTCTCTTGTCCTTAATCTTTTTTTCTATACACTTGCTGTTTTCAAGAGTGTAATGTCCTCCACAATTTTCAGCAGCAACTTCCATTTCAGAACGGTTTGTGTGGCTGAATCTTCAGTGGCCTCACCAACATGACGTCTCCTGTTGTTGTTGATATAAATGACGCATATAAAAAAAGTATTTAGTAAACGTGAACAATTGTGCTATTAGAAATTTAATTGTCTCCTAAATCTCTCTTTTTTCAGCCATCTTTTTTAGTTTCCTTCCTCAAAGTCTGTTTCCTGTATGCATTTGTTTTATTAACTCTTCAAAGCTACACAACAGTAACTCACCAGCTTTGTCGTATAGTCTCGTGTTTCCTGTTCTAATTGGTTTCTTGGTCTTCCTCTTGCAGGTAAGCAGCAAGTACAGCACCATCAACAGGAAATATGTACCTTTTTCATCTCTGTCTTGGTTTTGTTCTCTCTCCCACTCAAAGACAAACTGGTTTATAGTGTTGATTACAGTCACACAATCTCTCCTCTACTGTCCAGATCTCATTAACAAGCAACATTGATCCTGCCACACTTTACTTTCATTACAAAATCAATACCTAGGCATGTAGAGGTAGGAAGGCACACTTAAAACACACATGCTCACATGATCTTAAAACATCTCCATGACCTCTTACACACCATCTCACACTCATTTCCTCACCGTGGACCTGGTTGATCTCAGAGTTCTGCGACAGAATCTCATCAGCCAGTTTCTGTGCGGTGGGCAGCACCTCGGTGTGGTGAACTGATATCAGGTACTGGACAAACTTCTGCAGCTGGTCTCTGCTCATCTGGAACAGGGTTTCTGAGATGGGCAGGTGCAGTTTGACCTGCTCGGGTTTCCGTACTCTGTAAAGCGACAGCGCCACTACATGGGCGCAATAGAAGATGTCTTTGTTTCCGCAGGTGCATGTTACCGCCGTAATCTTGCAGCGGTCGAAGCTGACACTGACGCTGCATACAAGCTCTGGGGATGAGGGTGTAGGGGGGTCCGTCACCGTGCCACTCAGATGGAAACCTGTAAAGAAAAAAAGGGGGGAAAAGGCAACGTTATTTTCTCAGGAATAATTATTAAAAAGAGTTTTTCATTGTATCTTAGCGTATCCACCTGCCTTCAACCCTTTTGATGATTGATTTATAACTTCAAGAGTTTCTCAAGCAAACTCCAGACTCTTAAAAGTGAACCACGCGGCTTTTCCTGCTTGAGCCAATGGTAACTAAACAGAAGTTCAATAACACCAGGTGCTTAGTGTCCAAACAGAGCAGGCAACGAGAACTTTTTCCTAAATATCTATTACATGCAAACTGGATCACTTGGGCGACTCATTGAATAACATTACTAAAAACAGAACACATTCAGGACGCTAGTTTGCCACAGACACCTGCCAAAGGTCCCATGTCCCTTTTGTCATGAGATACAGTCGGGACTTGCTGTAGTCCACTGCTGACTCTAAGAGGGGAAATAAGCTAGCCGGACAGAAATCAATCCAGAAACATGAAAACTGGCTATTCACAACACAAGGAATTGAGAAAAAAATGAGGAAGTAAGTACTGAGAGTACCTGTTCAAGTATGAATTAGACACACTCCTGTTGGAATATAATATTTGATCTTGTCCTGACTGTGCCATTCGGAGGTGTGGCTAGTCATTAGGCAGGAATGAATATGAATAAGCCATGTGGGGTTCCCAGCAGTAGCAGAAAAAAATACACACTCATGAGCATTTGAAAGCTACAGACATGTGCACACGCACTGAGACACAGTGTAAATTCATGATTTATTAATTATGGGAGTGGTTAGAAAATAAGGAGACTGGCTTTTGAATGCATTTATATGCTCAGGAGAGATCTCTAAAATTCATGTGGACCAGGCAAAGACATACATTTCTTTAATATGTTTATCAAAGGGCTGAGTGCACACATCACTGTGATATAAAGCATGTATTAACGCATATATTAAAGGCTGTTCTGGGGTTAGTAAGAAGGGAGGGGCAGGAGTTGAATATTTCATAGGATATAGATGAAAAATAGTTGATGGTTGTACAAGCAAGCTAAACAGAGGTCAGGTCGAAGTAGCTTTCCCTTTCTTGTTTGCACTTCAGTGATTTTTCAGAGATTCTTTTCAGATATAT
>JBAMHW010000012.1:13228451-13244640 GCA_037177495.1 Rhadinocentrus ornatus
ATATATAAAAAAGCCATCTGTGTTGATGGTCTAATCATGGAAAAAAATCAAGCAGAAAGGCAGCATTTTTTTTTTTATATGCCCCCTTTTGCAAAACTTTATCTGCAGAACTGAGAAGTGCTGGCTGCAAATATCTCGCAGGGTAGAACTGCAAAACATTGCCATGGAGAAATGCGTTTCCATTCTAAAAGCCAGCTGGCAGAGGAAGCGCATGTTCGTTAACAATATCCACAGAAGAGGGGTGTGGATCAAATATGGCAGCAGCTTGCATCTGCAGTGATCAAAGCCTATATGTCTACAGCTGTGGGAGATGGAGGGAAAGAGGGAGCCAAACTGAGACAATCTTAAACGAGACAAAAAGGTTTACACGCTGCATCTGGTTGTAGAGTGGAATGCAAACTTATTTAGCTGTGAAACGGCAAACAAATGAGCAAATGAGCTTTTAATACTTGCTGATACTTTCACAGTATATGTGTTTGTTTGCATGAGTCAGGCTTGTGTTTTAAGAGTGGCTCCTAGTCCAGAGAAACACAGAGAATATCAAAAACATGTGGGGCCGAGAGAGCTCAAAGATAAGTCAACCTCTGATGCAAACACACACATGCACGATCATGCACATTTAACAGGAGGTTGTAAAGGCATCTGCACTTTCTTGTGCAAATGTTTTTCTTCTCAAAGGGAAAACTGACAGGAATACTTTTTTAGATGTAAAACACATGGTTAACTAGTGATACAAGAAGAGTTACATGTTTGAAATGAAAATTCTGCTGTTTCCCCTTTGCTTTATTGGAAAGTCTCACTCGTTCACCTTCCAAGCCCTTTTCATGCCCTCCCTCCCTCCATCTACATTCCCACAGCTCTTTCACTCTCGCTCTCTGACAGATGGGTAGGTAATGAGTTTCGCCTTTCCCCGTCCAATCGTCTGGGCACCAAAAACTGCCCCCTGCGCCAAAAATGCCCTTTTAATTTAGCCAAGCGCTGAGTACAGGGATATTACTGTTTAGACACACACATACATACACACGTACACACACACACCTCCCATGACTCCTGGTTGGGTGGGTATGAAACCCTCAATGTCTCATGTGCTAGCTATTAAAGAGCCTGGTTTCCCCCTCACCCAGTCTACCCAACGCCCCTCCCCAGATGGTGCTCAGGGCTCTTTTTTGTGCATGTTCAAGAGGCCAGGGTTGGCTTTCAAAGTAACCATGGCGGCCATTTTTAGAACAAGGCCTCTGTGAGGTTGCCCTAGAAACCCCTCCTGACCACCCGGATGAAATCACACTTGGCCCAAGTGCTGCTGTGCAAGGTAGCAAGAACAGTGTGCAACAAAGTGAACAAGAATGAAGATATGTATATATGCATGTGTTTGAATAGGACCACACACACTCTTTGAGGGACCTGCATCAAAGCATTCCTACAAATTGTCCTTTGCTCCATCTTTAGTTTTGAAATTGTATGAGTACTGGAAGCCAGTATGCACCCATGACCAGCTAAGTCCAATTCTGCCTATTCAACAACAAAGGGCTGCCAGAAATACAAGACTCTTCTCATTTCAGGGCGGGACCTGCAAGTCCTTCAACATACATTTGCTGAAATGGAAGAATACCTCCTTTATATGGTTTCTACAAAACTGGACTTAGCTTCCCACATGAAGGCAAGAAGTTTGCTTGGCTAAGCTCAAAAGTTCTCAGTGTACCAAAATCACTGAAGTAAATTAGATTGAGCAATATACATATATTTCCACAATCACGTTAAGATTCCAAGTCAATAAGGAAAATTCAGACCCAACAGTCAGAAGGTCATTAAGTTTATTGGCTGAATTGGTTCATGAGTGACTGTCACCTAAATCTAATATGGCACCATGTGGTTCAGACGGCACTCATCCGTTGGACTTGTGTGTAAATTTGTGTGCATGATAGATTTTAGTGGTCAACAAAGGCAAAAAAGGAAAAAAGAAAAGCAAACAGAAAGAGCAAAGAGATATTCAAGGTCTACTTGTCTGAACAGACTCATTTTAGCTTTGTACATTAATCAAATGACTTCATAAGTTTAAAACCGACAAAGAGCAACACTTAAATCCAACACTGCTTTAACAGAGATTCCCTGATCCACAGAGACCACCAGTGGAAGAGCATTAACATGGGATCCCACTCTCTGTTGACCAAAGACAGCCAGCTAAAACCTCACAGAGAGAAGGCTTGCTATTGGATTGGAATTCAATCCGTTTGGCTGGATTGAACCGAGAGGCCCTAGCGAAAGGAGATCTGAACCACAACTGAAGAAAAGCAATGCTGCAGTGCAGGTCGAGTAAGGGTCGAGGAGTGTTGGGCAACCCCCTTCACCTCTAATACTCAATCCCACCCACAGCTAAAGGAGCATTTCCTACATAGCGGCTCCTTGAACTTACCCAATTAATAAGGATACAAAGGCAAATACAAGGCCTTTCAGCATCTCGGAGGGTAGGTTTGTGTGAGTAACGATTGCGTACGTGTGTGGTCCTATAAGGAAGAACTCATACAGAGACTATAAACAGAGATCAGTGTTATTCTGCAGGAGACCTTGCTCCAGGCGTGTGTGTGCATGTGTGTGTCCTAGGTGTGGGACAGGCTGGAAAAACACTACTGAGCTCCTGGGGCGGCCATATTTATTCCTTGAACCCACTGGGGCAGCAAAAAGTCTTTCCTCCCCGGGTGTGTTCACCCGCATATTTGCTCACATATAGACGCTTGTGCACCAACACACGTTCCCTCGCGATCTGAACGGTCTTCCCAACAGACAGAAATGAGCATAAATTAATGTTTTGAGACATTCTATGAATTTCAATGGTTTTACTTCCACTGAAAGTCTGACAGCAAAATCTGAATGCTAATAAGAGAGGTGGCAGGGATGGATTATCTGTATGTATGTGTGTGTGTGTGTGTGTGTGCGTTGTGTGTGTGTGGACTGACGGCTGTGTGGGTGATTGGAGTTGTCATCAGCTGGCTGTTGAAATGACAGTCAACTACTGGGCTGCTGCCACTTATTTGCCACACGGTACATCAGGAATGACTTGCAATTTTCTAACTATCACTTTCAAAATGGATTCTAATTTTGCAGAATTGAATCTGTCAGGCAGAGCTGGTGTTACTGCTCTGCCAACTGGTCCCAAAGGTTGGCGTTCAGAAAGCTGACCCATACAGAAAGACGACCCGTACAGAAAGACAGGGCTGGAGGATGGGATTAAGACATGAGTGAAAAGGACTAAAACTGTGAAAGTTCCTGAAAGAAACACTAAATTCACTGCAAAGGAAGTTAACGGTTTAACATGTGTGATATTTGGTGAACTGTTCCTTTAAGTTGCTTTTCAACTAATTTCCTGTCACTGGTGGAGCCAGCAGCCTGCTAATTCCATCTCCTGCCTATACATTAACTATACATTATCCCGATCCATGTGCAAGGTTCATTAGTGTGAATGGAATTACAACTGGCTGAAAATAAATGTGTGTAATTAGCTGAGGTCTTGTCCCAGTGGAGCCACGCAAGCTATACGTTGAGGTAATGGGATCCATCGAAAAGCCATTGTCTGCTGCTTTAAAGCTCGAGTACGTCTCTAATGACAAACCTATATGGCCACAGGCCTTGAAGCGCTAGCGTCTGCCTTTCTTATAAAGCAAACAGCATTCTGGAAGTCTGGGTGACGGCTAAGTCTACAATGTAAAAAGGAAGGAAAACAAAGAACACAAGATACTCATTGGCTACGGAATGTGTGTTGGATCTTATGCATCATTTTCACGTACAGTGCCAAAATTACATTTGCTATGATTGTAAAAAATAATTAGAGATGTGTTTTACTTGCTTAATTTGAACTTTGATCCATTGATCCTGTGATGAGGAATCTTTTTGATGGATTTGATAAAAAAAAAAAAGTTTCTGAAATGTTAGCATGACACACACAAAAAGCTACTGTGAGAGCTAACATGGCTGACAGTGAACAGAATTGATTTGCATATGAAAATAGCTGGGCGCTAGCAGCTCTGCACTAAAAAACTACAGCTTGACTGTGAGCACACATATGCAAGTAGGAGTGTGTTTTTAGGTTCACTTTCCAGGCCGGGAAATAACCTTACACTCTTTACCCTTCCCATTTCATTTGGAAAGTCACCCGACACACTCCACCAGACACAGACACACAAACACACACACAACTCCACCCTTTGACACACACTCATGATGGCTTCATGCATGCACGCATACTAGCTTCAGTGACTCCCAGCAGTCAACCTCCTTCTGCTCACAAACAACCCCTCCTCTTTCCTTTTTCTCTCTCCAGTAACTGACTCCTCCTCTGTTCCCCCTCCCATGACACACACACACACACAAAAATGTTGCCTAGCCCTAAGCTGACCCGTTGTGTGTACTGACGTCACACACTAGACAAGGGGAGGCATCATTCCAGACAGACACACACACACTCACACAAACACGTACACCACACTTATATACACACACAGGCCCCAGCCGAGGGGGAAGCTGCATTCCAGCACAGGCACACAGACACACAAACACACATCACCACGCCTGGCGGTGGGAAGCATGGGGAGCGCTCAGCTGTAGCAAGGAGGCGGGGAGGAGAGGATGGTGGTGGTGGTGGGGGGAGCAGAGAGGGGAGTTTCAGAGGAGGGAGGGGGAGAGCAATGGCTCTGAGCCAGGGTTCCTCTGAGCTCAGCACTTCCCCTTTCAGCTCCAGCCAGCCGCCAGTTTGCGTAACGCAGCCCATGCAGCCATGCTGGCTTGTGTTTAACCCCTTCCTTACTGGAGTCATTGAGGTCACACTCACTGCTGTCTGTTTGCTGACGCACACTACATCCTAGCTTAATGGCCTGCAAACCATAATGCGGCTCGGTTTGCCTGGTTATAGTACAGAGCACGGACTTAAATTCCAAGATTAATACCTGACAAAAGATGGAGGCAGACACACATGTGCACAAACACCACAGAGAATTAATAGCAAACACTCACAAAGCAATAAATAAGTCATTAACAATTAATAATGAGGTCTTTTAACTGTCTTAACTTAAATTTAAATAAAAACAAAACAAAAAAGGAACAAAGCATGTTTAATTTGTCACAAGAATGCTGCTTTTTTGTGTATGTGCTGATCTTCTAAGAGCTTAAGTAGGCCAAAGTGTCCAAACTGCAGACTTAAGGCCTCGTACATCAGATGTGGCAACTCTCTCCCTAAAAGTCCCAGCTAGAAGTGTCATAGCTCATGCTAACCATGGTGGACATGCTCCACAGTGGCAGTACAGGCAGATTCTAGGAGTGAATGAGGGAGGAGGGGAGGTTCTCTCACGTTTAATATCACTTGACACACGTCATCCAGCATCTTTCAAAGAGCTGCTGAGCCTGTGTCAAAGCCGTGGCCCTGTCAAAGATCCTCCATACGCATATGCAAGACACACCTTGACTACACACATAGACACAAATATCTCAGATACCTAGCGCTGTGGTAGTCAGGCCAATGCAGGCAATGGGAATAATCGGGATGAAGACAAGTGAGGGTGGTTAGAGGAAAGAGGGAAGGAGGGGGGAAGGAGCAAAAGAAAGGTTGAGCATGTCTCTGCTGAATCAAGGTGGTCGATTCGCTTGCCTGCGGGCTATTCCTGTAAATATTGACGTTGATGTTAGCACCACTCCCTTAAGGATAAGCTATAAAGCAAGAGGGTTAGATTTACTCTGTCCAAACTGTAAGCATCTGAAATCACACGGTATGCTTGGTCTTCACCAAGTGTATTGAGGGGAAACGATTTGAGACTTTCAGGGTGAAGAGCTCCAACCACACAAGGGAATTGAGCTGTCTCGGTAGGTTTACAGCTCTCCCTCTCTAGATGGTTAAGGTTTCCACTCTCAAGCTAAAAGCAGGCAGCTGACATCAAAACCTTCAGAGAGACCTCTATTTCCCAGAAACAGCTCTCATTTCATGTAAATAGCTGCCTTTCATGGGCTACATTGAGATAAGTTGCACCCTGCTGGATAAGAGAGAAACAATATTCCCCATCTTTTGTTGTTGTCTGTATGTGTTGTCATGACAACACCTATAGGCCCAGGGTGATTCTGTAAGTATATGTGTGTCTATGTCTATTTGTATTTGTTGGGGCACAATCATCCATGTATATAGGGGCAAACAGAGAAGAGCACAGAAAAAAACAGGCAGGTCCACACACATAGACACTCCTGTTTTTAGCCAAACATAAGCATGGCTGCACAAACGCTAGCACAAAATAACACATGAGGGTGACTAAAACGGAGACTGAGGTAAGACTTGCTTTCAAATGCTATGTTCTTGTGGGCGGTTTCAGGAGGAGAGATTTATAACAGTTTTTTTACATTAAGAACAGAAAACTGATCCATCTGTAACAACACTATTTCCAAAAACCCACAGGGTTTCACATGTCCAGTCAACTGGGAGTAACCCTGCTTGAGGGGATGCAATTAGGCATAAAAATCAATTTTAAATAGGTTTTTTAAAACGTGGTCCTACAATGGGATTATTGTCGCATACAGATAGACTATCATTCCAACTTTGTAAAAGAATTAATGTGATTGTCTGTATGCTCAAAGCATCTCCAGATTGTTTGATAAAATTAGGTAAAATTTGCATTTTCACACATGACTGGAGAATAATCACATCCTTATGCAATTATGCTGATTATGTCTTTTGAGTGACTTGTGAAGTGAAGGACTATGTCACCTCTCTGACCACATAAAACAAAATTGCCAATTGCTTTGTTTATATTTTACTATGTACTTCTACTTTGAGATCCTAGTTACATTAATTTGGGATGCCAGAACAGCGGGTTTGGTTGAGAATTGTGAAATGTAGATATACGACTCAGCCAAAGGGGTGCTTGGCCTGCACCAAAGCTCAAGTACCAGGAGGCTGAGGGCCTGCATATTAATCATAAGGATAGAGAAGAATATGTGTACATGTGTGAGAGAGCATCACCTCCCATGGGCAAGTCAGCATTCACCCATGAAGTAGGTCAGTGAAATTTGCCCAAATTAGGTCAGTGGCAGTCAATGGGTGCCACCCTGAATGAAAGACAGGAAGAAAGGAGGAGACAGAGAGAAAGTCTATAAGGTCAGGAGAGCAGAACCAAGCAGCTTAGTTCATCTTAGCGTTTACACTTAGTTAATTACTGTTGCATTAGTCCATATAAAACACACTGAGTTCTTAACATGGAACATGGGAACCTTTGAAGTCTGTTTCACACAGTCATTTGCTTTCATCTGTCACTCAACGAAAGAAAACATGGCTCCAAAGGAAGCTTTCGCTGCTCCCCAATTTTCTCTCCACGCATATACCAACAACCAACACAGCAACGAAAAAAAGACAAAGAAATTAATTGTTGTGCTGGGCATCAGACTTATGGCAGTGGGCTGAAAAACAATCTGTGACTATTTGTGAGGTTTTCCACAGAAGATTCTGATGAGGCTCAGCTTGAGCAGATCAACAGTCTCTTCTTGCCCATAGTCCCACTTCCATTCAAAGGGAATGTGCATCCCAGTGTAGCTGTGGGGCGCACTCTGAACTTTGTTCCATCAACCCTCAGTCACTCATTTCAGAGCAGTTCAATGTCAAAAAGGAGAAAGAGCTCTGACAAGTGTCTTTTGTGTGCAACGTCTGTTCACAAGAGTGATGGCGGAACCTGGGCCTGCACCTAATCACGCAAGCCTGCACCCTCGCTTTGACAGCTGTAGAGGTTGGAAGAGGAGGAACAAAGGCTCTCTTCCCTGGGCAGTGATCAAACTTGAGCCCCTGGCTTGTCTGGAGATGTGACAAGGCCCATTTCCCCTTTCACTGCCTTTCCCCATCCTCCCCCTGCTGCCAATCATTTGTCATATGCTTCACACCCTCGCCGGATGCATGCTTCTGTGCGCTGAGTGCATGTGTTTATGCTGGGGCTGAGCCTGTCCGCACAAGTTAAAGAGATGCAGAGAAATGAGAGTGGAAGAGACAGAGGCACATTAGGAGTCGAAGAGATTTGCAGAAAGTGTGGAGCAAGAACTGACCAAATGCACAAGCTGAGCATTGCTTAGAGTAAAGCTAGCTGCAATGAGTTAAAGAGACTATAGCTAGTAGCCAAAGAGAAGGATGCCTGGCTATAGAGGCTGGGTGTTGGAGCCAAGGAACTGAACTGCAGCCAACCTAGATGAGGCCTAAGTCCAGATATGTTGGGACAGTACCAGGGGCCCGGCTACAGCCTGTCAGAGCAGGGCAGAAGGAAGGATGGAACAAATAAATTAGTAAAAAGTAGAGAAAAAAAAAGAAAACAGAAAGAGAGAGGGCAGGCTTAAAGGAAGAATGGTTTTTTAAGCTTTTTTAGCCACAAATTGGGATGGAGGGTGCTGGTTGGAGGGAACCGCTGAGAGTCAGGCCGAGCTGGAGCCGAGGCCAGAGCTGAGTTGGGGCTACTGAGAGAGGAGCCAGGGCAGGAGGCCAGAGGAAAGAGGGAGGGGTGCAAGGGAGGAATTGGAGGAGGTTGTGGCAGAGCTGGGGCTGGGGCCCAAGGCAGAGCCAGAGCCAGGGGCCCCAGCTTTAGATTTAGTCAGCTGTTCTCCTGGCCAGCAGCTGGAAGGACACAAGTAGAGAAAGGGAGGGGAGGTAGCTGGGGAGGACAACATTTCATGGGAGAATTTGAACTCAGAAAGTAAGAGGAGATATAGAGAAATAAGGAAGGGAAAAATAGCAGAGAGATAGCAAGGGAGAAGAGAAAGAAGAGAGAAGGAGAGAGAGTAGTGGAGGTTTGGAAAGAGGACATTGGAAAAGCCATTAGCTTCTTATGAGAGAGAAAACTACATGGAGAGCAGACAGACTGACAGAAAGTGGTTAAGGCTCACTAGCTTTACAACCACTCTTCCCTTCCTCCTTTAGTGATTCTCCTGTTCCTTTCTTTCTTTCCTCCATCCAGACATCCATCCTACTCCTCCTCCTTGTGTTCCGTCACTGGTGAGCTATTCTCTGGCTACCGCTTTTTCAACCGGTTGTGCCTCAACAACAGCCCTGCTATTCATTACAAACAACCTGCAGGCATGACCCTAAACACACACTCACATACATACAACGAGTTCCAAACAGGTGCCCCACACATGTACACATGCATGCAGAGTGGCGGATGATCACAAATAACTGGAGGGGAAGATTTGAAGGGAGAGGATAGTTTTTTTTGTGGATGGCTGGGATGCACTGCAGGAGCAACAGTGAGGAAGGAAAGATGGAAATAGGAAAAACATTACAAAGAGGAAAGATATTGAGGTAATCAAAGCATAAAAGTGAAATGAGATTTAGAGTAAGGTGCAAGAGAGTGAAGGGTGAGGGGTTGTCATGGGGCAAGTAGCCGCTGCTAGCAAAGCACTTTATGACCTATTATATTCCATTCAGATGGAACAGGCGTCTGGGATAAAAGCATTTAGTCTGTGCCTTACTGAGTGACTCAGCACTCTGAGCTTTCGCAGGTGGACCCTTTCGTAACTACACAATGCATATCAATGAAGTGATCAACTTGCTGAATATAGATCACTCACTTCTGCATCTCTACCTCTTTCTGTCCTCATCCTCCTCCACCCACAATACATTTTCCCTTCTTGATCCTTCAAACATCCTTGTGGAAACACTGTTATTTAACATTAGATTGAAGTAATTCCCGCCTGCTCCTTTATATAAAGGACTTGATAAGGAAAGCATCCAATAAGATGAGAAATAAGAGGAGGTGGGAAAGAATGACTGGGAAAAGGGTTGAACAACAGACACAAAAGCCAGACAAACAAATATACTTTTCTATAAAATTACAGGGAGACATTTCTGCCATGTTCTGAACAGCTGACCCACCTCCTCTCCTCCCTTTTTCCTCTCATTTAGTGGTGAGATAGACAGCTCCCCCTCCTCCTCCTCTTCTTTCTATTGCTTCCTCTCCATCACTCTCTTGTCTCTCTACGGCTCTACCTCCACCCATTTGCCCTTTCCTCTTCGTTCTACCACTGTGCAGCTCCATCATCCCCTCGGTGGTGGTTTATGGCACAGGGATCCAGCGTGGAATATAGATCAGTGCGAGATGGATGGGGCAGCAGGAGCTCCGGCCAGTCCCGTAGGTCCCAAACCAAAGATTAACTAAATATTAGCTGACAGGAAGGGAGAAAGAGAGGCAGGGACACAGCTGCAGCTGCTAGTGCCACTGCTGGCAGAACAAATGGCAGAGGCTGTTTTTAACCCCCTTTGCTCTTGGGAAGAGAGACAGACACATGCAATAAACACACAAGAAATGCTAAAATACACAAAAGGCATTGGGGCAAACACAGTGCCATGTACGCACATGCTATCAGAGCCACCCTGGGAGAAGACGTCCACTAATCACATTCTCTCCTCCCCCTCTCTACCTTGCCAAGGCGGATTTGGTGGGGGTGGGGGGGGAATAAATCTTTATTAGGCAATGTGTCCCTGCTTTATCGATCGCTTGGCTCCTTCCCTCCCCTCTTCCCACTCAAGCCCCTTTCTTTCTGTCCCTTCCTTTTGTTATTTTAGGCGTGTGTCTGCCATCCAGTTCAATTGAGTCAGGGTGTACATCAGAGAGGACCATTACCCATGTCTCCCTGGGCTGAGGCTGTCACTGGCTGTGAGAGGGGGTATAGGGTGAAGTGATGTAGCCACCCAGGAGGGACAACTAGCCAGCTAACGGCTAGCCAGGCAGCAAGGACGAGAGACAGTAGGGCTTGGGCAGGAATGCAGACAGACAGGGTGGCAGTAAAACCTAATGTCAGACGGTCATCCTCAACAATGGCAGGTTAAAACTGCAGTTCTGTATTTCACCTACACAAAAGTCCTGTATTCCTCAGAGTATGGCACTGATACATCCCGATTTATGATGGCAATTTCCACTATAGCCACTAAAGAGAGAAAAGGGTTAATGGCCTTTTCGGTGACGATCTACAATGAAATCCCCAAAATACAAGCAAATAAAAAACTGTAAAACGTTCAAGGAGTATTTGATCAAGAGACTGAAGCTGGCATATGACGAGCTAAAATGAGATCAGTGACTTGCATACAAATCCACAGATACCAGATTAATTTCTGAACAGCAAAGCTTGTGAAATGTTAAAAAGGTTCCAGGAAAAATTAAACTGAGGATCATTTAGCAACTTCAGGACATACCCCCCAAAAAAAAAAACACCCCACAGGAAATAGGCCAAGTCTTGTTTCTCTCATTATTCTAGCCAGTGGTAAACGGAGCTTCTAAATGTGGAAACAAGGATAGCCCCTGAGGTCTGGATACAGGCTGCTAGCATTGAGCACAACATAGAAAGAAGTTAGCAAAGCAGCTAGACTTCTTCTGGGAGCTTACACATTTGATTGGGCAGGGTAGATACAATGAGGTTCTGCTGTGTGGGTTGAGAAATTAAATTGGAAAATTGAGGAAGGGAGAAACAGAGACCATGAGAACTTGTAAACATGAGGAGGGAATATGTGAAAGAGGGAGAGGATAGGCATGGGTATGGAGAGATCAGGAGTAGAAGAAAAACACAATAACATGACATGAGGATGAAAGAGGCAAGAAAAAGCAGGCAAGAAAGCAAATGAGCAGGGAGGGAAAAAGAATGAAGTCCTTCAAGACAAAACTCTTTAGAAAGGCAAACTAAATTCCCTCATCAGTTGAAAGCCTAGCCTTCCTTCCTTTGAGACTCTCTCATTCTTTTTTGTCTGTATCACTCTTCTGCCTGGAGAGCTTTTCTAGCACTATTCAGCCCTGCTCTGCCACAGAGCAATGAATGCATGTCTCACATGCCACACAGCCACGACATCGTTGGACCAGGCACAGCCAGAGGCACCTTGCACTCTCAGGACCTCCTCCTCTACATAGCTCACATGGCACTTGAGCTTGCCTGGCAAGAAAAGAGAAGGGGATAACACCCCCCTCTCAATCTGGCTCAGATTCCAGATCTTTCCACAAAAGGACTGGGTATATTCTTTGTCCTCGCTCAGGCCAATCTCTCAGGTGAGAAACTGCTCATTGGGACGTGTGAAAAACACATTCAATCATGCAAGTGATCTTTTCCTTTGGTGAGGGTGATATTCATTGGAAAACAATAATGTAAGGATGGGCCTGTCTTTCAAGCAGCCACTGGAGGGACAGTCTGACCAGATTGACCTCCGACCTTAGTAAGTCCCTATGGGTCAAGTAAGAGGGTCACCAATGGGCCAACTCGATAACGGGGGAGGGACCAGTCAATGAGTGAACACCTCTGTCAGCCGGTGTGTGTGTATTAGGGGTCAGTGGCAGGTAAACCCTCAGCCTTTGCTCTTGTTTATTCTAAGGCGCCTAGTCAGTGGCGCCTTGGCAATGTGTGTCTTAAAGCATGTGTACAAATGTGTGTGCAAGAGTGGAAATGAGATAGGGTGGGAATGATGACAGACTGGAATGTCATCCAGCCTTTTATCATCAACATGCCTCACCTTTATTCAGCCTGACACACACAGCCATAAACACCCTCACCAAGCCATTAACACACAAAGTCATACAGGCACATGCTCGCATTCACACACAGATAACAAGCAAAAAGAACCCACCTTCCCTAACAGAACTGTGTGCATATTTGAAAGAGTTTGTCCGGGAGACATTTTAACTTTTTAAAATCCATCCAGCAGCAGTCACTTATACAGATATTAAAAGTAATATATGGTTAATCAAAACACAATATCATTTTATTCAGAAGATGTCTGACTGTGGTTTAATTAAGATCACCGTAAAGTCAAGAAATTGTAGGTGATGGATCCAGATAAATGTCTTAAACAGAGCTAACTCAGTGATTACGTGTACACACACAAATATACACACAGATAAAAATTGTTTGTAGCTGGACTGCTCAGCTTTGGGCTGATCCAAAGCTGTTTAGCTTCTGGGGAAAAACAGCTGTTGACCAAACTGCACAGAGAGGCTCTGTTCAGTGGGAACTCTGAGAGCATATGTGTAGCTTTTAACAAGCTCCCTCATACTGTGTCTATATACATACATGTAAGGATCCCTCTCTCTCTCTCTCTCACACCCACACACACACACACACACACACATACTACATAGACTGAGCTCTGTACTGCAGCAATCAGTGTTGGGCTTCTTTGTGCTTATTTCAGCAGCCCGTTGGTGCAAAGAGGAATTCATTAAAAAAAAAAAAAAAAAAAAAAAGTGGGTGGGTTTCGGGGGGGTCCTGATATGAGAACGCTGAATGCTGCATTCCCCTGTTGTTATTATTGCCAAATCGAAGAGACAAGGGCGGCTGATTATAAAAGTCATTAAATGAAATAGAAATAAAAAATGTTAATAGGGGTCTTGTCATTGTGGATTTAGTAGCCTTTCTGTTGCCAGCTCCTCGTGCTTCATACCCTGACGGAGAAAAGAGGGGCAGCAGTTCTGTGGAAGGAGGACTGGATTCCTAGACAGAGTCAGCCAGCCGAGGAGCTGTGCTGACGCACACCCAGCACCCACAGTCTGGGACAGGAGACAAGTCATTCTGGAACGGGGACCAGGGCAGACGTTACAGAGATCAAGCTGGAACTTTATTACTTTAGCTGGTTTATTTAAACAAGGTTGAATGCACACTGCTACAGTAGCCTGTAATAGTGTGCAGGGTCATTTTGAAGAGAAGTCTTTGGGCAATGGGTGAAAAGTCTGGCAGAGTGGTAGATGCAAGGCAGCCAGGGCTGGACCTGGGACTGATGATTTAAGAGGGGAAGGGAGGAAACAACTATGTCTGGTACTAGGAATAGGACTGGGACAGAGGCTGGCTCCAGTCAGGTAGACGGAGTGGAAAAAAGCCACACAGACATTAGTCCTTGCTTGGGATGCCTGGACCATCATCTGGTGGTACATCTTGGGTACAGTATCAGAAATGTGAAGAACAGGAGACCATTATAGCTGGGTCTTATAGATGGAATATGGCTGGCTACAGGAAGTTATGGTTTGTGGTGAGAATAAGTTATTTTAAGGCACATCTGGGATTCAGGCTGGTTAGAAGTTGGAGTTGATGCAGAAACAAACACAGACCTTCTGGAAAATTCATGCAAACATGACACTTGCAGAAAAACAATTGATCACCTATTGTTTATCAGCCAAGATGCAGATAAAGAAAAAACTATTCTCCTGACCTGGCACTCCAGGTTTTTGATATAATCTACGATGAAGCAATTTAACATAATCAAATATACTAATAATAAACTAAAAATATAAATATATATCGGCTACAAAAGATTATCTTTCTCAAACATTTACAAGGCCACATCTGCATGTGTGGACACACTCACAAAAAGAGATACTAAGATAACGTGTTTCCATTACACAGCAGTTGAAAGCTATCCTATCGTCTTTCTATTCAGTCAACATAATGGGACAAAGCTCTGGAATCTGCTTCTCCCATCCTCTCAGAGACTTACAGCCAGACAGAGAGGGCATTTTCTCTAAAGACTCTTCACATGCATACAGTTGCTGCCCCTTTCTTTTGGACTGCCAGATGTTTACACATGCTCTAGACTCAGCCATGTTTCCATGACGATACAAGCTCAGGGTTAGTCTCATGCCTAGGGGTCGACCTGAGGCATCAGATTCAGGATCATTGCACCATCAACACTCCTACCTTGAAACTTAGTCTACAAATGGCATATGTTCACCTGACTTTAAAGGTGTATTTTTACCAGGCACAAATTTTCAAACCCCTGACTTGTACAGTGACTTTATATCTTCAGATCCAAGTGAAGCCTCATTACAAACACTGGTTTCTCACATACTCCTAGCATGTTTGGAAGCATTCTGTCTCCTCTTCTTTGGTGGTGGGCATGTGGGATCATTCTTAACGGGCATTGTAAAAAGATAAAGGAGCACTAACCTAACAGGAAAATAAAACCAGATCCACCCACATGAAAAGAAACAGCCCACACACAAACAAGAAGAATAGGCCCCCACCCAACAAAAACTCTGTGGAGTCTTGCAGTGTCTTGCAGGCGACCCACTCCTACAAGATTTACATTTTGCATATTAAATCCTGTGTCTTCACAGGCAAAATTCTTTAAATGTCAATGGATCCACAAGAATCCTTTTGTATTACCATGTGGAAGAAAATAAAATATGTGTGAGTGTGTGAATGAGAGGTCTTGCACAAACAAGCTCAGTGTTGCTTCAACTTTACAAGTGGCACCGATTTCTCCTTGGCATTTGGCTTACGGCTTTGTCACACAAACAATAACCTACTACTGTGTGCAAATAGTCTTTGTTTTATCAGGCCCTTTACTTTGGTGGTATTATCTGTCTTATATTATCAGATATTGTCACAGTTAAGCCTGAATCCTAGGCACTGACTGTATGACATATAAAATGAAGTGCTTCAGCAGCTTCTTCTTTTTTTAAGAAACAAAATTACAAGTTTGTGTCCAATATTTGTATATTTGTTTTAAAAAAAAAACTGTTACAAAAAAAAAATAAAAACAAAAAAAGGGGAAACCACCTGCCTGGATGTTATTTCAACATTTCATTGACATTATTAAAAAAAAGAAGAAGAAACGGGTGAACGAGAGAGCAGAAACCTAATTAAGATTCTCCAGAGCGTGAACAAATTAACCTGAGTTATGAGCATGAAAAAGTAAAAGACTGACACACACATACACACACCAATTTGTCTCTGATATAGGTGGAGCTGAGGAGTATGACATTCACACTCAAACAGGCATGACTGCCATGGACATTCGGTGATATTTTAGGCAGGTGGAAAGCACAGTATTACAGGCTATCTAGTCCAGCAACACAGCCATGGAAAAATACATCCAAAAATAGTTTACAGGATACATGGATCTACTTTAATTTTAGTTGAATTTAATGCAGCCTCAAAGTGTCCACCTCATCAATCTGATTTGGGGCAGCAGCATGATAAAATGGCATGCAGTCTCATGTGAAAAATTAGCCTAACAAGAAGAACTGACTAAGTAGGCTGTAGAATGTAGCCTATGCTAATGATGTTGCAGAGCGACATATGCCAGGCATCAGTATGTCACTCCTTGGGGACATGGGGCTTACCATAAGAGGATAGTAAGAGTGAGGTGGTGGTGTGTGGTCATGAATGTTGTGTGTATGTTTGTTGTTTGGTTGTATTTAGTATTGGATATGTCAAAGAT
>JBAMHW010000012.1:13249217-13290166 GCA_037177495.1 Rhadinocentrus ornatus
AAAGAAAACCCCTGGGTTTGGTTGGGCCTCACATTTTTTGAAAAACCTGGGAGGAGGACGGTTGTGGTGAGAAAAACCCCCCCCCCCCCCCCCCACCCCCACCCCCCCCGACCTCCAATCCTATGAGAGTTAAGTCCTTATCATGTCTAAGGGTGTGGCTGCATCACTCACCCACTACATCTCCTTGCTTGCACAGACTTACTGGACTTACTGGAAGTTAGTAATTATAAGCATGTAACAAAAAAGCCAGCAGCTCAGGGATGTTTTTCTAAATTATCTATAAAAACTTGGCCAAAACTATGCTGGTAAAGCTGACTGCGTGTTTGCAATCTGTGTCCGCTGTATGTGTTCCCAGCTGCCCCTGTCTTTCCTCTGTGAGTAAGACTAAAAGGCTGGCCTTTGAACTGCTCTGAAAGTGATCCATGCCGTATGGACAGAGCAGATGTGGCCTAACCTGATTTGGTTTCAATACTTCCCCACAGGAAGTTCACAAAGCCAGCAGGTCCTCCTTTGTTATGTTAGTCATTTTTCTCAGAGGGCTAGTACAGCCTTTTGCTTTTTTCTTACACAGTTGTCTTATGGTTTGCTTCATTCTCAAGACAGTGCAGTTCCACGCATTATCAAATGTTTCAACCAAAGCTATGTATCATCTGATTCAATACTGGAAAATAAAAACAGACTATAATGTTTAATTTTCAAACCTTTTGTATTAATGTGTTATGTCTTGCCTGTTTCACGATCCAGCATTCATTATTCCAGCCCTTATCTGGCCCTTATTGGCTCTAATATCATAAAACTACATCAATGACATTAATAGTACAATGTTTTAATTTAATTTTACTGGAGTTAAAGTTTAAAGTTTCACACCTATAGTGACCTCAGATGTTTTCATTTCAGCATGTACTATCAAGAATAAAAAGACACAAATAATTTCAGTTTTCTTTGTATTTATTTAGTTTTGTTGTAAGCAATTTGGCACATTACTCCAACGAAAGTAAACAGGCGTTTGAAGTTCAACAAAGTTAGCTGGGCTTGACATAATTTTTTATTTTATTTTAGAGGACTACATTACCCATCTGCCAAGGTTTTCGTGCATCCAATCATGAGCGAGAACCTATGCTGCATTCATGTAATATTAGTAAAACAAATAATTTATGACAGAAAAATGTGAAATATCCGACCTCAACGAATAGCTATCAAAATATAAGAAAATTAAGGCTAATTTATATATATGAGCAATGAAGTCGTTCATAATTTAGTTATTTACTGCGTGTATCATATTCTACTTAAAGATATAATTAGCATCAAATTCAAGATAAAAAAAAGAAACAACACCGCACCAAACCGTAAAATAACTCAATGAGCTGGGTATCAGCAATGAGTGGGACTTTGATGTCACTGATGTAGCTGAAATAGAAAAACAGTCGACCAAGCAGAGATGTGTGGGATTTTCTTACAATCCACGAACGTTACACGAGTACCTCATTAGTTGAGACAGTTCTACTTTCTGTAACGGGGAGGAGCTGCTGCTTATTGTGGATATAAACGCAAATCTTTGCGCTTTGGTAAGTTTATTAATTAATCAATTAGAAGGATTTTACATGCACTTAATGACTTGAAAACATCGATTTTATGTATTTTCCATATTAAGAATGCTGAGGCGCAGTTTCACCAGGTGCTACTTCGCTAACTGGAAGTTAGGCCGCCACAGAAGGACAGTGTAGCTAGCTGCGGTATAAGCCATCAAATCTTTTACCCACATCCTAAAAACTAAAATCTGATCTTAATGGCAAACAAACCCCGTTTGTTCATATAATTTGTGAGTTTGATACTTTAGCTAGAGCAAACCGTTTTTAATCTGCAGATAGTTTATGAATGCTAGCTGCGTTTCGGGCAGATGCTAGTTAGCGGTTGCCCATTTGCACGGTATGAGAGGTTAGTCGAAAAGCGCAACATCCAGTTGTAAAATACAATAATTTACTTTATAAAACCACACGAAAGACGTAATTTAGTACAAAAGTGTTACCAACTAAGCAAAAAAATATATAGCTGAAATCCTTACTAGATATTTGGGTTAAGGGTCACAGAGTTAATTTAAGCTGCTTTCAAGTCTAATTGTTGCTGGACGTTTAGCCAATTTCCGTAGCCTTTATCCTTTAAGCATTGTTCATGGGATCAGATTGTAGAAAACATTGGCTGTCCCTAAAGTATTTCAGAGATGCGAGAAACATCATAACCAGATGAAATCGCTCCAAGCAGTTCTAGTCTTACATCTGTAAAAAAAAATCAAACTATCTATATAAATCTATAGAATAATCTATCATATGATAAATGATTCAATAAGTGTGAGAGTAGTTATTGTATTCAATCAGTTTAATCAGTCATGATTTTATGTGGCTATTAGTTAGTTATTGAATTAGAGATTGGAAAGTTGTCCATGTTTGATTTAACTACAACTAATGGATGTGGTACAAGTCACAGTTTTTTTAGATCTTTTTCATGTAACTCTTAAAATGCTAGAAACTAATAATATCTGGCAATTAACACATGTACCTCTGTCATGAGTATTTAGTGCAATAAAATATTAAGATCCATTATCCAAAAATATGATTCAATTATACTGAAACAACAGATGGGAGCACAACCCTGAAGACTTTTTCCTAACCTGTTGCTCTGCATTGTCAAATGTAAAATATTTTGTTAATGTGGTGTACAAGCAATTTTTCATTGATCCATCCTATAAAATTAGTTTTAACTATTTTAAATCTTTACAAAGCCATCCTAGCACTGCATACAAAGTAAAAGTGGATTACTTACTGCCTACTATTAATATCATTACTGGCTGTTGATTTTAAGATAGTTTTTCTGTTAATTGTTTTGCTCTATTACATTTGTTATGCCTGATGTTTTTACTTAGGTTTGAGTACGCCTGGTCGTTCTGAACAGGATGATCGATGTGCGAGCATGGGCAGAGTATGTAGTGGAGTGGGCTGCCAAAGACCCCTATGGGTTCCTCACTACTGTCATACTGGCTCTCACACCTTTCTTCATTGCCAGCGCACTGCTGTCTTGGAAACTGGCCAAGATGATCGAGGTACGTGACCGTGAGCAGAAGAAGAAGCAGAAGCGTCAGGAAAACATAGCCAAGGCCAAGAGGACCAAGAGAGACTGAGCCCATTGGGGGTACGATGAGGGATGAACAGCCATCACACCCACAGCCCTCTTTAGTCTAAATGACATGGTGCTGTTCTTTGTCCCAGCCCTGCTGTCAACACAGGGCTACTACGTCTCATGTTCCGAAAGAGGGACGCTGGCCCACACAGACCTGACAGGGTTGAGATCGACATTACAGCCAAGAGGAGGCTTGCCCCAGTGGGACTTTTATCAGCTACAGCTCAGTGGTCATCTGTTTGATGTTTTTATACAGAAATTTCTTGTTATATTGTGCACCTGTTGCAACACCTTGCATTCCATTGTTAAGATCCAAGTTTTGCCAAATTGACTTGAAGATTAAATGAGTATATTGGAAACTCACTATCTGTCACTATTGCAAACTAACCAAATGATTACTTTCTGGCTAATAAAGTTTTCAAGATTGATTAAAAAAAATCTCTTCCTTGCTTTTCATTTAATACTCATAGCCACCTATTCACCACTGAAGCTGACTCCTTATTGGCAACTATGCACTGGTCAAGAGAAGACTTAAATGTCAAAGAGGAAACAGAATCAAATTAAGCACAAATATAGAGCAGCTTCTTGAAGTTAACTTGCACAAGCTGCACAATTATACAAGTGAAAAGGTGGGACAGAAAAGGGAGTTTGTTAAATACTCCGGCATCTGCAAGGGCCCACATATATTAATACTAAGTTGCATCAAATTTTAGACAAGATACTAGAAAATTAACAAGGCATACTGTACACCTGGCAGCACAGGCATTTAAATTTCAATTATATATTGTAATGTGAAATACCAAACTTGTCACGGAATGAATGCTTTAATTATTGATTTGATTTTCTTTTTCTAACTTTTCTTTTAATGGAATTAAAATGAAATCACAGTGGCATTACCTGCTGCCTTTTATTGCAAATAAGAAAAGTGAAACATTAGTTTATGGTTTATACACTCTACAAGTATCAATATTTACTAGTAGTCAAGCCATCTGCATATGAAAAACACAGGCCATTTTTGTGCAAAAAAACCCTTTGTTGGTAGTCTTAAGTGGTTTTTTTTCTTTGTCTGGTAAGCATCTGAGCCTGGTGGATATCGTCAAAATTGCAATGGGTTATCTTCAAGTGCCTCTGTACATTATATTCTCTATTCCCTGTTCAGATGCCAAGATTGCCCTCAGCATGTTTGATGTGCATACTTGTCAATCCAGTCGTTATTAAATTTTCTATTTGTTGCCATAAACTTCTCCTTTGAATGTGGCATTTTCATTAGAAGCCGGTTTTGCCTTCCATCAACAGTGTAAAAGGTAGTGCTATGTAGTGTAACAAAATGTTGCACAGTGGTGCGTTTACAGTTTAGTCGCTACTATTGAATTGTTAATTTACTATTTATGAGTATGTGGGCAGTGGGCCAGTCCAAGTAGACTGATGGGCTGGTTCTGGCCTGTGGGCCACCAGTTAAATAGCCCTGATATAAAAGAACTAACACCAGTAAAAAGTCTTATCAACTATTGTATTTCCATTCATGCTGATCTTGTAAAAAGTAAGTTCTCTGCAAACTTGCTTCAGCAACTCATGTCTAGTTAAAGAAGTGAAGGAAGAATTTATTAAGAAAAAACATTCAGAAACGCTTACCTCTGGAACTGGTGATGCTTTATTAATAGGTATTTTCATTAACCTTTAACAACACTGCTTTTAATTAAACTAGTTACATTTTGTACATGTAATGAACATGTTTTCATTTAATATTAATTACAGCATTCCTTCAAACATTTGTTTGAATATTTACAGGCCTTTTTAGGCGCATGAAATTATTGTAACCACCAGAAGTTAGATTCAAAAAATATTTTCTGCATATACTATATACACTGATAAGCAGGAAAGTGGTGACCCCTTTAAAATGAAGGCAAGTCAATTATAACTGCTTTAAAATTAACAGTGAAGATGAGAGGCAAGTTGATTCAACCCTGTTGACTTCTGAAGTCATAGTTTATGCAGTATAAAAAAAAAGGGAAAGAGGCCCTGGGGAAGACCCAGGACACGCTGGACGGAATACATCTCTTGGCTGGCCTGGGAACGCCTCGGGATCCCTCCAGATGAGCTGGTGAATGTGGCTGGGGAGAGGGAAGTCTGGGTTTCCCTGCTTAGGCAGCTGCCCCCGCGACCCGACTCCGGATAAGCGGCAGAAAATGGATGGAAATAAAAGCACTCACAAACAGTTTTTATTGTGGGGCATTTCTCATGGATTATGTTTAATTCACTGTAGTCACAAGTCTGTGTAGATGCCTCAGCCTATTTCTTGGAAGTGGGTATCCAGGAGCCAGGCTGGAACGTATTTGCTGTGCTGGTCGGTTCCTCGCTTAACTCCTGCTTGCCAAAGCTGGTGGCAGCTGCATGGCCCTTGGCCACAGTCCTTGCAGGAGTCGCCACCAGACCTTCTTTGTACTCTTCGGACTGTTGAGCCAGATCTTTCTCCTCCAGCTCCTTGGCCCTGAACTTTACCTGCTCCCTTTGAAACTCATTCGTAATTAGCTCCTGCGTAATAAACAGATATAAATTCATGATCAGGGTCTCTTCATAGATTATCACGTGAAATGTAAGTATTTCCATGACATTTTAGTACCATTTAAAATGCAGTTTAATTCCCTTTTAGCTATCACACGATGGAAAACAAGGATGAAATGGATGAATAATTCTTGATGTCTGCTCCCCTGCCAAGAACAAAAGTCCTTGGAATTTGGGTTTGCTGATCAGAGCAAGATTCTTTGACGCTTTAACATTAAAATCATTCAGTGACAAAAAAGAGCCTCTGTTCTATCACCTTTTGAGACTCTTGAGTCACTGAACACCAATAATATTAATATTCATAATAAGAAGAATTGGTTTTTAAATTCTGACACTGCCCACAATGACATCTGGTTGTTTTAAAGCTACAACTACCACAATATTGTCAGTATGGCAAATTTTTTCCCATATCATCCACCTCCAAAGTGGCCATAAATTCCACTCCTAAATACCCATTTTGTCTTTGACCATCTACAGCCCACTACAGAAAAGTGAAGCTGTAGTCAGGAGCTTCCAGGAACAAATGTTCTGCCGAGTATGAAGTAAAGCATTCGCTAAGAAAACAACAAGCGCCTTCAGTTAATCTACAGTATACTGTTTCAATAAACCCTGGTTAAAAATGTAGTGCTTGGAACAGATTGGTAGGCTGACGTGACAGGAGGCATTTATAATATCAACAACCATTCCAACTCATGGAAACAATTATAAACTGAACAGTCCACTGGTGGAATAGTTACCCACTTGAGCCGCAGCTAGTGTCCAGTGATGTTAGCCTCGCCCTGGCAGTAGATGCCAAAAAGAAAGGGACGAATGGGCATAATGCTGTTGTGTGCTGGCAAAACTGAAGGACTGGAAAAGAGAGGGGGAGAGCTGTGGCCAAAAAGCCCTGCTTTGGGGAGGGAGACAAACATACTGAGCTGCTTTTCCAGCCTGTTAATGACAGGATTTAATCCAATCAATTTATGTCGGTTTGGACCAGGAAGAGAGGGAGCATGACAAGGGGTAGGGTAATGTGCTGGGAGTGAAGTCTTGGCCACATCAACACTGTCCAGCTGTCGATGGCAGCTATTGGGCAGATGCAAGGCAGAAAATTGGAAGAGAATGCTCTGGCATAAGAGGGAGGGGATGGCATTGGCTACTGGCAGGGACTGAGGACAGAGAAATAGAAAGAGTGCCTGGGCACTAGCCTTCCAAGGGATTTCCTATAGACCCACATTTTACCAGCCAAACAATTTCTAGCATTGTCACATTTAAAGAGCAATAAACCCAGTGAGAGGAACACAAGGGGAAAAAACTACACGCCTTCCCCATTCCCATATTGGAGTCTGCCAGAAATATAACACAAAAAGCCGAGATGCAGGCTTCTGTTAGAAAAAAAAACAACTAAAGTAAACTAGGACATGGTGTCAGTGAGCCCCTTACTCAAGGCTGTTTCTGCTCCCAGTCTCACCATCAATGTGCTTCAGCTGCTGTTTATTTTAGCACCTGTCCCCCAAAGTTCCTGGATTCATTTTGAAACTGTAACATAAAACAAATCAAAGCTTTTCCTTTCTGTCTTTGCTTCTTCCCCTCCCTTGTACCTAGTCCCCCAGAGTCCAACCATCAGCACAGCGGGAAGGCTGGGGGGGCGGACGTACCTCGATGGTGGGGGGCTCCTTCCTTCTGCCTCGGATCCAAGCTGGAAGAGGAGTAGAGGAGAGGAAAAAAAGAGGAAGAGTGAGAACACCCACATGAACGTGCGCCACACAAACAAAACCTGCAGTAATTTCTAAAGGCTGCTGCTACAGCATCACAGAGTTTTAGGGCGTTCCAATAGCTCAGAGTAACTACTGAGGAACCCAGCTAGAAGGGGGAGTGCAGCCAGGTTTTTTAAAAAAAATTTTTTTGTTAGTTTTGTTTAATGTCACTTGGTAAACTACAGGGAAACATGCAGAACTATACAAATGATAAACTCAAAACATTAATACAGCTTTGGTCTTTGTATAACAGGACCACTGAGCGCTGTGTCTCAGAAGAGAAAGCAAAGATCTTCTTTGATCTATGAATTTGAAAGTACATGCTCTGTCATTTCTCATCAATACCTCTGTCCCTCTTTTTCCTCCTGAGTAGAACTGTGTCTGTCTGTCATCTCTTTTTCTGTTTAAGAAGCTCTATTTTGGCTGAGCTGGCTGCACAGCAGAGCAGGTTAAAGGGAGCCAGAAAGAGAGGGAGCAAGCAAGAGAGAGAGATTTCTAACTCTTCCTCCAGCTAGCACAGGGATTCTGGGCCTCTTTTATCCCTTTCTTATTTGCATCCTGATGAAAATGCATGAGGGATGGGGCGAAGCAGGATGAGGGGTTTAAGGTGGATAAAGCAAGTCTGAGACGCAGGGAACAGTTTGTATCCAGTTGTAAGAAATTTGAAACAGAATTTTATGGTACTGTTGTATAACACCAGCGAAAAGCATCTATGATAAACTTGTTTCCAACCTCCATCCAGTCTAGCAGGATGGGGAAAAATAAAAAAATAAAAAACTCAATGGATTAGCCAAGGTCCCAAAAGATGCAACCATGATCTGTCATTCCATCTCATTTATGCAGCACTCTGTGCCTCTGCTGGTTAGCTGTTTTGTTAACAATGCCATTTATCTATGTAAGTGATAGTTACAATATGTGGCGGGGACGCTGCAGTCCAGACTTACCATCCCACTCTATCGGAATTCTGCCCTCCACATATTCATGCTCTGCAGCATTGGCTGGCGCCACCATCCGCTTGGAGCGGACAAGCCTTCCTGGGGGAAAAAGAAAAGAAAAAAAGGAATAAAGAAAGGACGCACAGCAAGTGTGAGATAGAAATGCTCGCCAGTGATGCACACAAAATGCAAAGGAATACAAACAAACACACAAAAAAGTGGAGACACAATGCTCTCCTTCTCCAGCTCACAGAGACACAAAGATTCAGACAGACACACAAATACGCAAAGGGATGACAGTGCTGTGACAGGCCATGGATGATTACCTCGCGGCCCTCGGGCCTTTCTCCTCAGATCTCGCTGAGTGGCTCCAAATCTGGGCTAAGCCTTTATGCAAATCAGTGTTCCTTAAACCCAACCAACCACAGCCCCCCTCACTGACAACCCTCTTCCAATCACAGCGCTCTGGCTAACAATGCCCTCCAAAATCAACATCAAGCCAAGCAGGAGACAAAAGAGGTCAGATATCACAGAGAACAGGAGAGGCACGAGCTTCATGGAATATTAAGTGCTCCTTTTCCCTATCTGTATACAGCACGGCGCTCGCTAGCAGCAAGGCCACCACCAATTATTTTGGTCAAATCTGCTGATTAGACAACTTTGGCTGGCACACAGTGACATGGAGATGTGATGGTAGAAGGGGGGCTATGGGGGAGACAGAATAACAGAGAGCAAGAGAAATAAAGACCCACTTGTGTGTGGTTCTATGGAGTGTCATTCAGTGCTCACTAATAACAGGTGCTGTGTTTCCATAGTTTCTTCTCACATTTAGTTAGATCACCATTCATTGCTACCATCCTCTGAGAAATGATGAGGCAAAGAAGGAGGGAGGCATAAGCAGGCAGGGAGGGAGAGAGTGATGATGCATGGCAAACATGGCTAGAAGGAGAGAAATGGATGGGCAAGAAAAACAACACGCTCCAAAACACAGACAATCTGTCAAGATTCCATCACAGTTTCTCTGCAGCTGACTGGACATGGACAAATGGAGGCAACCACCTCCGCGCACACTGAGACTGATGGCCTTAATGTTTACTTCAGCCATAACAGATAGCACCAAACCTAGGATGGATAAATGATGGCCCTCTAAAAAGTGAGGACTATGTAGTTCTTCAAGTTTTTCCTCCTTTATGTGAATGGCTTTGTCTCAAATTTCAATGTAAATAAAAATATTTTTCATTAATGTACTGTTCTGTAATTATGTCTTATGAAGACGATTTCTTTCCAAGCTTTATCCAGCGTTTATAGTAATCAGGTCAGCTAATTAGGCTAGCATTGCTTTGGTTCCCACTAGATTGTAATCATAGGGCCTCACAGGCTTAAGCTCTGCAGCTTTATTTTTGTAATATCCAGGTCTAACAAACATCACACCTAATCTAAAAAAACTGGCCCAGCAATAAGCAAAATGAATGATAGGATCCATTCATTTGTTAACATGCATGCCTATAAATGTCCTCTGAGAAACTGTTTCCTAGAAAACCCCCATGATAACTCATGAAACAACTGGCAGCAAACAAGAGAATGTGTTCTCTAAGCAATACTAACAAATACACTTAACAGGTATGCTAATTAAAAGCAGATTATATCCATACTTGTACTGGCTGTGGGTGGCAACAGACTGGAATGGTACAATTGTATTACATTCCCCATATGTGACATGCTTAGCTGCAGCTTATGCCTTCATAATAGGCATAAAGAGAGAAGCCTACTTTCTCTCTGTCTCTCCTAGGTTGCATCTCTCCCTGTCACACTCCAACATGGCTCTTCTTTTGTCCTGTTGCATTTGCAGCCAGACTAAACCCCTTCCACTACATCTTTTTTCTCTGGATTTTAATAATAATAAAAAAAAAAAGGTAAAGCATAATAATATTCATGAAACACACCTGAACCTCTACATGCACACTTGGTGGAGGCCTGTCGATTTAACCGATACGGCTTTCATGCTCACTATAAAGTTTAGTTTTTTTTAATCTAGACAGTATTTACACTGAATCTGAGAAAAATCTGAATCTGTAAATGTTATGGTTTAACAAGTACCGATAGAAGTGTTACAACTGATATATAAGTATTAAAATATGGATTTATTGTATATAGGTGCTTTTTTCGTGTAATGTAGCTGATGATAAGCCAACTAGTGAATTCTTCCTGACACACAGTCATCACACTGGATGTAAGCTTTGTGTCTGCTTCAGTCCTGCACCTTTCTTCCTTCTCCTCCACCTTGAGAAAGAAAAAGAGAGGTATGAAGGGTGTTAGGAGCTCTCGATCTCAGCGGGCCCCCTTGTGACAGGTCTGCCTTCTCATCACTCACTAGGGGAAACTTATTTACCAGTCAAAATACACACACATGTACACACAAAGACACACATGAACACACAAACACAACTGGCTAGAGAGCAGGCAGATTAACCTGAGGGACAGGAGCGAGGACGCTGCCTCTTTACCGTGAAGGACAAACGCAGCACTGCGTTGGCGAGGGGGAGGGGCCAGCGGCAGGAGGAATGAAATCCCAATGCATAAATATTCATGAGCCATCTCACCTGTCTAAGCACAACTCATCTGTGAGGCTGGCTGCGGAAGCTGGGGGGAGGGAAGGGAGAGAGAGGGAAGGAAGGGAGGAGACAGAGAGGTAGGATGGGTGAGGGGCTGCCGTAGCAGCCGCACTTCAATCCTTCCCATTCGTTAAAATAAGACATGATGCGCTCTGAGGGCTGTTCTTCGAACCCTGAACACACCCCGCTAAACTCCATCACCTTGCACATCAGCTCCCAAGTGAGTACTACTGGGGGGCGCCCTGAGAGGTTTTTCACCTCCACAATGTCACTGCGGGCATCTTGTGCTGTCTCTTTCACAGCATGCTCTTCTCCTGCACTTTTTTTTTCATCACAGACACGAATGTCAGGGTAATACACGTCGGGGACCATCTGGGTTAGGAGAAATCTTAAAACTCACACATCAGAATGATTTCTATACCTGGCCCCAACTGGTGGGCTTCGTTTTAATCACCTTATCATAAAAACTTAGAGCTACAGCCCAAGAAGTACCATTTTTACTTCTGTTTGAACAGACTGAAATACAGACAAAAGCTCCAAACTGTAATAGCATAGCAATCATTGCCTTCTTGTCTGCCTTCTTATTCAGACACAGGGAATTTTTATGGTTCAGACAGTGGTGGAACAAAAAGCCGTCTTGAAGCAGTGAGCCCATCGGTCTGTATTGAGCCAAGTTTATTCCTCTCCAGCTGAGTTGTGTTGTGGAAAAGGTGGGGAACCATTGCGTGCATCATAATGGACAGCTTTATAAAGACGGAGTGATCTGATAAGCATCAGTGATACAAGGGCAACTAGGTACATATATGGACACCCTCTCCCCTGTCTCACTCTGTTCAATCTCTTTTCTCTGGAGGAAAAAAATAAATAAAAATGGAGGGGATGTGTGAGGCATGTAACCATGGTTACCCATTAGCCACAAGCCTAGTGATGCGGGATGAGGTTTAGAGGGAAAAGGCCAGTCGTTTTGCATTAGTTCTAGTGAGAGGAGGAGCTTGGGTGTAAAGAGGGCCTGCTGTTGCTGTTCAGCTTTATTCAGCCCTCATTCTGCTTGTCCCTGTTGCTGTTGATCCTGCTGGGGGTTGAGCGACTCGTGACAGACCAGAGAAGAATAATTCATTTCAAAGCAGAAAGATGCTGTAAAGAATACTTTGATTTCCCTGTACAATACTTCTAACTAAATTCAGACAAAGATAAGGTTAGGGGAGACACTTTAGCCCCTCTGTCTGAGCCCAACCTTCCTCATGGACAGGCCCCCAGACCAATGAGTTATGCAAAAGGGAATGGGGAATCAGGAAGCCAGCATCCTTTTTTCAGCTTCGGAGCAGTGTGGACCCCCTTCCATCCTTAGCAGCTCTTCTGTGGTTCATGTGCGTGCCGTCCACCTCTGCCACTCCAATCCAACCCCTTTCTTCCTTTTCCCTCCCTTGCACCTTTAAACACACCCCCACCTCTACTGTCGCTATTAACCTATTCCCACCTTCCCTTTCTCCCTATCTTTATGCCTGTTCCACCCACTAATTTCACCCTCTTTCTGTCAGAAACCTTCCTTTCACTTTTACTCCCTCCATTCTTCCCCCACTCTATAATTTCACCCCATATGTCAGCATCTCCTTTGTTCTTGTCACTCACTTTCTGTACCCCACCTTCCTCTCCACCCTCCAATAGTCTCCCTCAGCCTTATCTTTTCTTCTTTCCTTTCCTCTTTGCCTTATTTCCTTCTGCCTGTCTGCTCTATTAAAATATTCTGACTTGAATAAGCAGCAGCAGGCTCCAGGAAATGTCTCTGTGTGTGTCAGTCCATCTGTCAGTCTTCCTGGTTGAGTTTCTGACCAATAAAGAGCCCTCAGGTGTTATAACATGTTAGATGGGAATCACATTCACTCTAAAGGAATTTTTGTGTTTTGGATGAATGTGCTGACTCTTTTGTTGGCATAATCGATTGTGTCTAGCAGCAAATCAAGTTTGCAGGAAGTCGAAATAGTAAAATTAATTTAAAGTTCAACTGACATAGTTGCAGATGTACTGCAGATAGGCAGCGTTTAATGGGGCTGCAAAATACTTAAACCGCTGATATTGGATCTGAGCCCACTAGAAATGTTCTGCCATTGAAAATAAATGGGCCCATCTCACATTTTCAGCATCTATTTCTTCAAATGCCTTTTTAATGAACTAGTTAAACCATTCCATGATGTACCACAAGACACACATAAAAATACACACTTGGCAACCAGTCTACTGCTAGACAAGCTAAATCCTATAACGATTAAACAACCTTCATTTAAACCCTATGCACTGCAAAGGCGCTGATAATTAGCATGATTTACTGTAGCGTCTCTGGACACAGTTGCTCCTGTAAACACTGACATGGTGTCCTACTGTAGGATAGACCTTCCTTCATCACACTCAAGGGATGACTTGTGGCAGAATAAACAGCCATTTGGACCCTTGTCGCTTTCCACTGTGAGTCTTTCTGCGGAAATATAAAGCTTGAATCAACGCTCTGATGACACACAGCCATCTGTTGTTGTGTTAAGTGTGTTAGGGCATGAAGTGGAGAGAAAACACAATTGCTGACTTTTTTTTTCCTTTTCCTTTTTCTAAATACAAAGCAGATACATATGCACACACAAACACAGGGTGTGTGGTTGTCATGCTGCATAAACACATATCAACAATCGTAAATACACACACTAATGCAAAAGCACACACCTCCTTCATCAGTCCCTAGAGTCGCCCTTCCTGAAATAGCAGAACTGAGGCCTTTTCAGTTTTTTACTTCATATAACAGAGCTGGTGGATCAAATAAATAATAGACAAAGAGAGAGGGATATGGATAGGACGACAAGTCAATGCTTCTTTTCTCTGCAACAGTGTGGCACACCTCTGAATTTCCTCTATTCTCCACACAGCGGAGAGGACTGATAGATTAAAACGGCATGGTACACACTGTTAAAATGAATAGCGCTAAAAATACATCCTTTTCACTAAGACATGAAAGGAAACTGCCTTTCCCCTGTCCAGTATTGAGCAGCCATTGATTCCAAGACAAAAGCTACACCTCCTCAAAGAGGTAAGAAAAATAGCAATCATACAGGCAATTATTTTCAAATGTGCCTGCAGCAGCCGATAATGTCAGCGCGCCTCTTTTCCTAAATAAAGGGAGGGAAGGCAGGCGTCAGAGCTGCAGGCCCGCTGCTGAAGACGAATGAGGCTATCCTCAGAAAGCTGGGCTTTCATCTGGGCAGCGTGACATGGCGCCCCATGCAGTGCAAAGCAGAGCTGGGCCTGGGGAGAGACGCACACAGAAAGACTGAAGAATATGGATTCACTATTCAACTCTGTGGAGAAAACACCAAGGCAAAGACCTTCGAAGACCAGTGGCCAGATTGCCAGTGGCTCTCTTGTAGCCTTGCCACAGACAACAATTACTGGGTCTCCACAGCTTATAGCATAGCCCTCTCTATGAGACAGAAGCACAGTGAGCCTTTATAGCTGCTGGACCTTTTGTGCAGTCAGAGACAGAGATTCTCTCTTTCAAGGAGTCTACTTCATACCCGGCCCTTTTCATTTTGATGAGGAGCAACATCTGAGGAAAGGGGTTTAGAAAGCTCTCTGCTGGGTCTATCTCTCTTCACTGCTGAACTACTCCACTGTTTTGAATAGAAATCTTCTGTGGAATTACTTCAAAGGAGGAAAATCCAGGGGCAGCAATACAGAGGAGGGGCACGGGAAAAAAGAACTATGTGAGGGCAAACAAAAAGGAGAAGTTGTTGAAATTAGACTGGACAGGTCCACATAAAACAAAAAAAGTCATCTTCTTTTTCCATTTCTGTCTTAGCAACCATCAAGATCCTAACATGCAGCCTATCTCTGGCTTTCAGAATTGCTTACGCTCCAGTTTTCTAAAGTTAACGGACTGAGAGAGGTAGAAAATTGAAGCAGCAAAGCATGGATAAACGTTTAGAGGCTTGGACTGTGCAGTGGAGATGGACAAATGAACAGAAGTAGGAGGTAGACAGATAAAGAGAGAGAGAAACTCCTCACCTATTTTAACCAGAACTTGTGCGCTGCAGTGGAAAGCCCTGCGGTCCATGCCTTAAGGCCCTGAGCCCACGCTTGGACTATCAGTTTAAGATCAAAAAGAGCTCGCTTTAGCAAGACATATGGACTGAATAATGCAACTGCTTTATTTCCACAAGGCTGAACGGGGTGAGTGGTGGGGAGAAAAAGATGCAAATGTGTACAACATATTTTTCTTTTTGTTTATTATGAATGCATATATGAGCCTGTGTATGTGCCTGTCTGATGCACACAGCAGCGTTTGTCGGAGCCTGTTTTTCTACAAGCCAACTCGCCTCTCTACAGTGTCAGTCATTGTGATGGGACAGTGCATACTTTAGCCTGTAGCGTGCTAGAAGACGGCTTCTGTGATGTCTCATTTGAATAGTCTGACAGCCAGGGGTAGAGGAGCAGCCTTGTAATGAATTATAAATACGAGGTGGGTGCAAGATTCACCACAAACTGCTGAGAAAAGGTGAAGCTCAAAATTGAATTCAGTCAGAAAGAAAGCAGTCATGCAACCTGTCAAAGGTCGGCCCCTCTTCAGCAAAACAAAATACACAAACAAAACAGCATGGTTTTATCTGCTGAGAAAGAAAAAATACCAGTGAATGTTTTTACCATATGACATCTATTCATATTCTGCTAGTGAAAGAAACTTTATCTTGTTTGTACAATAAGGAACCATGAGAGGGAGACAAACACAAGCATTTATAGGTGGGATAACATTGCTGCCGTCTACAAAATTGTGTAGTCAACAGACACACTACATCTGGCAAGGGAATGAACTGTGAGGCATGATGAATATTATAGCCAAAAATTTTGCTATTAAAAAGCCTACTGTCTGTAACTTGAAACCTAGATTGTCCTGTTTGTCAAAGCTTTTTGACCTGTAATCCCCAACTTGTGAACTTACTATTAGAAGTCCTGGGGGCTATAGGCTGTTTGTAAGTTAAATAAGAAAAACAGAGAAGTTCTGCACTTCGCATAATGTAGCACATTTCCCCCCCAAAACAAGATCAAGTGTAAATATGACATAATGCCAACAAACTATTTCATCCTTTTTTGAGGAGGGTTATAATCAAGAGGTCCCCTTTACCAGCTTCCTGTCCAAGATACACTTTCTTATACAATTCGGATGGGCAAACAGGGGAAAAAGCCTGGCCATTAAGCTTGCAATAACAGAAAATCATGTACTTGGCCTTTTAAGTCAGATACAGTGGAAGGACAACACTGCCATCCCACCATGGATTAACATGAAACAGCACAACTGCTTGACTTGAGAAGCATATACAGTAACACACGTCTCAGTAGGGATATATGACCTTATAAATCCTCATCAAAGACAAGCAATCATTTGATATGTCGCAGAGTGGGATTTACTTCTCTTTGATCATTTGAAACCGTTAAGTTGCCCACTAAAGTCATTAAAACTAAAATGTAGTGACTTGCATTTAAGAAAAATATGTCCGATTTTAAAAACTTCTGGATTTGTATGCTGTTATTAAGACTGAGACGCCATCTAGTGGCAATATTAAAACACCACAAGGGTAAAAGGATCACGTAAAGCCAAATCCAGAGCAGCTGAAAGAGATTGAAACACAGAAAATATATACAGTGAGAGATTTGAAAGAACACTCAATAAAAAATAGGTCAAATAATAATAATAATAATAATAATAATAATAAAATACAACAGCTTAGATCGTGGAAATGAAAACAATGCAGTCTGGAAATGTAATGTCATGGATACAATAAGGTGAAACACTTGTTACAGTCACTTTCTACCATTTTTAGCTGCACGTCTTAGAACTTTATATAAAATTAAGACAAGCTAATTTTACGCAAGCCTTGTTTTACCTGTCCAGGACCTTTGGTCTGGAATAAAGTAATATTTATTCCCCAAGTGGTCTGTCCCAACGTGCTCGCGTGCAATTCCAAAGGTCCGCCGCAGAAAGCCAGCAATCCTGCTCATCTTTAAAGCGCAGCAATACGGTTCTGGAGAGAAATGTTTCTCCTTTAGCAGTTGTCTGCCCTACCACGCTCCTGTTTATGCAAGGACCCGGGGGTAGTGAAGGGAACTAGCAAGCTGGTTTGTGATTGGACGGCTGCTTATGCCTAACCAATCACTGCTTCAGAGATACCACGTTCGTCACTAGCAAACATGGCAGCTTGTTGTTTTGAGCTGAAGCGAAGCTAGCTGAAATTAATGCAAGATAATCAATATATTTACAAAAATATATATTTTAGAAAGGTTCAGATGGCACATTTAGTAATAATAGAACCACAATCTCAATATAATGCTTTGTAGAAAAAGCAGACAATCAGTCTGTATTAGAAACTCACTTCAGTTAAGGTAACATGTTAGCCTTTAAGCTAGGTTAGCCGGTAGCAGGCAGAAAAAATAAACAAAAACAAATGAAATTTTTCTTCTTTATAGTCAAAATTTGTTTATTTCGCAGGTGTAGCAATGTGGGGCTTTTTGACAGCAAGGCAGGCTGGTCTGGATGACCCTCTGCGACTGAGACGCGCCGAGTCAACGAGAAGGTGAGTGAAATACAATTTAATGTCAAAAAGGTTACATAATTCGTTACATTAAGCATTAATGTACATATCTTTAACAAGTTGAATAACCCTGGTTTGGATGCAACAGTGCTTTTGAAAGAAAATTATAATATAAAATAAAGTTGACCTAAATAACAAATGAACTGGAAAAAGTGTATATTTTTATGAATAAAATCAAGTTTTGCAATTAATACTAAATAAACAAGCAAATATTTTTACTTTTACCTCAAATAAATAAAAAATTCTCTGGTTATAGTCAATTAAGCATGTGCCAGATGTACGTGACTGCTTGTGTGCTACATGAAAAACATTTATAACAATTTATAATAAAATAGAATACTCAATTGCTTTTGTAAAATACCTCAAAGTAAACTTACTGTAGAGTAATAAAAATAGCTGTTTAAAAATCATCTTTGTTAAAGTATTGCCGCCGTTTTTTTGTAAGTAGAATGATGCTGAGGTCGTATGAAATTCATGGATTTAAAGACTGTCACACACATGCAAGTATTGTATGTTATATTTTAACTTTCATTAATGGAATCTATAGATTGCAATGATTGTGGAACAGCTACAAAGTCAAAGTTGTTCAATTCAAAGTGTAAAAGTGAAAAATAAACTAAACTTTGGCTTTTTTCTTTTTCTGTTACAACATTCCAAGTAGCTAAATTTTTTCTTTTATCTAATAGTTTCTAATATGAAAAAGATTTCCAGAAATTTTTGTGTTTTTTTTTTTTTATTAACTTTTTATAGCGTTTTTAAGAATGTATAAACATAAAATGTCAGTATCTTAGCAATAGCAAGGAAATACAGCATAATGTACATATGTTGGCAATATGCCACAGAGCTTTTTCTCATATGTGTATGTACATACACACACCTGCTTATATAACTACATAGACATCAGACATGTATCAAACATAGATGTGTGCTAATAGACCTGCTCATATATGCTTCCATGCAAACATTTACACAACTTAACATAAAAAAACAGTAGTTGTCTGGTGGTGTTTGGGTATTTCATTACAGAATTACAGACTTTCATTTAGTTTTTGTCATTTTCTTTATGAATATGCCATTTATTTATTTATTTTAATTTTATTTTTAACATGTCTTTTCTAACCCTTAAAAAATATGTCAGTTTCTCCGAAGCATAAATTTCATTAACCATTTCTAGCCACTGTTGTTGATATAAAATATTTATATTCAGCCACTGTCCGCTGATAGTTTTCTTGCTTTTTGCGACAGTCAAACAGTAAGAAAAACATACTTTTTCTTTTTATGTCTCCAAAGGGTCCTTAGTCTGAAGTTAAATCCTGACAGAGATGTGGACCGAATCCATGGAAATGGCATTAACACCATTGATATTGAAGCAATTGAGGGCAGATAGTAAGTATAGTTAGATTACATTTATTACAATTAGTGGAATTACTACATCACTATTTCTCATGGAATTATGATAACGTAGAGTTGTTTTTTCTAAACTGATTTCCAAGGCATGAGCTTAATTTAAATTATTTCTATCAAACAGCACAGATACCTTCTCTGATTGTTTATTCCATTTTTGACAATGCTAATAAGTTTTTTCTAAATGTATTATGTGGTAATGATTAATTTGAAGTTAACATCTTCTATTTGTTAGTATGTTGTCTGGAGGTGCAGATGGAGTAATTGTCATCTATGATCTGGAGAATTACAGCAGTAAACCACAGTACACCTGCAAGGCAGTCTGCACAGTAGGAAGGTAAGTTTATCCCATTTACTCAATCCATCCACTGGAGGGTAGTATTTTATTAGGATTTTGATATTGTGCTATGTATAAGGCATCAAAAAGGCTTGTTGTTAAGATATAACTATACAAATCACTGTAGTTTTTCTTTCCATTGTTATAATGTGAAGAAAATGTCTTCCTAAAATTCCTGGTCATTTTTTTTTTCTCAGGTCAAGCCGACATGTCCACAAATTCAGTGTAGAGACAGTCCAATGGTATCCTTACGACACAGGGATGTTTGTCTCTAGTTCCTTTGACAAAACCATGAAAGTCTGGGATACAGAGACTTTAAAAGTAAGCCATATCACCTACAGACTTATCCACCAAGTTTACTTTGTAAGATTTGGATATACCTATACTAACAGTATCAACAAATGTTGATTGGCCAAGGCATTGCATTGCATCATAATATCAAACTCCAGTTTAAAACTGCACAAAACTTGCCTGAATTTTTTCTGTTTTCACTATTTCTTTCTCTCTCTTTCTTATTTTGTGTTTCATTATCTCTACCTTTGTATGCCACATTGTCCCATATGGCAGGGCCAGAGTTGTGCTAGAGTTACATTGGCACCACAGTTACCTCAAAAGGTCAGAGAAGGGACAGAAAAGCACACACCAATCTTTCAAACGTTTTTTTCCAGTGGTTTCTGTTTCTGCATCCCACACAAATGCACACACTCGTATCTCTTAAATGTGTTGGGTGTTTTGCATTGATGTGCACTTCATCTATGTCTGTGTGTGGAATTTCTATGCAAACAGAGCCTCCTGTGTGTGTGTGTGCGCGCGTGTGCATGCGTAAGTGCATGTATGCCCACGCCCATTGGCTAAGTCCATGCTGGTGCTGGCACACACTGACAGATGGAGCACAGAGAGGCTTTTTGTTTGCTAAAGAATTTGCATTGTAACCACAGCAGCCTGAGTGAGCTGCCTCTGAGCTCAGGGCTGCTGTGCCCTCTTCTTTTACTTATTATCTGTCTTTCATTCATTCATTATTTTTTTTTTATTTTTTCTTCTTTTTTTTTTAACTCTGTCCCCTTTGGTGATTTTATATCCCTATTAGACTTTAAGGCTACTCTTGTACATTTAATCATAAGATTAGATTTTCATTTGGCTGGTTATGCAAATAAGCACTGCCCTGAATTTATATATGGGTACCAAAACTTACCTTATCTGTCTGTTTCCTTTTCTTTTTCCTACTTTTTTGTTCTTTAGCCTGCTGAAGTGTTTGAATTTGAGGGCAATGTCTACAGTCACCACCTGTCCCCCATCGCCAGGAAGCACAGTCTCATTGCAGGTGTGTTGCATGCATTCAGTTTTTACTGTTCCTACTAATGCAGAACAAACCAGTGGTAACAGCTGCTTCTTTTTTCTGTCATTGTGCCTTAAAGAACTCTGAACTTAAGACAGAAATCTCATTAGTTATCTTGTCTGTCAAAAGTTTGTTGTTTCCCGAAATGTGCTACGTGCTTATTCAACAAACAAGCTGGACACTGTCGTTACCATGTACCACATGGACGCGAGAGAAAGAAGTCAGTACCTAGTTACACATGAACAAACCGCAGTGGAAAAACATTGTTGGAACCTTGGTGCTCCCTGGTCACAAAGCAAGATGAACAGGTTAAACATGTCAACTAAGTTCCCTCTCACATACACAAATCAGTCCCGTCAACTTGGCTGTTTCAAGGCCAGAGAGAGATAGTTTCTTTCTAATGTATGTTTTCCTCTGAGAGATGCTTGTCAAACAGGTTGCAAAAATCTTCACTATGTTCTTCTTTTTATCTTAGAGAATGCTTTTTAGGGAATCTGTTCATTAAAAGCATCTTGAATTCATTAACACAAGCTGTTTTTAAGATGTTAATAATGTATAAACGTGGGCTTGGTCTCTCCCGTGTCTTCATGAATGGAAGGTATGGGTGTGTTTGAACAGGATTATCAGGAGTTCTTATCTGTTAGTTTTCATATTTATCATACCTTATCTGTGAGAAGTTGGGTTTCTTGTTCTTACTCTTCTGAGCCACCTTCAGTTTTTTTTTTGTATAGCAGGGCTACTGACGAGGGCTGCAGTCCTGCAGGTTTTCAGTGTGTCCCTGCTCCAACACACCTGACTCAAATTAAATGGATGCAACAGCCTATGAGGTTCTGCACAGTGACTCAATAAATTGAGTCTGGTGTGTTGGAGCAAGGACACAATAAAAACGTGCAGAGCTGCAGCTCTTGTAGGACCAAACTGCGTAGCCCTCTTGTATAGTATTGAGACACATTTATAGAGGTTAAATGAAATTTGGTCATTGAAATTGTAACTGTGTAATTAAATTAAATGATAGTATTCAGGATTCATGCTAATATTGTATCTGTGTTTTTCCAGTGTTTTAATTAAAGAATAAATGCTTTCTCCATTCTAATCTATCTCGCTTTCTTTATGCTTTTAGTTGGCACCAAAAACCCTAAAATCCAACTTTGTGATCTGAAGTCTGGTTCACGGATTCATGTTCTTCAGGGTTAGTGTCCCTTTATTTGAGTGTTTTATGCATACATAAAGTTTTCTGACCCTTTTTAAGTAAGTAAATTTGATTTAAAGTGCTTAACAACAATCAAAATAATGATAATTATGAATACAGACACAAAAAGATAAAACATTTGAGGCAAAAATATCAGGAAAAATAAAAATTTAGTCATCTGAAGTTGATATAGATTTACTCTTTCTTTTTCATGAAATTTCTTTACACATAGTACAGTACTCTACAATGGAAAAAAATATAGAGCACACTTTTGTCTGGTTAATTCATTAAAATAAGATAAAGACAATTACATGACAATATGCAAATGACTCTGGTGCATCTAAGTTTCATCTTTGGTTTTAAAATGCTTCTACACCTTGAATTTAGACAAATTATTCCTAAATAATTTATCAGTTGGACACAAGGTCTTGGTGCTGATATTGTAACTCATAGTGAAAACTGTGTTGAGCTTAAGAGCATCGTTTTAGTAAATTTCCCTTCTACTGATACATACTGTCAAATATAGTGATGGTAGTAGTATAATGTTGTGGGAATGATTTTCCTATAGGGGCTGGGAAAATGGGTATAAAGAATAATAGAGTGTGATATCTTTCTCCAGTTTGTTCAGGATTCCTGGCATGGGGTTAAGGTTTACATTTCAAGAAGACAACATTTTAAAGCATACATCCAAGAAGATACAGGAGATATTTAATAAAAAATCAGTCGAGATCCTGTAGTGATTCAGCCAGAGTCTATGCCTTAGTTTAGCTGAATGGAAAAAAACTCCAGAGGAAAAGTGTGCTACAATGCCCCCCAAAATGTAATATATTAGTCAACAGTATATTAGTATATTAGTTTAAATTTAATCCATATTTAGATGCATTTGAAACACAAAGTGAGGAAAACTTTTAATGGGCTCAAAGTTTTTCTTTTACACTGTATAGATGGGTGCACATATTTAAGTGGTAACCAGTAATATTTTGCCAAATCCAGGTCACAGAGCAGAAGTACTGTCTGTGCGGTGGTCGCCCAGATATGAGCATGTCTTAGCCACTGCCAGGTAAGCTCTGTTCTGCTAACCATGGTGAACCTTGTTTGCCCTTTAAGCCATATAAAATATGATGCCACATATAATGCCATGACCCCCACTTCATTGTGCCCCTGCAGTCTGTCATTACACCTCACTACCATCTGGCCACAGTTACGTCAAGGATAATGGCAACACACCACTATTAGATAGGCACTGTGGCACTCTAGCTGCCATGGCGGTAAAGCATGTGGTGGATACATTCCCCACCTGTTTTTTTTGCTACATAAGACCTGCTAATTAACCCGTTGGGATCAGTGTGCCTCTGTGCCTTTGAACTGTAAGTGATTTAGAAAACAACTGGCACAGAGATGCACACAGACAGAGTGAATGATATGCTATCATGGTGCAGCATATTCATTCCCAACAGAAAATTGACCTGTAAAAACAAGTTCTAGTTTGCACAATGATGAATATTGAATATAGCAATCTTGAGCATCTGCTTTGTTTTGCTGTTGTATGTTAAAGCTGAGTTATAAAACATATTATGGAGCGATATCTGAGAAAACATAACACAACAATAATTCCTTAATTTCTCCCTCAAGTGCAGACAGCAAAGTGAAAGTGTGGGACGTGCGTCGTGCTTCAGGTAGTCTGTTCACTCTGGACCAGCACAATGGAGAGAAGTCAAAAGCATCCTCAGAGGCAGGTACAGTTCCCTCACACATTTCTTTCTTCTTTTATTTATCATCCTAAGCAGACAGGAATTTCAGAAAATCGTGTAGTCTTTATTTATAAAAGTAAAAGTGTTTTTGTTATAAATGGACATTGGGTCTGGAGCTTTTGTCTATAACCATTCAGCATCTCTTTTTATAATCATCAGTTCAGTCTTTCACATAAGCAAACACTTTTTGATATCTGGAAGCAGCATTCAGGCTTCAGTGCTGAAGCATATATATCATAGGGTGGCTATACAAAAGATTTTTTTGTATAGCCACCTTATGATATATCTTACACCTTTTAGCAAACAAATAAAATTTTATTTATAAAGCACTTTTCATACATAAGTAGCACAGAGTGCTTTACGTAATAAAATGCACACAAAAACAATGTTTGCAAATAGAAAAGAATATAAAGCTGCAATCAAAAATCCACATTTTCTCTTTCTCTCTCACACACACTTATACCCAAAGCAGAAGAGCTCATAAAAACAATATGCCCTTAGTAAAACAAAGTCATAAAGAAACTGAACGGAAAATGTTACAAAAACAGGCAGTTTTTAAATAAATAATTACATAAATAAAATAAAACAAGGAGATAACAATTCAGTTAAAAGCTAAGTTAAAAAGGTAACTCTTGAGACTCTTTTTAAAAGCATCAACAGTCTCTGCAGCGACTGCAGAGGAATTGTTGGGACACAGATTACTGCTGAGCCACAGAATTTACACTCCTGGTAAATTAGGAGAGATGCTTCTCATGACAGATGTATGCGTAACACAGCAACCTTGTTTCTCTCCTCAGTTGCGATTTTTCAGGTTATTCAGGTTTTTCAGAGTCTGTGTTTCTAGACGAAAGGTCAACACTCTCCAAATACAGTTTCTGTTTTTCCTACTTTGTGTTAAAGAAGGAAACACGTTTGTGTTTAATGTAGTTTATCTCAGTTATTACATGTAGTAATAGGAAATAAATTATTTTAAAGTATCTTACAGCATCTCCACCATTTTATTTGACAATACAAACAGAATGTTGCAGTGAGAGAAAAATAAGTGAAATTGAAATAAACAAATGACCCGGCAAGCCAAGAAAACAAACCCAGGATTTGCTACTCACATTTGTTTCTTTATGGTATATATCACCGATGGGTCACCAGGGTTTAAACACGAAGCTTCTAAAGAGCAAGTTGTTAAAGATTTGGCTTAAGATGTCACTATATACTATAGGAAAAATAAATATGTGTAATCGATGTAATGTGTTAGTGATGGAGAAGTAGATGACAAGTGTTCTGTTATCAAGTCTTACCTGTCTCTCACCAGTAAACACAGCCCATAATGGCAGAGTGAATGGCCTTTGCTTTACTGCTGATGGCCTGTACCTCCTTACAACTGGAACCGATGACCGTATGAGGCTTTGGAATAGCGCCACGGGGGAAAACACACTGGTAAGGCAAATGTATTGAGGCTTTGTTATTATAGTCTACCTTGACAAACTTGGGTATTGAAACATTTGACATATTTTTCTGCTTTTTAAGTGACTTGAAACAAATACAAACATGAAACCATCAGTGGGACCTTCCGTTATATCTGAAGTGCAGTCTTGTTTTTATTTCCCCTTTTTTGCCAAAAATGGCTACTTAACAGGGGTCAATGAATATGCGATAAAATTTTAATTATATTGCTCACATAAAAAGTTACTTCTTAACAGCCAGTAGATGATTTTGTAAACAAACTGTTACCAAACACTGCTTCTCGGACTACCTCACTGACAGACGGCAGTTTGTCAAGCTGAGGGATGGCACACAGTGACCAGCAGCACCGGATTGCCACAGGGAACTGTCCTGTCCCCCCTCCTCTTCACTTTGTACACAGCTGACTTTCAGTACAACTCAGAGTTCTGTCATTTCGAGAACTTCTCGCATGACACAGCGATTGTTGGCTGCATCAGTGAGGAGAATAAGGGGGAATAGAGGAAGCTAGGGGAGGACTTTGTGGTGTGTTGTCTCCAAAACCAGCTGTATAGACACCTCAAAAAAATGGTACTTGCCTTCTGTAGGACGAGACCACCAACAGCCTGTCTTTGTAGAAGGGGTGGAGATGGAGGGGATGTTGTCCTACAAGTACCGTGGTCTGCAGCTTAACAACAAACTGGACTGGTCAATAAATTGTGATCATTTCTACAAAAAAGGGGCAGACCAGGATGTATTTCCTGAGGGAGCTGGCAGTCTTTAACCCCCTTCAATATTTTACCAGTCGGTGGTTGCCAGCGACCTGTTATATAGTGTGATGTGCTGGGGCGGAAGCACCAGGAAGAGGGACACTAACAGACTGGGCAGACTGATCAGATGTGCTGCCGCTGTGGTGGGGTTAGAGCTAGAGTCTGTCAAAGCGGTTGCAGAGAGGAGGACACTGGACGTTCTGCTGACCATCAGTGATGATGGCAGCAGCTTGTCCTCTGCATGCCGCCATCACAGTACAGAGGAGCTCATTTAGCAGCAGGCTGCTGTCAGTGAGCTACTATACAGACAGAGTAGGGAAATCCTTTTAACCCAGGGCCATCAGACTGTTTACTAGCACACTGGGGTGGGGTGGAGGGAGGAGGGCACAACACCACAGATAATGTGTGGACAGGATAAGAAAAACCTGCAGAACATTTATGCTGTCACGTGTGTTGATGTCAGTTTTATCTTGACTTGTTTATACTGTGTACTTATTGTATTTAATTATTTATAAATGTACTTATTTTATTACCTCAGTCACTTCCACTTTATTTTCACTTTTATTTCAATTTGTTATTATGTATGTTCATTTTCTGTTTTGTTTTTGTATGCTGCAGAGTCCCATTTTTTTTCCTCAGAGATTAATAAAGTATTTATCTATTTCTGTCTTCTCATAGAAGCAGTAAAGCTGGGGAAGTAATTACAAGGTTTTCATCTAGTTCCTTATTAATTAATGCCTTACCTACAACAAGTTACCTGCCTGGAAAAATAAAGTTATTGTATCACTTTATTAACATTTGGAAAAGTCACCAGCTGCAAAACAACAGTCAGTCAAACTGAAAGTCCTTTCTTACATCACAGGTTTTACATGTATTCCAGTATCAAATATTTATCTGTTTACATTTAGATATATTTTCATAGAAAGACAATAAAAAATCAAGGGAGAGACAGCTTTGACAGCTAAACTTGTCAAATCGTATAAAGGTGTGTTTGTGCTCAGTTTGTAATAACATGATGCTGTTATTCCATCTCAGTATATAGCCTCATACCTCAGAATGCTTTTGCTCTACGCTCTGTGCTGCCTCCTGTTCCAATTTCCCACTCAGCTATTTTTTGCCATGGTTACCATGGCAGGTATTTTTCCATCTTCAGGCTGTAGCAAAACTAAAACTAAGATTACTGACTTAAATACTCAGACCTTTGTTCATGGTCAAAGGTCAAAACTTGGATTAGAATGATGTAGTGGGTATCCTAAGTCAATTTAGCCACTTATCAAAGGAATACAAATTAAATAAAAAATGTTTAAAGGCAGGAATTGAGCCTAGTACCACCGTAGTGGTTTTAATGTGCTGGTTTGTACTTGTTTGTCCTGAATTGCGGGATTGTGCAAGTTTCGTTTATGGTTTTGATGCATTAAAAAATAAGTAGTGTTTTATGTCCTCAAATTTCTTTGAGAGGTCTTTACATAATTGTTTTATACCATGCTATCATTTGCTAAAAAAATAGAAGTGGAACTGTATACCTAAATGAGAATCTTTAAACTCAAGAAGATTTAAAAAATATTATCCTGGGTGCCTGGTAGCTCAACTGGTTGTACAAACTGGTTGTGTGTTAAAGCCCCAGCCTGTTTCCCTTTGCTGATGTCATTCCCAACCCTTCTCTCTCCCATTTCCAGTCAAGCAACTTTCAAATAAGGAAACCCTTTTTTTTCTTTATGTATTAACATTCACATAACATGTATAGATCAATTGTTTAAAAAAAAAAAGGTGGTATCAAGTTAATATATTTGCATCTTAAAATCCAGTACTAAAAATGTGTAGTTTTATAAGCAGTTTATTATATTTTATCTTTTATATGCACACTGAACATGGGGTTCTTTCACTTTTTATCCATCAGGTAAACTACGGGAAGGTCTGCAATGAGAGTCGTAAAAGGCTACAGTTCACAGTGTCTCGTGGCTGCAGCCCAGAGTTTGTGTTTGTGCCGTGTGGAAGTTCAGTAGCAGTGTACGCCCTTCACACAGGAGAACTGATCACTATGCTTAGGGGTCACTACAACAGCGTTGATTGCTGTGAGTTCCACCTAGACTATCAGGTGAGACACACCTCATCGCCAGTTGGTTAACACATAGGCATCTAATTGCAGCACTATCTTGGCTACCCATCTTATTTTTTTTCTTCATACTGAAAGTTATGTATTATTTGTTTCAAATTCATGCCAGCTTTTCTCTGTCCATTTTTTATTTTTATTTTAACTCGTCAACTGTGCAGTTGGTGCTTTTACATGTTTGCGATGATAAAACGCTGTTCCCCCTGACAGTTAACATGGAAAAGTCAACATTTACTTCCATAAATCTAAATACAGATGGCCCTGCTTGGACACAGAAATTATTGTTCCCAGCCTTCATGTTAACTGTCATTTATTATCATACAGCTCCCTCCCAATCTGTGACTGTGTTATATTATAGGAGACTGTAACTGAATTTTTTTGCTTGTTTCTTTTTCTGTAATTTATTTTTACTATATAAATAAAATCTGATTAATTCTTTTCAGAAATCACATGGTGCAACTAAAGTAGGTTCACCTCCTTTATCTCTTATCCGCATCAGGACAAAGAAGACTGTCTACATTTTAGCTTCCCCATTGTCTATAACATACAAGACCCTCCTTATTCACTAAGGTTTGAACAGTGCCAGAAACCAGTGGAACTTGGATGCGACACTGGTGCTTTATCGTAGCCTTCTTGGGTGTGTCACTATAAATGCCATCTTTTCCACTTTAAATTAATTGATGGATGCTGTGTTTTGTTTTTTTATTTATTTATACCTTATATTGCAACCTAATAAATGAGCACTCTTTTAAACAAGTACGGCTTAATATTAGATTTTCAATAAAGATATGTAGTGTACTATTTTTCTGCCAGTGTTTTCAGTATCAGAGCCTCAATATTTAGTAAGTAAAGTAATAATTTTCAGGGAAGAAGACTGTAGGTAACCTTTACTCTAACATGGCAGATACTATTGCCAAAGTATTGAAATAATGGCAAGTTATGTAACATTCAAGTTATGCTGCATTTTTGTCTGTTCATTCAGTTTGTACTCCAGTGGCCTTTAACAATAATCTAAATAACCAAATATTGTAGTCATCTACCTTCACTTTCTATACCCATTTAACTGTTAATGGTAATACTTTGTACTGAGGAATTCCTTAAGTATTATGTCATTTTGGGAGGATGCAAAGAGATGCCCCACCCATGTCATCCTTATTAGGCAGTTTCCACATCCGGCGACACATATTTTATACTTGCGACACACATAAGAATGCAGTTCAACAAGATTTATAAGTTCCAGGAAAAGACATTTAGTCTTGAAAATGTTTTCTTTCTTTTCTTTTATGATTCATGTCCAGGTGTGAACAAATTCAGTCTCGATGCACTGGTGATTTCTGTTAAGAGACCATTTGCTTTGCAAGGACAGTTTCAAGTATATTAATTAATATACTCTCTGTCCTATTTAAAGTTGCCACAATTAGTTTTTTTTCAGGGTTGATGTGATTGAAAGAGGAATGTTCTGCAATGCAGGTTATGCCTTAACAATAAGTAAAAGTTATCCTGTTGTTTGTGCATAGGAGTTGTACAGTGGAGGTAAGGATTGTAACATCTTGGCATGGGTTCCTGTCCTCCATACTGCAGATGTGGAAGAAGATTCAGACCATGAAAATAAGGTACTGTCCTTAAAAACAGGAAAGAAAAATAAGTGGAAGAAGTGTTATTATCCCCTGGGGGCAACTTGTTTAACAGCCAGTAACAACATGTATAATAAAACAACAGACACATCGTATCACAACAAATCATTTAAAAACCTAATTGCTGCATGAATAAATTAATTATATAATGAAAATGAATGAGTAAAAATAATTGTAAAATGTAAATATCTTCAGTACTGTAATTTGTATCCAATACCAAAACGTAACATGTTCCTCATGTTCTGCTTTGTCAATATTCTGCTCCCTCTTAATCTGCCTTTTAAGTGGTGGAGAGCAAAATCTAAAGATTCATGATTAAGTTTATTATTACAGAAGATTGCACACCAGTTTAGAGATGTTGTCCCGAATGCCATCAAAACAACATCTAACAAGAACAACATCAAGTAGGCAAATAGGAAATCAGGGAAAGACCGTTTGATATACCAAACTAAGGATGTGGGAGGACTTTGTAGCTTCCTATAATATCCAAGATTTTTCTTCTGCTAGGGATTCCACCATGATGGTGAAAATAGTTTCATGGTGTTTTTTGTTTTTTTTGTCTTTTTTGCTTTGGAGAATGTAGATGGCAGTAACACTGATGCTGCAAAATGTGGCAAAAAATAATGTAAACATTCTGTCATAAAACTTGACATCTGGCTAAAACAATCCATTGATCTTGACTATGTTTGAGCATCCAACATTCCCGGTTTAAACACAGATTCCTTCTTTTAACCATGGATTTGAGTAGTAATCACTGTTCCATTCATAAATCTACTGTATTTGAAAGCTTATCTGAGGTCAGAAGGAACCTTCAGCCATTCAGATTTGACCAACATGACTTAGTTTTAGATACATTTTATAAATTATTTATTCAAATATGAATGAAGTCATACTGTATCGCCAGCGACGCAAAACACCGCTTGTCATTCATACTATGGTGTTTAAAGGGTTAAGAACTTTGAATTTGTTTTGAAATTTTATTTTAAATTACAGTTGGATTTGTGTTATTGAGAAATCTTTTATGAGTTTATTTAAACTAAAGTTATGATGACAGTGAGTAAAATCTCATTTAAATTCCAAACATGAGCCAAAATTGTTTTAGGACAAAGTTAAAAATTGTTAATTAGTCTTTGAATTTTGTCTTTCAAAACCTTAGTTTTCTTCTTTTGTCCTTAAAGCAGAAATTGCAGATAATCAAACGTAATTCAGTTCATTTTAGTTATGATAGCTTAATGTTGCCAGAGATACAATGACACAGAGTTACCTTATCTTAACATTGTAATACTGTTTGTACATTCAAGAAGTGCTTAGTGAAGTATACATGTTTTATCAGTTAGAGTAGTTGGTATTAACTCAGTTATCATAAGTTAGGAATAAACTGTCCTCTTTCTCATTTGTCAGGAGTGTGTGGTTACTTGTGTTTTTCCTACACTCTACGTTCATATATGGTTCTTACTTTTGTCTGCATAGGTATTATGTTTTTGTGAAGGAAGTATGTCTGTCTTGTTTCCTCAAAGGGTGCTGCTGGTCCATCTGCTGTGAACCCTGCCTTTCAGGATGCCTGGAGCAGTGATGAAGACTAATCATGATGTTTTAAACATGTGGACATCTTCCTTTTTTTTTTCTTTCTTTTTTTTTTGGTAACATTTTAGACCATGTTATGTTTATTTTTGTACCCTTTGATATAACATTGTTTTTGTTATTTTGCATTTTATCACTTGAAATTAAAATCATCTGAGCTATGTATGAATGGTTTACTTCTAAATAATTAAATGTTTCAAAGTGATTCATAATTGTGTCTCTGTTGCATTTGTAGTAACTTTACAAATTATAAAATGGGACAACCTAAAAACTGTAATTTCTTTGACAGTGGGTTTCACATTTAGTGTCTGGTTGTACTGATCTTAAAGGGGCATTTGCAATCTTTTTAAAAAGGCGTGTCACTCTTTCAACCAGGGCATTTCTGCAACTGAGTTGAGAAAAGCTTTCTTCTAATCCTCACATGGGAGAAACAGTCTGTTCAACAGCCATTCAAAAGCACAGATTGCCCCACAGCTGGGAAGATTTGCATTTGTTTATGATTTCTCCTGTCTGCCCCCACTGAAACTAGCAGCAGTGACATTCCCAGTTTTACATAGTGGCATTGATACAAAACAGATATTCTGAACATCACCATGACCAATACTGCTGACTTTGATTTTTTCTGTTCTGATTGAATAAGTTGTGTTTATTCCAAGTAACCAGAACTGTATTGCTCAGTTTCAGCTGAATCAGTAATCTTGCTTTGAAATGAGGAATGGAGTGGAACTATTTTTCACTACTCTCTTTTTGTTCTTCTTTTTTAATTAATTTTATTTTTTTATTTTTTTTAGACCAGTGATTGATTACGTCTGTAGAGAATATATTGTTCTGTCAAAATTTGCACAGCTTTTGATTCGATATCACTAAAGAACGACCCACGTCAGCCAATTAGAGAAAGAGGGGTATGGCCGAATGCAAGACTCCACCCCTTCAGTGGAAGATAAGGACCAAAGAGCCCGTGGACCTACAGAGTGAGGTTGAGTAGAGTTAAACACACCTGAACGGAAGTAGCAGGTGGATAGGAAGTTTGGAGGGATAATTCGACGGATCAAGAGGATATTAACGAAGTGTCTTACAGAAGGTTAGTGATTTCTTTGGTTTTTATTTTGAGAAATTCTCAGCTAAACAAAGACTGACATCTGAGAGTTAAAACCGCCGATGACTTTTGTTTAATGGAAACTAATCGTTTGTCATTTCATCAACTGCTCCTGAGTGTTCGTTTTTCCACTGTGGGGAGTCACGGCTTGGATTTAAAAAATTTCACTTGTGTAAACTAAGTGTATATTTATAGAAAAAGTTATTTTCCTAGAGTAACTTCTCCCGAGTTAAGCCATAGTTGAAGTAGTTTTAAATAAAAAGGTTAACAATTTGGTCGCCACAATTTACTTGGACATGTACTTTTCTCTCTCTCCCTTTCTCTCTATGATACTCAACAGCGGTAATATGTACAGTACCCCCTGGGAGTAAATTCGGTTACATTATGATCCCTGACCATTCGGTTAAATGGCCTGTTAAGGCTTGCCATTGTGTTCCTTAAAGCTGTTACTCCAGAAAGACTTGCCCCCTTTTTTTTTTTTTTTTTTTTTTTTTTGGGTGGTGACTTATTCATACTGTCTACAAGTTCCTTTACTGCGTTAATGTAGACACACCTAGAAAACCTGCCTTGAAGAATTTAGTGCAACCCCTTGCAGACTTGGGTGTTTCAGTGTATCTTTGGGGAAAGAAAGGTGGAGGTGGTAAAGGACTTAAATGCCTGGGACAGCAGACTGAGCTGAGATCCTTCAATATCTGCCCCAGATATTGCATATCTTCCATAAGTCCATTGTGGAAAGTGTAATATAATATGTGGTCACCTGCTGTTGCAGCAGTATCAGAGACTTGACAAAGCTGAGCAAACTGAAGGCTGCTTCTGTGCGGGGGACAACTGTGTCTCTGAAGCTGATTGTACAGGGAAGAATACTGAACAATGGACAATTCTTCACACACTAATGCAGTGAGGAAACAACGGCGTGCGTTTTAGGGAGGCTACTTTAGGCCTTCTGTAACACCAAAGTTACATGAGGCCATTCCTGCCAGCAGCCATCACCCTATGGAACAAGAAGTTTTTTCTTTTTCCAGTATTAATGAATTCTGCTTGAATGTTGCGATACTACTACTTACTGACCCTCCTTCACACACTTGACTTTGTCTGATTTGGCCATGTACAGCCTATGATAACTTAGAACCTGTTGCTGGTAAAACTACTTCCTGAAATGAGATACCATTTATGTTGTGTGCACTGCCTGTTTCTGTGAACCAATTTAAGTTCTTAGCTCATACTTCCAGTATTTGTAATGAACATGGCAAGCTGAATACAGTCTGGGAGTAAAATTATTTTGATTGGATCCATTTCTTTCCAAATTAAAAATCACTTTAATTGCAGATTTTCTACTACAATTTTTTTTCTAGAAATATAATTTATAATCCAGAGCTGTCAAATACAAAAGCTTGTTAACATATTGCTTTTTTTCCTGTCTGCTGGACTCTTTATCTATATGTCAATGAACTCGTAACACTAACTGAAATCCTAACCTTTTGCCTTTTCTGCTCCTAGGTGAGCGGCAAGGATCTTGTCCGAGATGGAGTTTGATCATATAAAGTCCTCTGCTGCACTCATTTATGATGAGTTCTTCCAGAATGCAGGCAAGTCTTGGGCATTCAAGGCAACTTACTTGTGTATTTGTCATTTTTTAGGTCAGTTTGTCTGAATCCAAACTATTCTTTGATAAACTCTGCTGACCTAATAAACCTGTTGCAGATTCTCGGACGTCGAACTGGCTGCTTATGTCCTCTCCTGTCCCCCAAACGATCATCATTGTAGCATACATTTACTTTGTGACATCGTTGGGGCCTCGAATGATGGAGAACCGCAAAGCCTTTGACCTCAAAGGAGTTCTCATCTTCTACAACTTCAGTGTTGTGGCTCTGTCACTCTACATGTGCTACGAGGTGAGAGCTAAAGTTTGCTTAGCTTCAATAAGTGTGGAGCTGTTGTGGAATTTGCACAGAAATCACTTTTTCTTCTTAGATTTCACACTGCATTGCATAGCAGGGACTTAAAATGGGAGGGAACATCAACGTTTCATTATCTTGAACTGTTACTCATACAGTATCTTAGGTCATCTTCATAAAATACTTTTTTTTTTTTTTTTTTTTTTTTTAAATGGACTCCGTTGGTGTAATTTCCAATTATGCATGGTATTCTGTAAATGATTCCCCTGAACTTAACATAACTCTTTACTCTAATTTGTGCAGTATTACAAAGGGCTGCTGTATGGCAGACATTTAGTTGACTAATTTTAATCTTGTGTTCAACACAATTTAATACAAGTTCCTTTTTTTTTTTTTTTTCCCTCACCAATCCTCGCACAACTACCTGCGTTTGTTTCAGTTTGTGATGTCAGGATGGGGCACAGGATACTCATTTCAGTGCGACTTGGTTGACTACTCTGATTCACCACAGGCTGTAAGGGTAAGTTGCGCTTCTTTTTTGTTAACATTTTTTTTTTCCCCATCCTCTCCACATTTGAGCGTGTTGAGATTCCCATATGATAGAATTGATGCTAAAATGGTGTTTTCTCTCCTCCTAGATGGCAGCGACATGCTGGCTTTACTACTTCTCAAAGTTTATCGAGATGTTGGACACAGTAAGTGGAACAGTGTTTCTTAGACACTCAAATTCTACTCTGCATAGTTTACTAAGTAAGTATACATAAGTACTTGCAATGCTCCCCTCCCCATTTATGTCTATTTTTCTAAATCAAACTATCTCTAGATCTTCTTTGTGCTGAGGAAGAAAAACAGCCAGGTGACGTTTCTTCATGTCTACCATCACTCCATCATGCCCTTCACCTGGTGGTTTGGTGTTCGTTTTGCTGCAGGTAAAACTCTTCTCTTCTCTCTATTGTGTCCAAATAGTGGTGTCTGTGATATTATTTGAATTTCTTGTGACACTTTATGGTGCACTTCCAGGTGGGCTGGGAACTTTCCATGCTCTGCTCAACTGTGTTGTCCATGTTATCATGTACACATACTATGGGCTGACTGCCATGGGCCCCAAGTACCAGAAGTATCTGTGGTGGAAGAAACACCTCACCACCATTCAGCTGGTATGTGAAGTGGTTTGACTTATTTGTATATTTGTGTTTAAAATATTTGTTCAAATAATTTCTATTGCATTTTGGTAGTTAGAAAGTGGGCTAATGCTTTGTGGTTCTTCTTTTTTTTTTTTTTTTTTTTTTGTGTAACTTTCTAGATCCAGTTTGTAATGGTGACCAGCCACATCTCCCAGTACTTGTTCATGAAGGACTGCCCCTACCAGTTCCCCATCTTTGTCTACATCATTGGCCTGTATGGCCTGATCTTCCTGTTTCTCTTCCTCAACTTCTACTACCATGCCTACACCAAAGGCAAGAGGCTTCCTAAAGTGCTGCAAGCTCAGACATGGGCACACCACACCAATGGAGTCATGAATGGAAATGCAAACCATGAAAAAGATCAGTGATGCAAGGCTCTGGGTTTACTAGGGATTTCAGGGTTGATCTCGTTTATGCAAACAAACCACTGTGATGGTTTGAGATTCAGCCTAAACTTGTTTTGGACTATTACTTCTAGTTGCTTTTTTCTTTCTACTGGCAACTATAAAAGACAATCATTTAAATTATGACCAAAGTTTGTTTTTGTAGTTTTCTGACCCAAGCTGAAGGATTTTATTTGGCTTTTTGTTTATGCTGAAGTTAAAGACTAATTCTTTGCTAAAAATGTTCAAATGCCCCCACCCCCCACACCCCCTACTGCTGTGTAGTTAAGTCGCTGAAAAAGACTGGCTTAAGACTTTGTCTAGGGTACAGTTAAACAGGGCTTCCTCAAAATTACTAGTGGGCTTTCAAGATTTCTAGTATTAAAATCTACTTACCTCTGACTTGGTGTTACTGGTCAGAAGACTTAGGAAATCCAGTCAAGTTTTTAAATTGAGCACTGAACAAAGAAAAGGTTTGTTTATTTCACTAGACCTGACATGTTTTTTTTTAAAAATGATGTTGAGGTTACACTTTTCCTGGCATTCAGGTCGTCTTTCAATGGTTACATGCATGCAAAATTGGGTTGGCGGGAGGGTTGTTCACTTTTTATAAAACACACATGCCCACTTCTCAATGGTCATAGCTGCTGCTGATGGTACAGACACTGTCAACTTTCATCCTTGCCTTAATTCTCTAATGAAGCTATGTTGTGACCAATATTCTGGAGGAAACCCGATGGATCTCTGTGGTTCTTGTAGGATCCATAGCAGATTTTAAGCTATAGTCTTTTCCTGGCTGAGGCATATTGCATAATAACATAAGGTAAAGTATGCACAATTAACAGTTGAGCTGTTTTAGGTTGAAAATGGAAGAGCCTTACATGTGAGCAGTGTGCTAATGAGGTCTATAAATGGCTGGAGTCTGCGGCTCTACAGTAGTTTTATATCTGATTTGATCTTAAACTCAAGTGATTGTAATGGTTTGGTCTACTCTTGACCGATGATGCAGGATTGAGAAATCTTTGGAATTAATTCCACCTTTTTTTATCAGGTGCAAATGCACAACTGTGGAAGTTTACAAATGCTTACAAATGTGAGTGAATATTTCAGTTTTTCCAGATCTTATACCATTAGATAATACTGTAAAAGTGATGTTTATATTGTATTTTATATGTATTTATATAAAAATAAATGATCATTGTACATTGAATAAGAGTTTTCGCTTTTGGATTCTTTTAAATTGAATTTTTAACCTGACTGAACTTGGTAAACTTAAATAAAAAATTAAAAGGTGATGCTGAAATTGTAACTTGGCTGTAAAGTTAGTTGAAAATTACAAGACTGAAATGGATAGCATGCACATGACACTGTTAAAGTGGTGTAAGGTCAGCTGTTAATCAACAGATAATTGTAATCTGAGCCTAAAAAATGAGAGGCTCCAGGGGTGGTTTTAAGGACTGACTGAATTCTTTTTAGCCTTCATACAGGCTTCTTTAAAACAAGTAGGGAGTGCTCAGGATATTAATGACTTGCTAGTCAAATGAGTACACCAATAAACTGATTCTCACACCTGTAACTACAGTCAAAGGCAGTTATCCCTGCTTATTGATTGTTGCTATGGCAGTCTGAAACACTATACACTTTCTACCTAACACATCACAATCACTGGCTAAGGACATTGTAACAGTGCATGTTGTCCTAATGTGAAGTGCTGCTGATTAGTCAAATAGGTGCATTAGTTTTCATTCCTTGTCTAAGTAGTGTATGGTGGCTGGTACTGCATTAGTTTGTACTTTTGTTTTGTTTTTTTTCTCCAAGGAAATGTTTTGTTTTGACAATTACAGGTCCCTAATAAATTAATGGCAGGCAAAAACCACTATTCTGAGGCCTAATTCCATCTTAAAGGGTTTTGGTAGTGGATGCAAGGAACTAGGTGACCAGTACAGTAAACTGTAAAATATGTCTTACTTGAATAAACTATAGCCATTTCAAGGTACATTGGTTTGTTTTATTGACAATTATAGGGCCCATGATCAGCTTTTGGTAAGTTAAAACAATTATTCTGAGGCCCTATTCCACTTTAAAAGGATAAGCTTTTACTGAGAGAAACAGCCGCACAGCTGTGGAGGACTGAAACTGTCAAAATAAAAAATAAATACAGAAATATAAAAATGGCTCAATAAACAAACTAATGTACCAATAAATTATACAACAAAATGTTAGAAATTTTTTACCATTAAGAAACATACAAAACATGACACAAATGCATATTTCTTTTATCTTTTTTCAGCTGTTTTAAATTAACTTTATGTTCATATTCCTATTTATTTACTTTCCCATGTCATTTTCAGTTAAATTTTTTCCTCCTTTATTATAATGTTTATATTTATTTTGTGTCAATTTCCTTTTTTCATTTTACTTCCCATGCATATTCAATTTTTTTTTCTTTTTACATTTCCTTATGCATTTCTGCCTCATTATGTAAATGAGTGGGGCTACCTTTCAAGTGGGGCTACCTAAGCGTGTCTTGGGCTAGATCCTTGTCTATTGACCAACCAAGACTGAGCAGGTTACAGGCTCTTAGTGCTGAGGGAGGGAGAGAAATGAGGGTTTTAGGTTGGCAGAAATGGCTGATTTTGAACAGGAGACAGAATAGGATCTTTAGCATGTTGCTCTTTTAGCTAAAAATTAACAAACACTAATGACATTTTACTATTAAGTGTGGATGCAGTAACTGAGAGACTGTTCCAGCTGCAGATGTACATCATTTACATAATGAGGTAGAAATGCATATGGAAATGTGAAAAGGAAACCAAATTGAATATGTTTGGGAAAGAAAATTTAAAAGGAAAATAACACAAAACAAATACAGACATAAAAATAAAGGAGGAAAGAATAAAAAACCACAACCAAATAACTAAATAACTTTAAGTGAAAATGACCCAGAAAAGTAAATAAATAGGAATATTAACATAAAGTTAATTTAAAACAGCTGAAAACGACAAAAGAAATATATATTTCTGTCATGTTTTATAGGTTTCTTAATGGAAAAACATTTTTTTTATATTTTGTTGTATAATTCATGGTTATATCAATTTGTTTATTGAGCCGTTTTTATATTTCTGTATTTATTTTTATTTTGACAGTTTTAGTTCTCCACAGAAGACAAAAGACGCTAACAGGCTGCGCGCGCTCCCGCGGCTGTCTAAACTTCTCGCAGACGATCACTTTGTAGCACAACACCGGTACTCCCCTCAAGATCTTATAGGTAACTTTGTTGATGTGTCACCATGGCAACAGTAGGATACAGTTGAAGTTAACACTTTTAGCTGTTATTGAGCTAGAAGCAATTACATAGTAAAAATAAGTTTTAGGTTAAATTTCTACGATGTCAGATATATTGTGCAGGTGGCTTAACAATGAAGTCCGGCTGTCAAAAGCTGTTGGTAAGTGTGACTGAGGCGATACTGTTGTTTGTCAAGCTAGCTTCAGCTAACACTGATCATTTCTACAGCAGACGACAGTTAGCAAATATAAAAAAAATGCTGGCGGGAAACACAAGAAAAAAAGAAAAAAAAAAAGCGCAGTTGATTTGCAATAAATAATATTGTTTACTCATATTGACAGATCCCGGAACCTTTGCTAAGGATTTCTCTAATGGTTACTTAATTGGGGAAGTTCTTCATACTTATCAGATGCAGGATGATTTCAATTTGTTTTTTAAGAGAGAGTAAGTTGCTCAAAATTCTTAATCTGAACTTAATCCTGAAACTGTTGATGTTCTTAATAATTAAAGTTGATTACACCTTTTCTCAGCAACTCTATCGCCAAACTGAATAATTTTACACGCCTGGATCCTACTCTAAAGCTACTGGGTATCCCATTCGACAAAAACACAGTCCAAGACCTGATACTGGAGAAGGAAGACGTTGCCAAACGCCTCCTTTACCAACTTTATGTTGCACTAGAACAGAAGAAGAATTCAAATATCAGCAGGACAATGATGGAAATCATGCAGCCAGCAGCCAGAGCAAACCTGCACAAAAAGGATCATGAGATGTTCTCTTATGTAAGGGGATTGTGCTGTTTGTTGGTAGTATTTGTAGTATATGCATGTGGTTAAGAGCTGATTTAATGTGTGTAATGTATTTTTCAACACCTTTCCATTTATTTAGCGGCTTCCTCAGGTGGTGAAACGTGATGCAGATGTGAAGTTTCAAAAAATCGCTCAACATTATGCAGATAAATGCCTGCCATTAAATGACAGGTATCTGGTGACCCAGTCCATCCAAGAGAAGAGGCAACTCAAAATCTTGGATAAAAAAAGAATAGAAACTATTAAGAAGGTACTCAAGACTACTAATAAGAACTTTCCCACCATATTCAGCACAAGCTAAAACATTTCAGTTTATTTCTTTCTCCTATTCATACAGCTTCATCCAACAAAAAATCCCAGCTCTTTACAGAATATTGTCATTAAACATATTCTCTAATGTTAATACTACTTAATAATATTACTTAATATTAATAATATTTGAAAAAAGTACAATATATGATGAAAAAGAGCCTATTGATCCTAGTTAATTGATGATGCCACAGGTAATGTTGAGCATGGGGGGAACTCTATGTTGCAGGTTTGTCATGAGCAGCAAAATGACATGACTTGTAACCTGGCCACTAAAGTCCAGGTGCAAAAATCCTCTTTCTACGCTGCACCTCTTGATATGAGAAGAAAGCAGCAGCAGCACTCACAGCAAAAAGCAAGGGTATGAACAACATAATGATAATGTGATAATTTACTAACCAACAGAGAGAATTGAATCTCTTTGTTGCTGGCACAGAATGTTTTTTTCCCTCTCCATTTTGTTCATACAGAAAGTCAAGACTGAGTCCAAGACTTTTTCCCAGTTTGAGACAAACAAAGAAAAAATGGTACCTTCTGATTTTGCTTCCTTTTCAAGGTAAGGGAAAGGACATGTTAAAAAAAACAGACACTGTATTTATGAGCTACTTATATCACTGGAGTTTTACATTTTAATTAGATATTCACCATTATGTAAATGCCTCATTCATCCACCGTTTCAGTTCCAGTGTTCAGTCCAATAGCAAGTACATACAAGAAATCCGACGGAGACTGAGAGAGAATGCTGTTGCTTGTGAGCAGAGAGAGAAAAGACTTGACAGATTCCTGGTGGAGCAGTTT
>JBAMHW010000012.1:13301903-13314741 GCA_037177495.1 Rhadinocentrus ornatus
ATTCATTCATTCATTCATTCATTCATTCATTCATTCATTCATTCATTCATTCATTCATCCATTCATTCATTCATTCACCATACCCCATTTGTACTTTTCACGGTCTTTGATTTGTCAGTAATAAAAAATAATTGAATTACATCTGCTTTTTTTTTTAGCATGAAAGAGATTAGCAGTCAGAAATTCAGCATGTGGACAAGATGAAAGATGATTATAGTTAATTACATTATATATGATATATTTACGTTTACCTTAGTGATGGCAGGATCGACCCATCTAACTTGCTTGTTCTTTTCCTCACACATTCCAGCAGTTTTTCTGACTGAATTACTGAATCATGACTTGTTCAACATAGAAAATCATTTGTTGTGGTTTTAGTGACACCATTATCCAGGGTAACCTACAGTAAATGTCAAGCTTGACTTGCAAGTTAAGGCCTACCAAGGCACACACAACCCTATTCCAGTTCATTTGCATGCATCTTATAATAGTTTAAAAAGAGAAGCAAACTTTTTTGTTACAAAAAAAAAACAACCAAACAATTAATCAATTGTCTTATTTATTATTTTTTCAAGTGCAATTTCTCACCCACTAAAGGGGCATTCAGCGCAAATGGACATAACTGAAAAATAACATTGTTTAAATGTAAGCACTTTGTTCAGTAATCTGTTGGCCAATGTCAAAAACGTTATGTTTTGACACTGGTCAACAGATTACTGTTTCAGATTAAAGTCTCTGATGTCACACATAAAAACACAAAGGGGTTAGATTCTAAAGCACACTATCTCTTGAAACACAATCATGCAAACAGACCTATTAGATCAGCTTTTTTTCCTTTATAAAGGCTTATGTTAGTACAAAATCTGTTTTTCTGTGCAGTATGAAGGTGGAATATGGGTGCTAAAGCAAAGTGTTAGAATAGCAAGACAAAAACAGGCAGCAGGACAGCCCGGTGCTTGGAGGGCATGGATGATCGCTCTACACCATGATGAGTTCCAACAACGCCTGTCTGTCTTCAAGCCACCCTCGCAGGTCCTTCCCTGATTTGACTGTGGGAGAAGTTGCTGCAGTAATTAGGTCATTATCCAGCTGAATATGGGAGACAGCACAAAAGTTCAAAATGTGTATAACCCAAATTAATGCAATCAATGAGCATGATTTATTCACCATGACAAACATTATGATTTTTATTTTTCAAAGTCAAATATAAATTGTATTTTATGATTTCAATTCTTACATTTCAAAGCACTCTTTACTCCAAATATGCGTAATGAAGTTAAGCAGAAAAGGCAAAATAATTATTAGATTCGCTGTCAACTTCTTCCATTCAAATTCTCGAGAGATGTGCTTGTTAAATAAGAAAAGTAAGGGAAAAAGCTCTTATCTACCTATTAGCATTAGAATTTTTTATGTTGCAATATAAATTCTTAGTTAAATCTGATTATGTAAATGCTTTATGCCAGGAATATTTTCGTTCTGTCTGACTGATTCCATAAACATGCTCGAATTATATTAGTGCAGTGCCTTTTTTTATCTCTTCCCTAACTGTCTTATATTTCTAATGAGTCATTGAATGTGAAGCTCCATAGTTGCAATCATATAAACAAAGCATTTCTTATTAGTCACCCTGTAGAAAAAGAACCTAATTAACTAAGTACTTGCAATGGTTGTAAAATTGATAAAAAATCAGTTAGATCTTAATATTTTTAGTATGTTATCAAAGCTTCTGATAACATGTCTAAAACTGTGAGAAAATTACTTAAGTGATTGAGTCAGTGAGTGAAGTTTGAAACCTTAAGTTGACTTACTCCTGCAATAACTGACTTTGGCCGCTTGAGGTCAGCAGAAGCATCATGTAAAGCTGATCTGCCAGATGCTCATTTTCACATCCAGGTAAAACAAAATGACATGTTCATCTAGTTGATGGAAGTCTTTTATATTGTAGATTTATTCATTTGTCTTGAAGAGATTTTTGGAGCTGAACTCCTTGGCAGTTGTAATAACAATGAGTTGAAAAATGCTGAAACAGCTAAGTAATGCAGCCTGTTGGTATCAAACTATTAGCCATAGCTGCTGCATTTTACAGAGAAATTCTAATTTTAAAAGCAAGTTTTCAGAGCATTTGATTCTGATATTTTCCCAAATAGGCTGCATCACAGAATGTTCTTCTGTCCAATGAGTTGATGACAATCAGGAGAGCTTGTAAGGCTTTTTAAAAAGCAGAGTTACTGCACAGAGGAGATGATTGCAGATAAGAGAAAGGGAGAAAACTAGATGGTAATTGCTTTTAAGTGTGTACTGTCACCAGATCATGAGTCTCTAAAGAAGTGGCAACGTTTGAACTTATCTTTTGTGTTATTTAATAATCAGTGGGAGTCATGGTTGGAAGAGTATATTTGTGTGTTTCCTGATCATGTATCTTGTACAGTGTGACAAGACCTTGGAAACTTTCAAGTCAAGAACAGCAATTAGCAATGAAACTGACGGCGTTTGTGGGGGAAAAGCAGAAGCTAATGGGGAGAAATGAGACCACAGAAACGTACAAGGATAAACAAAGGCCAAAATTTAGCTTCTGACTTAGACTCTTTTGACATGAGCAATTTTTGTGCAGTCTCTCAGGTGAAGAAGGTGATTTAAACCTAAAGATGTAATCAAAGAAATCAGATTGCGTATGGTTTACTGAGAATTTTTTTTATTTATTTATTTATTTTTTATAAATACGTGTTGGTTTTTTCTGGTCATATATTGTGTCCAGCTACACTAGTAATAATAAAATCTTACTCTGTCTCATTTTCTCCTCTAATCAAGATCTCCCCAGTTTAAAAAAGAGGATAAGCATGATTTAGCTTATTCGGATTAAATCACACATATGTTTGGAGTAGCAGAAAAGTAATGTGCTACCAGTGTGCTGGTTGTACCAATCTAACAGAGCCTGCTTTCATTATGCCTCAAATTGGAGATGTTGCATTGTGTGGCTGATGTGATTAGAGCTGCACATGCTTAGTAAAACTGTGAAGTGGTGTCTATTTTTTGTTATTGGTACAGCTGGCAGATGTGAAGCAGCAAAGGAAGATTTTAATTTTAGTTTTTTTAATTAGTACTTTGTGATGATATTTATGTTTTTAATGTCAGTCGCCTCTCACTGATAATCTGCCATGATGATTTCAGGCTGTTACTGTTCATGACAGTCTATATGTTTTGTCTTCCTCAAAGTTTAAGCAGAAAAATAACTATTAGGGGAGGCTTTTAAAAAAAATAAAAGAACTAAATATTTAATGTTGATTTTGTTGCATTTTTTTATGCACTTTTTTTTTAATGCACCTACACATTTGAATCATTAAAAGCACAATTCCAACCATGCATTTACACCTACGGGCAAAAACTCACTAGAACCAGATATCCTCGCACCTCACATGAAGAACACCTCTCTCCTCCTATGTGACACTTGCTGTCAACAGCTTTTGCTGTTACTCTGAGTGCAGAGAAGTGGAACAAATAAGATGCAATTTGAACCATTTTATATTTTCTGCTTATGTATCTATTCAGCCATCATATATGTCCCAAAGCGGGCTTATTAATCACCATCTTTAGAGTGAGTGAGTGAGTCTGGTTTGCAGTTTCTACCTGCCAGGTGCTGCTTCTTGTCAAATCTTTGCAGGCAAAGTTCCTTATGTACTCTGTTGTCCAATTATTCATGTCTTGGAGAGATTTTCTACCCTTACACCATTCAGAATTTACAGATTAAAGACTAATTTCCTCTTGCTTTGACTTTTTGAGATGTATACACTCTTGTTCATTTCCTGTTGTTTACATATTTTTCAGTGTTTAGATGCAACAGTACAAAAGCGTACACATTTTGAATAGTAAAGGCATGATAACCCATCCACTTCTGTGAATTTGACAAACCTTGGGATGAGGGTAGCCTTGTACAGTAGCACTCTGCAGTGCTTGCTTTGCTGAAGCCAATCCTCTTTGCCTGTTTGCCAGGTGGTTCCCTGAGGGCTTACCAACTCACCTGCCTCTCTGACTCAAATGAGATGTTAAAACCTTTAATAAAGCTTTCTGTAAGTTTTTTTTTTTTAACTACCCTTCTCTGTTGTACAATAAAAGGGAGGAACAGGCTGAAAAGGTAGTTTCAATCAGATATTGTCTCTATTATCTGCTGCGTGAAAAGGACCAGCTCTCACAATTGTTCAAGCTCACAGTAAATATTTGAACGCAGGAAGAGGTACATTACCTTTATTGTGTGAGGGAGTCTCTTCATTCAGCGAGAAAGGGGAGGGAACACTATATGTTCTCAGAAATTCTCAAAGGTATTAAACCTGCAGCTAGACCTACATGCTAGGAGTTTCTGTGGGGGTTTTGTCTCTGAGCTTAGTTAATCCTTATATTTATTGAATCCATGTTTTTTAAGAGTTCAAATTGGGGTTAATTACAAAAACTAGACTCTTTAAGGTGTTTGTGTGGTTGGAAGCCTTAAACAAATTATTCCAGACATGCACTAAAATGACAGCACATGGGATTGGCAGCAGTTGCCTAGAAGGGCCTCTCACAAGGTGCACACTTTGATTTGATTATTTTTGATGCTTGCCATGCATACTGTAGGTGCGGCTTTGCACTCTCTTTTACCACTCCAGTTGGTTATGGGACTTAATTTGATACATGTAATCAAACTTTTGAGTTTGTAAGTACAACTACCATCAAACCCGGATTACGCAAGTTTAACTACATGTGTTGCATTGACAGCTGCGCAAGTCGTCTGAATACAAAATGCTGCACTTGTTAGAAAGAAAAAGAAACCCAAAGCTTCACCTGACTGAAGTGACCTATTTACAGAGGAGAAAATCACAGTAGCTTCAGTGTCTTCAAAAATGATGTCTGAGTGTACACAGTTGGACCAGTGTTAGAGAAAGTAGCTTTGATAGCTAAATAGAAATGATGGTGCTTAATGATTAATTAACGCTTAATTCGGGACTAAACAAGTATATCAGAGTATAGCTAAACTAAAGCTTTGCTTTTGAAATAAATTGCTACTTGTGTATTTCAGGAAATGCAGATTTTCCCTGTGGTTACCACTCTATTTGACAGGAATAGGGCCAAGTTGTGTGGCTGAGGGCAGGAACTGGGATTGAGCCCTAATCTCTGGGAAATCCAGATGTATCTGATAGTGTGATATTATATTTATAAAAACAAATTTTATTCAATGTTAACTTATCTTATCTCATATGTTATCTTACAGGAGTTAAACGTAAAAATACTAAGAGGATTGAATGAGCTGTTATTCATTTTTTTATTTTTCAGAATCTCAAAAAGTAATCCCCTATCATCCCTTCTTTAATATAATCCAGTATTAGTTGATTGATACGGGTGATAGTAAAACAGGGATTTGTCATAGCCAACATATAAAAGGAGAGCAGCATATTACTGTCTTAAATGAAATAAAACAGATCTAATAAATAATCTCTTAAACAGCTACTTGACAAGCTAAATCCTAAATAAAAAAGTTTCTGGTTCTTCTTCTTGTAAGCCACTTTGTTGTAATGGGAATGTTCCCATAGCTGCCCTATTCTTATTCCTTCATAATGTAAATATTAAAGCAATTCCTTCCACTTTGTCATACTGTGCGAGTTTGCCCACAGCTATGAGAACGTCCAGCAGGAGAAGGAGGGGTGATTGTGTGGAGCATTAGAGGCATGTGATTGGCTAAGAGGAAGACAGCAGTCAGACATGATTGGCTGTGAGCCTGGGAGCTGTGAGCAAAGTTCCCTCCTTATTCTAGGGAGCATCAGCAAGTAGCAGAGTAGGACTTGCTGTGTCTAAGATGCACATCAGATACTTTTGTTTGTTTTGTGTTCTTTGATTGGGACTCTTGGAGAATACAGGAGAGACTGTACAAGAGCCAGACACGGATAAAAAATCTCCCTTTGGAACTTTTTGAACAGAATTTAAGGTAGGTTTTCTAATTTTTTTTCTTCCTGTATGTCTGTATTGACAGCAGCAGGACAGCTGTACAATACTACAATAACTTGTCTTTATTTGGAGTTGTTTAAAGGGTATAAGTGACACAAGTAGTTGTGAAATGATCAATAGTGGAACCACATGTATCCAAAAAATACTCTTCTTACTCATATTAGAAGTTGTGCATGCATGTGCAATCTGCATACAGTATGAGTATCAGTGTTTATGTTTAAATGTACATGCATGGGCACTCATGCACTGGAGTAAATGTGCCTCCAACCTGTATATTTGATGGATGCATAGAAAACAGCCTTGTGCTTCAGGGGAGGGACCGGTGCAGTGCGACTTCACAGTGACCGACCTCATCAGCAAACTTGTCACTGCAATGCTTCGCATTGACAGGGGAGCTCAAGGACTCCCTTCCCAAAATCTCCTGGTGTGACTTTCAGGCTGCAGGGTAGTGGTGGTGGAGGTGGTGGTGGCAGCATTGGTAGCCAGCTATAAATAGTCCTGCTCCAAATTGTGCTGCAGTCACACAGATTCAGAAGGAACAAGAAATGACACAGCCATTGTTTGTAATAGAATTAGGAGCACGTGTATGTCTCATTTTAGCAAAAAACAAACAAACAAAAAAAAAAATAAGGTCTTTAACTCCTTGGTAAAGACAGGCAAATGAAAATACAGCTTAAAATATTAGGTGTAGCATGTGTTTGTTAGTGTGTGTGTGTGTTTTTGTCAGGATGTATCTGTATGGATTTAAGTGAAGCATGTTTGCAAGTTTAAAAGTTTTTCCTATCTAACTCCCACACAAATCAGAGAATTACTTCTTTGCCACAGTTTCCTTTAAGATGAATCCCTCTGCTCTTGTGATTACCATAAATGTGCTTATCTAACTGATATAAAAGCAACTTGCTGTAATGTAAAGCAGGTGTCTTTGTAAATGTTGGGGCCCATACAAGGAGTGCAGCCCTTTTTGTGTCTTTGTGGGATGATGCGTAGTCTTCATTAACACACGAAGAGTAATTTTAAAAAGTTGCATCATTCTCATACAACACTACACTGTTATTAGATTCAGGAGGCTTCATGGTGAGCCAGCTGACCAGCTCACAAACACATGTGCCTGTTTATGTTTTATATGGCTCATGACATGATCATGTTACTGTTATTACATCATAAAAGCTTTTTAATGAAGCTGTCTTAAGATGAGAGGTTAATACTGTAGTGATGCAAACATCTTTTTTCTGTCCTTTGTAGCTCCTAAGCATAGGAATTAGCCTGCAGCTTTCAATATCTACCTGCCTGTCATTTGGAGCTCTTTTATTGCAGTGTAGAACACAGGGAGCCTTGTGTTGTACCTGACCTCTAGTATGCAAATATATACTGCCACATTACCAAACAGAGCTGTGCTCCTCCTCCACATAGGCGAATCAGTCTGATGTAAGTGGCACAGTAAGCCCTTTGTTTCAGGTGTACATCACCTGAGTGCTGTTGTTGATCAAGGCTGACCTGCAGAATATGACGTCTAGTGTTCATCTTTTTCTCCTCGGTGAAGAGATCAGACCAAGTCAGGCTGAATAATGAATACCAGTGCTGACTCAACAATGGTTTCTTTTAAGTCACTCTATATTAGAGAAAATTATTATGAAGCATACATGAAATTTTTATTCCTACAAACTCTTCCCATATTCCTGCTGTTGAACTGAACTGGGTCTCTTTTCTGCATGAGTATTGCCGCTAGTTAGGGTAACAGGGGTATAATGTGATGAGCCTGAGTCGATGTAAAATCGGTTTAGTGTGCAAGCATCAGTGGCTTCTGCATCGCTACTTATGGCTCTGTTAGTCTTTTAAAGAGGTCTCTCTGCTGTTCTTTTTGAGTGTCTGCATGTATGCTACATGCACAAATCTGATCATCTGCAAGATCTTAACTTAAACTGACAATGTCAACTCAAATGTCTGTCAGAGTTTGCTGTTCCAAGATGCCCCTGTTTGCAAAAATGTATGAGTTATGTTAATATTATAAGTGATGCAGCAGCAAGTTTCCAGAGGTGAGGGTTCAGGGGTCAATCAAGAGAGGACTGTAGTATTTGGTGCCAACAATGCCAAATGTCACAGGTTTCCCTTAGCTATTCCTGGCATTTTTTGTATGGGAGTTCATGGAAAATTATATAATTTGCTTCCCAAAGCATATTCATTACTGCAATAAAGGCAGTGTTTGTTTTCCTCTGTTTTTCTGGCAAGGAGAAACGTGCATAAGTCCATCCAAAGCTCTCACTCAGAGGCACTGCAATATGCATACATACACATTGACATGCACACACACACATACACAAACACATCAATGCATGCAATGCCAAAGGCATTTAAGTATCTTTTTATTGGAAAGTCAGTTCCCATAACAATAAGTAGGGGAAATCTCTGTGCACTCAGGGATCTTAGGTCATTCTGGGACCATTCAGTTCCAGTAACTTTTACTGGGCAGCTATGTTGACTGTAAAAGTCAGGCTCAGTTGTATTTTCACCTTTCAGTCTTATATCTGTTGTTCACTTTTAAGTGACAGGAAGCATAATTTGTTACTGAGGTAAAGATGTTCCCTGCCACTAGATGTTTGGCAACATTGTCACAAATTCAGTACAGACTGTGCTGCTTGACATTAAAACTCAAGGGCAAGTGTGACTTTTAAACTTATAATGAAGTCTTTTCTCATTGCATACCCTTAAAAGGAAGCATTCTAGACATGCTTTCAGACTATCTCATGACAAATAACAAGTTACACAGACATGTTTTAAAAACCACAGAGAAAAGATAAGATAAAATGATCTTCTGTTGTTCTCCCTATTCATCTTGCTCTGTCTCTGCAAAGAGACCTTCAACACAGCTGGATGGCATCAAGGCATTCCACGACATAACACTATTATGATCAGCAGTGTGGCCTACAACTTAGGTTGTATACAAACATGCAAAGAGAATGATGAAACAGATGAGCACTTGGGAGAAATTCTGCCCCTGCAGCAACAACAGCATCTGTATGCAATGACTTTGCTACTTTAGGCAGGAAGTGTGACCTCTAAGGGACACAAGAGAAGAAAGGAAGAGAGAAACATCTGGGGCCTAAAGTCCACTTCTGCTTCCCTTTTCCTTTGTTACTCTGGAAGTCCTGTCATTGTGTTTATTAGCTTCTTTAAAAATAAAGCAAAACAGCTTACATCACTTACAAACGCAAAGCTAGGACCTTGGGATTCGCCCTGCATGGCCTTAATTGTGGAGTGTTAGGTTGGGAGGTGGGGGGTCTTGATGATGTCTCCAGAGAGTGGTGGTATGTTGGTTATGTTGGGTCATCTCTTGTGCATCACATCCTTATGCTTTGTTTAACACACACACACACACAACCTTTTTTTTCCTCTGCTGAAGAAAACTTTCCATAAACAACTGTTGACATTTTTCCCTTCCTTGTTAGGACTGGGTTAACTTAAAAACATCAGTTGCAGACTGCAGACTATGTAGGTTTTGTGCTTCTGCAGGCTGAGGTAACTTTTTTCTTGAAGCTAAATTCTGTTTTATTCACATATGCCCACAATGCCACACTGACAAACACAGAGTGTCTGTCCAAAAATAACATTTAAAGGAGGGCATTATTGATCTTTCCAGTTTCACCACAATGTTGCAAGCATGGACTACTGGATTGAGTTGCACTGTAACATGTCAGTTTGGCTTCTACCCAGAAGTGATTGTATTGTTTTGAGTGAACTCAGTCTGCGTGGTAATTGGAACTAAGTGTCTTTGACCGCTGGTGTTTATACAAAACAAGAATAAATAAACTTTAAAGGTGGCACATGGATGATTTGAGCTATTTGTCCTGCAATAGAACCAAAATGGACTTGCTTTAGCTTAGTCATGATAATTGCAATGAGCCTCCACCCTCTCTTAATCATATCTACCATTTTCTTTCTGTTCAGTAAGTTCACGAGTTATATCAAAGGTTTTTTGTTTGGTGCTTATTAATTGTCAGGTCATGCGTCAGTCAAAAATAAATGTATATTTATCTCTCTTTGTTGCCTCATCCCAACCTGTTAAACCAGTGGGCTGTCCTACCCAGTTTGGACCAGAAGTTTTTTCCCCTGATTGCCACCAACTGCCTTTTCAAGGGGGATTTGTTTATTTTTGTTCTCATAGAATGAGCCATTGATATCTAAATGCTGTGAGTCCACATATATGCCAGCTGCCATATTTGTGCTGCTTTTTTACTGTGGTATCTCTGAATGGGCAAACAACTCTGAGCTTTAAAAGTGCCGTACCGGCTTTGTTTGACAGATGCTAGAGCACTGTTTGGGATAAGTAACACTTTAAAAAGGCACATAGTAGGAGACAATACATATGTACAAAATTTTAATGTAGTTACCTGTAGTGCAGTCATCGCTGCACCTGATGCCAATGGATCCACTTGCAGATTAAAACATGTTTATGTCTGGAAGGATTTTGGCCACTGATGGCCACCATCCATTCACAACTGTGCTTTGCATTTAAAGCAATTTCTATGCCCATCTTTACCACTAGATGTCAGTAATTCTTACACTGTTCCTTTAAGCGGCAAAGCAATGCAAGTCTTTCACTTGCTGATGTACAGTGTATATGCAAAGCAACTTTTTTCTGTTTATTTTCTCTACTACTGAGTTTGCTCAGCAACCTGCCTGCCTTCAGTTAGCTTATCTCCTTTTTCAAATATGCAGCAAATTTTTCTTTGTTTATTGCTTGCTATTATTGTCTTATACACCTTTATTCCTGTTAGTTTTTTTTGTTCTGTTGCCTCCTCAGTTAGCATTTTGCTCTCATTTGGATTATCTGCCCAGCAGTGTCCTTGGTTTTACTCGTGTTTGTGAGTTAATTAAAGTACTTTAAGTTCATCACTGCTCTGCCCCTGTTCCAGTACTTCCTCTCTGCTGACAAAGAGCCTAATCATGGCTATTCACGAGGGCAGTTTTTAAAGAATGATCCTATTTCTGCTGTGCTTCATATAGATGAATTTAATTTGGATTTCCTTAATGAACAACAAAGTGCATTTTACTAAAACTTACTATACTAGATTTGACACAATAATTACAATGCTGACTTTTTTTCAATATATGCACAAGATAATTTTTTTTGTCCTCTGTGCTGTTTGCTGTGTTGGCATGCATGTTTATGTATATGAGAGTACTACTAACTTTTCAGCAGTTGTATTGTCAGCGTAAGCAGTAGTGTTTTCACACCCACTATAACCTTTTCTCTCCGCTTAAGCAGAATAACCAGGCCTTCATTATGTTTTAGTGTAATCTTTGGATGGGCTGAACTTGTCCTGTCTCCTCAGTGTTTGATCCTCTTATTTGAAGCTGCTTCTGTACACACACACATCTACACACACACAGTTATTATTTGAATATTTGCTTTTTCAGTTCACATGCTTACATAATCTTGATGCAGGTACTGAATCACATACCCTTTTAGTGCATATGTGTAAAATATATTCGACATACACAGTAAAATACAAGGTTTAAATGTGTGTTTGCAAATGATTGTGGCTTTAAAGCACTTTGAGAGGTAAGTAATAAATAAAGCCCATTTATCAGCATTGTGCAAGGGTTAAAAAGATCTTTGACCTCAAAGAGAAGTTCAAACCATTCTCTCTAACACATAACAAGTAGACATAGAACTTGTCAAATCAAATCAAATCAGATTTGATATTCGAAGCAGAATGGCAACTTCGTCACCATCATCCCCCATAGAGCATGGTATGACTTGTCCATGTAGTTCCTGGCAATAAACAGCTTCAGGGACTGATACTCCTCTCCAGCCACTGTTGCCAACTCCTCAGTAAGAAAAGTAGCTATTGGCTGTCCTAAAAGTCGCTAGAAGTCGCTAATTAGCATTATCAGCCTAGTACATATAGCTATAATGGATACTGCCATAAAGAGGGACGTAGCGGGAAAGGCAAAAATTAATAAAAAGACAATCTCAAAATGTTTAGAACAGCAATAAATAAATAAAATAAATAGCATAAAATAAAATAATAATTCTGTTAATATTTTGTTTATTTTTTAGTTCAGTTTTTTAAGTGTATTTAGTTTTTTAATTAGGAGTCTGAAACATGTCACGCGACTTTCAACTTTTTAAATATTTTTGTTTACACTCCTCATAAATAGACATTACGCTGATGGTAAGCCAGCGTGGGATCATCCAGCAGCAGCTTTGACGTTTCATTTTCAGCCGAGCGCTGTCTGCTTTGAATGCAGCTGGGAGCTGTGTGCTGCTGCAGAAGACCTCGTATGAGTGCTTTTGGATGTGGGAATGGGTCTGCACAGCACCCGCTCCTCATTGGGAAAGTAAACTACGTTCATTCACATCAGTCTCCAATAGCCTCCAATAATACCAGAAAAAGTTACTAGATTTGTCGCTAGTTGCTTTAAAAAAAAAAAGTCACTAGAAGGGTCTGAAAACTCACTAAATATAGCGACAAAGTTGCTAAGATGGCAAAACTAAGGAATAACAAATTCCTTCAAGACCCGTCTCTTTTCACACATAAACCACAGTGGTCGTTCGTCCCCACTCACACGCACGTTGGCTGTCATTTTCTTTGTTGGTGCTCGTCTCCTTTTCTCGTATTGAAGTTAGTTTGAGTCGACAAACCAGCAGCTAAATTTTGCATTCCCGTGAACTCCTGGGCTGAAGAGGGAAGCAGAAGTTTGTTAGTAACTACTAGAAAAAGAAAAAGTCCGGCAAATGTAGTGGTCGCTCGAGTAGATGAAAAATTCACTCGCACTGTCTTACATTTTTGTCATGTGTGGCGGGTGGTGGTGAGGACCCAAATGCAGGCAGTAGCAGGCAGGAGGCAAAATGGTGCACGTGACA
>JBAMHW010000012.1:13318170-13333050 GCA_037177495.1 Rhadinocentrus ornatus
TGAGTTGGCTCAGATAGTGGGGGAGGATGCCGGTCAGGCCTGGCAGACCCAAGCGTGTTGTGAGGGTCTGCTGGGAATGTCTGGCGGAGTCCCCTGTCTGGTTTCAACTCCCATCTCCGGCAGAGCTTCAACCATGTCCCAGGTGAGGTGGGGAACATTAAGTCCGAGTGGGCTGTGTTCCGTGCCTCTATTGTCGAGGCAGCTAGCCGCAGCTGTGGCCGTAAGGTCGTCGGTGCCTGTCGTGGCGGTAACCCCCGAACTCATTGGTTAACACCAGCAGTAAGGGATGCCGTCAAGCTGAAGAAGGTGTCCTATCGGGCCTTTTTGGCCTGTGGGACTCCCGAGGCAGCTGATGGGTATCAGCGGGCTAACGCAGCTTCGGCGGTCGCTAAGGCAAATACTCTGGCATGGAAGGAGTTTGGAGAGGCCATGGAGAATGACTTCCGGACGGCTTCGAGGAGATTCTGATCCACCATCCGGCGGCTCAGGAGGGGAAAGCAGTGCTCCGTCAACACTGTGTACAGTTGGGATGGGGGGCTGCTGACCTCGACTCGGGACGTTGTGAGGCGGTGAAGGGAATACTTCGAACACCGTTTTCAATCCCACCAATACGTCTTCCAATACGAATACAAATGAGTTTTCTCCGCAGGGTAGCTGGGCTCTCCCTTAGAGATAGGGTGAGAAGCTCGGTGATCCGGGAGGGGCTCAGAGTAGAGTCGTTGCTCCTTTGAATTGAGAGGAGCCAGATAAGGTGGCTTGGGCATCTGGTCAGGATGCCTCCTGGGCGCTTCCCTGGTGAAGTGTTACGAGCACGTCCCACCGGCCCCGGGGAAGACCCAGGACACGCTGAACGGACTACATCTCTCGGCTGGCCCGGGAATGCCTCCGGATGAGCTGGTGAATGTGGCCGGGGAGAGGGAAGTATGGCATTCCCTGCTTAGGCAGTTGCCCCCGTGACCCGACTCCGGATGAGTGGCAGAAAATGGATGGATGGCCTGCAAGGTGGTGAAAACCGTTGTATGAATTTTCTCTTAAATAATTGATTTATTTTCGATTAATGCAGCTCAGTATAGAAGTTATGTTGTTTTGGGTCAGTTCTTCAATGCTGACTCTGGATCTTTTTGTGGGGGGGTAACAAAGTCAAGGTAATAATAATAATAATAATAATAATAATAATAATAATACATTTTATTTCTCGGTGCCTTTCATGACACTCAAAGTCATCTTACAGTAAAAGAAACTCAAAATGAAGTAAAATACAATAAAGGAACAAGAGGAAACCTTAAACTTAATAAACAGGAGAGACTAATTAAGTGGAAGGATCTAGAAGAATCTTGAGTATGGATTTGAAGAGTTGGAGTGAGTTGATATTGCGGGGGTCAGGGGGAAGTGAGTTCCATAATTAGGGAGCAGAGCAACTGAATTCTCTGCCCCCCCATGGAAGTGAGGCATGACAGGGTACAGTGAGATAGGTGGAAGAAGAGGGTCCACGAGTGCGAACAGGTGTAGCAACATGGATGAGATCTGAGAGGAATGGAGGGGCGAGATTAGTGCTTTCAAACATAAGATCTTGTTCTTTTAGCCCGTCTCCATTCTTCCTTTCTCTCCCTCCCTCTCTCTCTCACTCATTACACAAACTATCACACAAACACACTCGGATATTCACACGTTCACTAATCTGCCAATTTTCCTGTTAGTCTTTCAATGTGTGTATGCTTAATATGTATATGTTATATAAGTATGGGTATGTAAGAATGTTATTAAGTAAATCAGAATATTGTCTATGAATCAATGTAAGTGTATAACTGTATGTCAGTTGATGTAATGCTACGCTAATCTTACCTAAATTTAACTTGCACTGGTTGTCAATCAATGAAACTACAGCAATAATGTGCATGGAGGGTTTGTGCACTCAATTCAAAGCTGGCGTGATGGTTCGTTGAAACGCATATGACGTCATGAGGCCTAATTTGGAGAGTCGTTTGCACCTGTTTAGCAGCACCTGTGAGCATGGACAGCAGTTAGGTGGAATCTAGTTCAAGCCTGCCATGTTTGACTGAACTGGATAGGACTCGTGTCATAGGGCAACTTCAAATTGGTGTTCTGCAAACTAGGTTGCAGCATTGTCTGGAGTAAGCCTGAGTATGGTCTCCAAATTGAAGGCTAAATTCCAGATAGAGGGATGTTGGAGAGAGGCTGTAAAGTGGGTGTTCCAGGAAGCCGACACCACTAATAGAGTGTTTCCTCGTGCTGTTGGCATTTTGGAATTGTAAGCAGTTTCCTACAGATTTGCAGTCACGGTTTGCAGGATATCATGGCCAGACAACCAAGAACAGACTGCACACAGCCGATTTCTGGTCTTATGGAGCTGCCAAGGGGCCTGTCCTGACTGCCCTTCATTGTCAGGCCCCTTGTTTGCACTAGTGTCGGCAGCATGTACTGGCACCTAGATGTTATGTTTAGCAATGAGTACAGAATCTCACCTATGGCAGGTTGATCGTAGGGTCATAGTGTGGAGAAGATTCAGAGAGCGCAATGATGATTGCTGCACTGATGGTGAAGGCAGCATGATGGCTTCAGGCAGTATAACCTTCACAGGAAAAATAAGACTGGTTATGACTGGAGGCAATCTCTATGCACAAACATCGAAATTAAATTATATAACCAGTGGCAATCCCATATAGCCACAGTCTGGACTCTATCCTTTAAGATGACGTTGCTTGAACCACATCAGATACTACCTTCAGAATTTGGGAGTGGAGAAAATGAACTGGCCTGTCTGCATTTCTGACCTAAATCAATTGAACATCTAAGGGGTCAGTTTGTGATTGCTGTTTGTGCCAGAGTGACCAGCACAACCAAACTGGCAGACAAATGCTGGTTGAAGAATACAATGTCTTCCCACAGTGGTGTGTTACCAAGCTGGTGACCAGCATGAAGAGGAGATGTCAGGCTGTTGTGGCTGTGTATGGATATTCAACTTAAAATTGAGGCCCCTGTTTGTTCAATTATTAAACAATTAAATCACAAATTGGTCTAGTTTCTTCCGACTTCAGATAACAAATAACACCAAACAATGTTCAATGGCAGAAAAAGCTGTTTGGTATTAGAAGAAAAAAATATATAGCAAGTTTTTTTTCATGGGTGCAGCCCACATGCTCTGCTGCTCATCCCACAAATGCATTTTCCTTACAAATGTGGCACCATTTAAAAGGGAAATAAACAGCCTTTCAAAAGGTACAGGATATATGGTCAAGAAGCATTGTTAAGCAATAATCAACGTAACACAAGTTTTACTGATTTTTCTGTTGTTCAACTCCTTAATCTTGCTTCAAGGAATCACTACAAACAGAAAAACACTCCAAATCAAGAAAAATACTAATTTCACAGGATTTAAAGCAAATTGTACAGTATACCATTACAATATGATCCATTATACATTTACAGCTAAATAAATATATGTACATGAAAATGTAATGTTCCGTCAGCAAAACCTTTGCCTCACTTTTGAAACAGCACTGAGAGCAGAAAACTTCATAAAAAAAGACAAATCTTTGGTTATGAAACAGCAATGATAAAGACAGACTCTGACAGGTGCATGTGGGGTGTAAGACTAACATGGTTAAAACTGTTGTGGAGTTGAGGTTATTGTACACTGTGCTAGCAACAGAATAGGAAGCTAACGTCAAAACATAGTACCTAAAACTGACAGGATGAGGCTTTGACTTTTACAAAGGAGATATAATAATTTAAGACTGATTGTCTATAAATATGTAGAGTAGGTGAGAATAAATATGACATTATACATTCTGGGCGCTCTGCTTTGTTGTGAGCAATCTTATGTAAGAAATTCTGCCTGGAACAACACAGTTAGAGGGTTAAAAAACAAACAAACAAAAAAACACACACAAAAAAAAAACTGACACAGCAAACATTCACAGAAGCTGAAATTATTGTACCGAGGGAATAATCATGTCAGGCCTTGGGTGAAAATGTTCAAATGTGCTTGGACACAGCGTAAAGATTTTTTTTCCTGCAGGTGCAAGTGTAGCAAATCCCTTTTAATAATAGAGTGCAATGTAAGTTTTATAAGATGTGGAGAGTAAATTCAGCTTTCTAATATGTTGATGTATGACAGAAATTGATTTCAAGTTCAAAACTTTCAGATCAAGTTAAATGATTACAGTTATACCATGCAAGCTGATTATGCTGCCAGTCATTCATGAACCAGCTTGATACTTATATGGTGAGAAAGTACCAGAAATGGCTTTATGACCTAGATGTTAAGCCGCAATGCTGTGTTCAGTCATCAGTGTTGAATAACATATGATGAGAGATGCAGGCTGAGATTCAGCTCATCACTGCGTGCCTGCTCTTTCCTGCTGGACTGTATGGATAGGAATGACTCATCACCAGCTCTGCAGGGCCTTATAATGCCTCAGGTCAGCGCTGTCATCAGGCTTTCGTGCCATCTGTGTCACTGGAAAACAATAGATAATGCTTTGTGTTAACTTGTTTTACAAATAGGGATAAAGAGAGATAATTTTACACAAGAAGTCATTATAAATATGGAAATAATCATATAAATAACATTTCTTTAATTTAATTTGAATTATTATCATTTTTATGCAACAAAGTGGAGGAAGGAAAAGGTGTCAGTAGTAACATCCAGGCATCCTCAGCTCTCTAGGAACCTCTGCTGGCAGTTTAAAGCAAAGCAATACACCATTTTATCCACATCTTTAGTAAAGATAAAAATTTATCTGCAAGACGTGGTAAAAAGTAGGTAGGATTTAAATCTTTTCGTTAACATTCATCAAGTTGGAGTTAAATTTGACAGCAGCACTTGAGCGATTGTATACAGGTTACCACAATGGCTTGTGATTGACAGTAAGTGTTATACAACACTTTTTTTGGTTTAGCTGCTCCACTGGGAGCTATCAACTGGTTCTGAGAAAGCCTGCCTTAATTAAGAAGAACAAATTCCTACAAACTAGTTTCAGAGGTCCTAGGAATGTCTGTTAAACCCAGCAAACCTCTAAATTCACGCTTAGAGTTACATGACATACTTCATCGTTTGGTTGTGATTTGGAGAAATTGCAATACACAACAATTTAAATTTATATAATCAGTTAATAATTAAAATGTTGGATTGTCTTCATCTGTTATTTCATTAGGACTATATAATGGACTGCTGTTGACCTTATATTACAGCCTTATTGTAATATCTTTGACCACTTGGGGGCAGCAAAGCAAAATATAAAAAAACACATCTAAGTATTCCCTCAGAATTGTTCACTGGACCAAGTGGGATTGTATGGGTAAAAAAAAAGACCTTCATTGGCCAAAACTATGCTGTATCTTAACTGTAGCTCTCTAATAAAATATGAAGAGAGTAACAACCTAAAAACCTCCCACAAAGACTAATTTATTCAATTCAGTAAACACTGAGAATTTATTTATTAAAAATGTCTTTTAGGTGATTGGATAAGGTTCACCAATTCCTTGGGGAAAAAAATAATTTAACAGTGCCTTTAAAGGCTTGAAATGAAGCTATAGAAGATACCAGCCAACCATTTCTTTTCTTTTTTTTTCTTGTCCTGTCCAGCATCATAGCAAGCAGAATGGTGGTCTGGCTGCCGTGATGTGCAGGTCAAATTTGCTTTGAGGAACATGAGAGGACCAGAAGGGGAGCTTTAAAGATATAAGGCCCCTCTTGATAATTAAGTATTATTCTTATTGTTCATATAATTTTAAATTTGTCTCTTGCTGAATTTTCATATTAATGCTCCACCTGACAAGAGGGGTGAGGGCAAAAAAAGAGAGTAAGGAGAAGAAAAAGGAGACAAGGATCCACCAGATATAAGCAACAGCATAAGCTGTTCAATCTAATCAGGAAAAACCAGGCAACCAGCTGCTACACCTGCAAGGAAGCACAAAAAAACACCTGCAACATCTTAAAAAAACAAAACAAAAAAAAACAAAGCTGACAATCATTGTGAGCACCTATATAAAGACAAGCTTAATACAAATTATACCGGTTATGCCAATGAATAACATCTTGATCCTCTCCAGCCAGGAAATTCCCACCATGGGAATGTAAGCTGCACGATTTTAAACATTGTAACTAGCTCCACAACTGGATGGTGATGGAAATATTAACATATATATTTAAAAGGGGTGTCAAGAAGGAGATCAAGGTGGTGCAAAGAGAGCTTAAACTCTGTCTGAAGGAAGCAAAAGAGGCATATAGAAGGAAGATGGAAGGGAAGATGAGGGAGAATAACAACAGGGAGGTGTGGGAGGGAATGAGGGTTATTACGGGTTGCAGAAAGAGGAATATAGGAGGAGTAAGTGGTGCAGACTCAGAGAGAGCTATTATTTTTTTTAATAGGTTTAAATCTATTGCTGCTGTTCCCTCTCCGTTTGTCCCAACATTGTCTGCACCAAATAATGACCATCAGGTCTCTCTCACACACACACACCCCACACCCGGCCTACCCTCTTCAAAATGTTCATCGTCCACCTCGGACACCAAGTTACCTCACATTACTGCACAACAGGTGACCGGAGTGCTAAAGAGGTTAAATGTTAGGAAGGCATCGGGCCCAGATCGGGTGTGCCCTAAACTGCTAAGGGTATGTGCGGAAGAGTTAGGTAACCCTCTTCAGCATGTCTTTAATATGAGTCTGTTTCTGGGGAGAATTCCTGCTCTTCGGAAAACATCATGCAAGACATTCGTCCTGTGGCTCTAACATCACAAGTCATGAAATCTCTGGAGAGGATAGTACTGCAACTACTGAAGGGGCAGGTCCAGTATGAACAGGATTCACTTCAGGTTTGCATATAAGGAGAAGCTGGGAGTGGAGGATGCTGTTCTGTATCTTCTACACCGGACTCTTTCCTAGCTGGATGAGGGAGACTGTGCTGTGCGAATTTTTCTTCGATTTTTCAAGCGCTTTTAATACCATTAAGTAATACATGGAAATGAAACCGTACCTTGTCTCTTGGAACGGAATACCTCACAAACAGTCCCCAGTTTGTTAGGTTAGGTGACACGATTTCCAGTACCCTGATCTGTAGTACGGGAGCCCCACAGGGGACTATGTTGTCCCCTGCTCTCTTCACCTTATACACTGCTGACTTTCGGCACAACTCTGATTCTTGTCACATGCAGAAATACTCAGATGACACGGCTATTGTTGCATGCATAAGAGGTAATAAGAAGGAGAAGGAGTACAGGAAACTGGTGGAGGACTTCACAGAGTGGTGTGGGAGGAACCAGTTACAGCTGAAGACTTCAAAGACCAAAGAGTTGGTCTTGGATTTCCGAAAACAGCAGCCATCTCTACAACCTGTCTGCTATTGAGACAGTCACATCCTACAAATATTTGGGTCTCATTCTGGACAATAACCTGGATTGGTCTCACAACACAGACTACCTCTATAAGAAGGGCCAGATGAGGCTCTACTTTCTGCGGAGGCTGGCATCTTTCAACATCTGCAGCACGCTGATGAACATGTTATACCAGTCGATGGTTGCCAGCATGCTTTTTTATGCTGTGGTCTGTTGGGGGAGCTGTATTAGTAGGAAATCGGCTCAATAAGTTGATTAAAAAGGCCGCAAAGGCTGAGACTGAAGCTGGAGTCAGTGGAGGTGGTGATAGAAAAAGAATTCTGTCCAAATTTCAATCCATCATGGACAATGCCACACATCCCCTGTATTCTGTCTTATCACAGAGGAGGAGCACATTCAGCAAGAGGTTGATATCGGTCCTATGGGCCACAGACAGACTAAGAAAGTCCTTTGTTCCCTCTGCTATTAGGCTGCACAATTCTCTGGAGGGGCGTAGAGTGGGTTTGGGGCCGAGGAGAAGTGGACATTCGAGTATCGGTCATAGGTATAGTGGAGATGGAGCTTCCCTGGCTATAATACATTAAAGTGGATTTATGATTTTGTTTAATTATGATTAGGTTACCAGTTTTTAACACATGTATTAACGGCTTTTAATAATTAGAATTCTTATCTTTATTTATAATATTATAATGTATGCAAGTTTTTATGAGTTTTTATGAGTGCATGAGCAACTGCTGTTTAAATTTCCCTTAGGATTAATAAAGTACATCTTTTCTTATACTAAATATCTGCCATGTACTATTGGGATTTTACCTCCAGCTAGTTCCAGGTAGCTTCTGTTAAAATGAAGACTGTTCTGTTTGCCATAGTGGAGTTGTTCATTTGATCTAATTGGAGATGTTTCATTCAGGGTGTTGTACGGACATGCCGCCATCATCTGACAACAGAGAAACAAAACATAAAAAAAGGATAAATTACAATAAAAAAAAAAAAAAGAAGTAAGAAAACTAAAAATCCCCAATTTGAAGATATTTTCTTTAAATTTATCTGGTCTGAAAAAAAGCAGTGGGCAAAAGTAAGAACTTTTTGAGGCCTATATCCTATCACTATTTTTATGTTTTATATTAAATTAATATACATTAGAATAAATATTCAATGTATTGTACAATAGTATGTATATGTTGGACTGCAGAAGTACTACCTGAACCTATATAATAATGATCAGTTAAAAAATGCATAATTATCCACCAATAAAACAAGAACAAAATAAAGAACAGATGGGACATCATGTTCAGTATATTATTTCTCAATAGCTTCTTAAATTTGCTTTTCGTTATACATTATTTCATTTCATTGCTCAAATTATTCCCAATCTGACTATTCCACAGAACCATAAGCTTCATCAATCAAGTCACCTTGCACTGTATCTTCATTCTCCCAAACATGACCTACTGTGTGGAAGTCTGTGGGAACACATATAACACAAACACAGATCCATTATACTGTACATCATTTAAAAAAAAGCAATAAGAATTGTATGAAATGCAGAGTTCTGACTATTAACCAACCAACTTGTTTCAGATGAGAGAAATTAAATACGCTCTGAGGATTTTTTATGTTAAAAAAACCCAGTAAGAACAAACACAAACATATATATATATATAAGGCATGATTATCACCAGATTTTTAAATTGGTATAATTTTAGCTAATTTGTTTATTTTATTTTTTTTACTTACTATATATTTATCTGTAATTGGACAAATTCAGAATATTTATTTTATTTCTGCCTCACTCAAACTAGATGTAAGTATAAATGTGCAAAAAGAATAAGCCAAGGAGCATATTTTCATTACCTCTAATATTAAAATACCTTGTTATACTTCACTATAAAATTAACAGCTTCTATAATTATTTAATGAAACTTGATTTAACAAAACTTCAAAATGCTACTCAGTTATGCTGGTATTATACTTATAGAAACTTGATGGAATTTCATGAGGCAGACTTATACAAATGCTTATTAAAGTTGAGAATGCAAAGTCAGGTATAGCTCCTGTAAACATCAGATTCAATAATTGCTTGGTCTTACAGTTTATAATTGTACTTAGTGGTATTTTTCATGAAACACTTACACTTACGTGTAAAAAAAAAAGGCTTCCCTCAGAAGCAAAAACTGTCATACCTCTGTCTTCATATGATGTGTTGTATTGCCTTTGACAGGTTTATCTAACCTCTGAGCTAAAACGATGTAGTGGGAGTGATATTTGATAAGACTAATTCAGTGTTGTTTTATTCTAAAAACTGAAATAATTGAGATACTTAATACAAGGTAATGCTCAGGACTTATAACTTGTGTTTTTGTAAAGTTTGTATCCTGAGCATCTCCGTCATGGCAGCTTAAAGAGGTGCCAGCAAACGTTGCAGATGTTGGTACCATAGTGCAGCTGCCTGAAACATATTTACATTGAATAATTGAACCACCATATTTTCTGTACCACAAGAAAAGATGACCCTACAGTACTTATTTGTAATGCAGTTCAGTGCTATAATAAATTAAATTTAATCAAACAGTTCCACAATGTCCACGCACAGCTGAATATCAGACTGTTTAAAAAAACATACTCCCACAGCTGATGGTCATTATTTTTAAACACAAAAAGAAAACAATAAAATGTGTGACTCATACTTGGGTCTGCTAGGCAATAGGTGGAATATAAGACAATTATTTTCAAGGAGTTTGAGGTATGAGAGCTAATTTACATTTCAAGTAAATGTTATTGTATTTTCATCCCTGGTCAGCATGCTGTGAAGTTGTTTCGAGCTGCTACAAAGGGCTCATCACTGTCAACAGAGTCCTACTGGAATAAATGGTAAGTAAGTCAAGCTGTTTAGCCAGATATGGCTGTATTATAACCAGTTTTAATTTGTTCATACTTGACAGTAAATTGATGCTGCATAGTATACTGCATAGTATGAAGTATGAAGTGTATATATTTATATTTCTTATTTTATTCCTAAGAAACATCATCCTCTCTTCTGAAATGAAGTGTCTATATGAAATGACAACACTAATCCATGAAATGCAGGTTGTGTCTATGTGTGTATGTGTGTGTATTTGTGTGTGTGTGTGTGTGTGCGTGTGTGTGAAAACGTGAATGCTGGCTTGCCTTGACTTTTGACATGTGTGTTGTGTGTGTATGAGCGTGATTGTATGACAAGAGGTGACAACCCTTTACTGGCTGCAGATATAAGTGATGAATCACTGTAGCAGTTTTATGTAGCAAATGGTTTTACTGCAGAAAGGGCTTGATGACATGCGACACGTGAAGTCAGTTTGTAACAAAGTCTCTTCAAATAAGTTTCCAGATTTGTAGTAACTGAAGTGCCACTAGGAGAAGCCACTGCTATACTTACGTTCTTGCCTTGAGTCAGTGGGCAGGGACTCTGTTGTTTGCTCCTCAACACTGAGAACCCTGTATTTATTCATCTGTGCAAGAGCCCATCCGACTCTAGAAGTGGTTTAGGAGTGGTCTTATGCTGCTGTAAATGACCAAAATCAGTAAATCAGAAGGATGCTGATTTGTGTTGTGCCATCTTTAGATGAGTGAAGGAACTCTAAGAGATGGAAAAATCCACTTCAGTCAGAGGCTGAGAAACCAGACTGATAATTGGATAGTACATGGGGAGCTTTTAGTTTGCACCAGACAAGTGTCACTGCCAATTTAGTCTGAAAACACTGTGATGTAGCGTGTAATGGGTTATAATTTATTCTAATTAGAAGATTCTACTAAGGATTTTTCTGACAGGTTTGAATGATTTATTTGCTGATTGCTTTAATTTAGCATCTACCATTTAAGGTTAATTATTAATGTCGGTAATATGCAATCATCCAGTGCCTTTGTCTCTAAAAAATTACATACAAAAATAAAATAAATTAAAAAAAATGTTATATGTGATCTGCCAAAAAGTGTGTTGTGACTAGTAAAACCACTTTGCTTGCTCACGTCAGCTGATTGAATGGCTACCATTAGAGCCTGAGATACTTTTGAGGGATTATTCAATAAGCAGCTAGGGGATCTCAACATGAGAAAAGAGATGTTTCACACAGCAGCAGAGCATATTAGACAGCCATAACCTGCTACTGGTGGGTGAGGAGAAGACATATTATTTTCATGTCTTTTTTTTTCTCTCCCCCCCCCTCTGTGACCTAATATGATCAAGCTGGATAAACTCCCACCGCTCTCCTAAATATGGCAGGAAGTTAATTGAAAAAGCCAGCTGAGAATGTGTCAGAAGGACACAAGAGGAAATCGCATCTGCCGAAGGCAGTTTTCAATATTTGGTCTGTGAGGGTCTCACTGTGCCTTTTGCATACATTTCTGGTCAGAAATTATGTTAAAGTTAACATAATTTTGGTTGTTTTAAGAAAAACATGCAGATTATTATGGAGCAAAATATTCACATAAAATGACCAAGGTCAATGAACAAGAGAGAGAGGGGGAAAATCAGCTAAACAAACAACAACAAAAACCTTGAATCTGTGGAATCATGAAATAATACATACAAACAAAATGTAATGAAAATTAAATTATTGGCACTTTTCAATTCTAATGAAGGGGCCTTTAGCAGAGATAGCAGCATCTCAATGTTTCTTGCAACCACCTAGAAGCTTCTTGTCTTCAAGTAATTTCTGACACTTCCCCTGCAGGCCAAGAAATGAGCTTTTTAGAAATGAACATCTGGCCAAAGGCAGATAAATACAAAATTTACTAGCAAACTGTTTTTCTCCTAAATCCACTAGTCAGACATTTCATCTTTTACAAGAATTTTGGTGGTGGTAATTTATACCCTGTTGATTGCTTCATTTTCATGCTCCTTTGAGTATACCTAAGTTCTTTTGAAATAACCAGGGGTTTTCAGTGGGAAATAGGTTTAAAAATGATGGCTATTTTGAACAATCTTATTTTTTTACTCCTCTCTCTTCATGATTTTGTGCCACTGGATGTGAGTTGTGGGTTGTTGATCTGCTAAAAGACGTAAGGCCTTCTTTCCCCAATTGTAGTTTTGGCTCTTAAATACATAATCATCTTATTTCATTTTTTAAATTTCTGTAAGAAAAAAAACCCCACAGCATGATGAAGCATTAAGCTTTAACTGTTGAAAATTTTTTTTGTTAGTTTGTTTTTTGTTTTTTTTCTAGGGGGTTTATGTTGTCACTTATTAATGAACTTGTATAGGCAAAGGAATTTGCCCACAGGAAATTCTCATTGCAGGGTGTGAAATGTAATAATACTTCATCTTATTTCTTTATTTCTACAGATAAAATTTTCCTTGTTTTGTTTTTTTATGCTGTTAAATGGTAGAAACACTCTGTAGGGGAGTGCAGTCACATTTTATGAAACAGTCCACAATCAATCAAAGCCTCTTAATCATAAATTAAGTGAAACTATACCTTGATGCACTCTGTTCTTTTCTACTGCTCTTTGGTATGCCCGTACTTCACATACTGAGTTAAAGTGTTAAGAAATAGCTACCAAGGCACAACTAATCCATTATTTATACTACAGAAATGAGCAGTCCGGATTATTTATAAGTTTGGGTTTCTAGAACAGTGAGAACTCGGTGAGAACTGTGAGGAAACCATATATTACTTCTGAAGTGGCTGCACATTTTATTGATATTTTAAACCAAACTCCTGCGCAGATCTTACCTGCACCGTGTGATTTTATTGTTGACCATTTTAACAACAAACTAAAATCCGCCATTGACTCAGCAGCTCCACTTAAAATAAAAACTTTAGGAGTTAAATCAAAAACACTGTGGAGAAGCCAGGAAATAAAGAAGCTGCAGGAGAGCAGAGAGGAAATGGAGTAAAACAAAATTAACATTCCATCATGAAATTTTAAAGGAACAACTCGAAATCTACAATATTTTGGTTAAACAGGCAAGAAAACTCTACTACTCAAATCTCATTACAAATAATAAAAACAACCCAAAATTCCTTTTTAAAATCATCGATCTTTTAACAAACACATATTTTAACAAGTCCTCCATGCCTGCATCAGATGTTGCACGTGAGGACTTTGCAGACCACTTCAGATGTAAGATCAGTGTTATTAGATCCAGTCTTTTATCTCAATGACGTGTTGATGCTAACCAATGTGAACCTCTGCTTTTACCTAAGGAAACACTGGAGAGTTTTCTCATGGTTGATGCAAAGATGCTTGGTCGAGTTTTCTCCCAACTAAAACCAGCAATCTGCCTTTAAGACCCATTCCCACATCACTTTTAAAAACATTTTATGGTTTCTTAGAGCCTGAGCTTTTAAACATAGTAAATTACTCTCTTCAGACAGGTGTCTTTCCCATTTTATTAGACAGACTCAGAAGTCTGGTGGGCCTCTCTGGTACTGTTCTTAAATGGTTTTACTCCTACCTCACAGATCGCCAATTTTTTGTAATTATGGATACATGCTCCTCAGGAATCCATAAAATCAAGTGTGGGGTTCCCCAAGGATCGATCTTAGGCCCAATAGTTTTTAATTTGTACATGTTATCTCTTGGGGATGTCATCAGGAGACATGGCATTGATTTGCTGATGACACACAGCTTTACATCGCCGTGTCTCCTGATGACCTGGAGCGAGTTAATATCCTTTTGAACCGTATTTTAGACATTAAGTCATGGATGGCAGAGAACGTTTTACAGCTTAACCAGGACAAAAACTGAAGTTTTAATTGTCGGTCCTGAGGGCAAGAGAGAGATCATTTTATCTAAACTACATACTTTTAGTCCCTCTCAGTGTGTGAGAAATCTTGGTGTTCTTTTCGACTCTGAGCTGGGTTTTACTACACACATCAGAAATATCACAAAAACTGGATTTTATCATCTTAAAAATATCGCCAGAGTCCGCCCATTTCTCTCTCTTGCTAGCACGGAGGTGCTGATGCATGCTTTTATTTCTAGCAGAATAGATTACTGTGATGCCCTGCTCTCTGGTCTTTCCAAAAAGTCCATTTCAAACCTACAGCCACTTCAGAACTCTGTGGCACGAGTTCTGACGAGGACCAGAGGGCGGGAACACATTACACCAGTTTTAAAATCGCTGCATTGGCTCCCTGTGCCATTTAGGATTGATTTTAAAGTACTTTTAGTAGTTTATAAATGTCTTAATGGTCTTGGGCCCTCTTATCTATCAGATCTTCTTTTAAGTCATGAACCCTCGCGGACCCTGAGGTCCTCTGGTACTGGCCTTTTAGTTGTTCCAAGTGTGAGGACCAAGACATATGGCGAGGCCTCCTTCCATTGTTACGGTGCTCGTCTGTGAAACAGTCTGCCAGAGGGCCTCAAGGCTGCAGAGACTGTTGATGTTTTTAAAAAGAGGCTTAAGACCTACCTTTTTAGCTTTTAATTAAATTTTTTTAGATCTTAATTTATATTAAATAATTTTGTCATGTCATGTCATTTTCTGTACCGCTTGTTCCCATTAGGGGTCGCGGGGTGAGCTGGAGCCTATCCCAGCA
>JBAMHW010000012.1:13333150-13365544 GCA_037177495.1 Rhadinocentrus ornatus
CCCAGCCGAGGCTCGAACCAGCGACCTTCTTGCTGTGAGGCTGCAGTGCTAACCACCACACCACCGTGCAGCCCATTAAATAATTTTATTTCACGTAATTTTTTTTCATTTCACTCAACAGTACTACTTCTTATTTATTTATTAATTTATTCATTCTTATCTGTTGTTTTAATCTTTTTTAATCTTAATTTTAACTCCAGTGTTTCCTCGTAGGGATCCTTCACGGCAGAGGTTTTGCCTGCTCGGTCTGTGGCTGTTACTGTGGTAATTGCACTTGCTGGGGTAGCTGGTGTGTGTGTATACATGTGTGTGTGTGCGACTGTGTTAAATATTTGAATGAGTGCTCTTTTTGTTATGTAATTTTAATCTGATGTATGGAAAGACTTGTTTTATTTATAATATGTTTAAGTGTTTTTATCCATGTAAAGCACTTTGTGTTGCCTGCCAGAAACTGTTACATAAATAAAGTTTATTTGATTTGATTTAGAACCCACTCATAATCTGTTTATTCAATCTAAACTGTTAAAAATCAATAATCTTGTGAAGTATTATACAACAATAACTCTATTCAAAGCATTTAACAATTTACTACCCAGTAATATTCAAAATATTTTCACAATTTCGGAGCGTTCTTATAAATTTAGAGGACATGGAGATTTCACATTACCTAAATTTTCAACTGCTGCTTATTGTTTTTGTGTGTCTGTATGTGGAGTGAAATATTGGAACAGTCTGGATATCTAAAACAAGCAATGCCCAAAGATTTAAATGCTATATAAACGTATGATTTTGTCACAGTAAAAGGATGGACCTGTCCTTTACCATTAGTGGTATTGTAATTTCTTACCTTGTTGGTATGTAATTATCATTTATTGTAAATAACGGTTGATTGTTATCTTTGGTTACATTGATTACATTGATACAAATCTACCTTGCTTCTATTTTTGACATATTTTGACTAATGTACGTTTTATTCTTCTCATATTTGGTAAATACTGTAAATACTGTTGAATTGGTCATTGTAATCTGGTGCAGGTCTTCTGGCCATTGTCCTGGTTTGAGGTTTGGGAAACAGGTATGAGTATTTAAACTTATTATATAAAGCTATTGATGAGATATGGTGAGAGAGTAACTTAGTTAGTTCTGTTCTTCTGTTCTCCCCCCTCATTAAGGATTTGCATTTATTCTATTGAATGATATAGGACTGTCTGATGCTGTTGTACATCAGCTATTTGTGTCACAAGTGCTTGAAATAAATAATATGAACAACACCACTATATGAAAGCCTGTTTTATTTCTGCTATTCACTGTCTTAATAACATTGTATTTATTCATAATTCATGAATATTTGTTTGTTTTTAGTTTTTTTTTTTTTTTTTTTTGTATTTTTTATTTTTTTATGATATTCTAAATTCTGTCTTTAAGTGCTGCTAAATCTGACCTGGACTGAAGTTCATCAGCCCAGATAGAAATCAGCCCCCTGTGGTTTTCCTACAGGCACAGCTGCACTGATTCACTGCACACACTTAGGCACACAAATAAGAGCTTCTTGTCTTCAAAATAAAAAATAAATAATGTTTTAATTAGGAGTTTACATATTGGAAATACTTTTATCCTATCAGTGCAGCTTTCATGAACTTGTATAATAAGATGAAAATTGAACACTTCCTCCTGTATGAGCTGTCAGAGTCTTTACTCCTGCTGATTCTGTTGTGCAAAATTAGCCTTATGCTTTCACGGCTGAAGTTCTTCACAAGACAAACTTTGAGAAGTTTATTTTTTATGAATTGTATCCCATGGCAGATCTTTCATGACTGATATCTGATTCTGACATATAAGCAGAGAAGAGTAGCAGTTTGACTGGTGACTAGCACTTTACTGTTTCCAATATTTGTAGAAAATTCAAGATAATTGACTATTTTTTTCCAGACAGGCACTTGTGCAATAAGGGTGCAACTGTGCTGAATTTGCAGAGTATAACAATGACCTAAATTTTTAAGACATCACATTCAAACTTGCATCATTATTAAATGTAGTTACGTGACGGAATAACTTTGGTGCGTTGTGTAGCTCTCATGTTTTTCTTTTTTTACTGCAGTTCTGATTTGAAACACTAGGTGTCAATGCTACTTATTTTGCCTTAAATATGTGCACAGCGTAAGGGTTTATGCTGTCTTTATTTTCCTGATTTTTGATTTTGTATTTTGCTCTGTTTGCATGATCACGTCGCCTGGAAACTGCTTTAACATAGGTTTCCGTTAGCTTTTTTATTAACTGCAACCCTAATGCAATCTGGGTAGTCTCATAACTTGCATTAACTGAACAAAAATAAAGGAGTAAATGTTTTGGATCGTTGGAAAAGATCGGTTGGTTTTATGAGAAGAAATACTGCTAAAGTACTTAACGATCTGCATGATTTATTACCTATGAAATACTTATCAGTGTCTGGATATTATTTGAATATATGTATGCATAGTGCATTGACAGTGTTTTGTATTTGTCATTATGAAAGCAACACCATGCAAATCTTGCTCAGCATAACTACCCCTCTCCTCTGAGGCTAATTAACAAAGACTGTAACACTCTGTCTAGTTAACTGACTGGTCATCGTCACTCCATGTGTATTTTTATCAAGATAGGCCAGGGACATCATTTTCATCCAAAAGTGAAGGATAATGTGTGGCCTTCTTTCTCATTCTGGGTACTTCCAGTGTTGCTGACAAGGTAGGTCGACAAAGACAAAGTGGAATTGGTGTTGTTTTGGCATTCAAGGAGCATGAAAATGAAGGATTATAGGGTAAATTGCAAGTGACACACATTTATATGTGTTACTTTTTATGGAATGAGCAGGTTAAACTTCATTGCTTGCCTGGGTTATACCATTATAGAATGCAGACCAAAAAAGTGGCTGCATGAAAAACATTAGTGAGGAGTTACACAAATGCATTTGTACAGTCCTTGGTCGAGGTTAAAAAATAATAAGAGCTGGAATAAATATCTGTTGTAAAATGAAAGATTCTTGAACTGTCTGCTTACTTTCTGCCTGCTTCTTGCAGGTTTATAACAACAACATGTGACAGCAATGCTGGAGCACAAATTGACCGAATGTACATCAATAAAGATTTAAATCATATTATTATCTTTGAAGTTCTACAAGAATTGTTCTGCATGTGCCACATCATTTTACGCTCTGTAATTGGTGTTGGACATCCATTTCATTCCAATTGGTCTTAGATAAGCGTGTGTGTGTGTGTGTGTGTGTTAGGCAGAAAGAAGAAAGAAGACAGAGGCAGGTGTAAGCTCTGGGTTATTAGGCCAAGTAAACAGAATGGACTTGTGTAACTCTGGCTGACCTTTAGCTTTTACACTCTAATGCATTCTAATAGGCCAGTGGATCCCAGCACATATCCTTTCTCATGAACACACACATGCTTTATGGCACACATTAATCACACACACATACATACACATGTACAGACAAGTACCTGGTTGTCTGGGAGATTAAAGCTTTCATATCATTAAGCCGCAAAGTCGCCTGGGACAGCTTACTGAATAATAATAAATGACAAGATTAATTTATTGTTATTTTTTTCAAAGTATGTGTTTTGTTTTAATTTCTATTTAATCAACACACAAAACAAGTGAGATAAAGCTGTTTAAATGACTATATAACTAGTTTTACAATTACTTTAGATGCATGTTAAAGTTGTATTTATGTATGTTTTTCTAGCTCCTTTTGCAATTAACGCTGTGCAACTGAGGCCTGCCAGAGTTGGCCCACAACATGCAAAAGGATGACCGGTCCGGGGACGACAGCCAGCGAGAAAGTGTAAGCAAACACCAGTCCTTTGCCTTGAAAATTAATTCCTTTTATCTTTCATTCTTTCCTTTTTTTACTACATACCATTATACAAATACTTACATGCTTAGCTGTGTGAATAAAGTGCTTTTTATATTTTATATTCAGGTTGTAATATTTCGTTGGACCGCCTTTAGCTCTGATTATAGCAGCATTTGCTGTGGCATTTTTTGATAGACTTCTGCAATGTCACAAGATTTATTTCCATCAAGTGTTGCATTAATGTTTCACCAAGATCTTAGAGATGATGGGAATCTGACCACTGTGTGTGTATATTGCGGGTGGGACTCGATAATAATAATAATAATAAAAAAAAATCAAACTAATAATTAGCGGCTTTGTAATTAATTAATCTCGATAATCTCATTTTAATCACATAACAATATTTGGACCAAAAAACAATATTTTTAATTTAAATGAATTGTGGTGGATTACTGAATCAAATTATAGACCCAGACATTAATATTGTGAACCCAAGCTCTACTAATGGCTGGGAAAATGCATTTAATTGCATTTCAATTCAAAACAGTAGAAAAAGAAATAGAAAATATCCCTGGCCAAAACTGAACAGACCTGAAGTGTCATTTTAAGTACTTTAACAGCCCCAGCTGTTTTCTGATTAAGTCTACAACATGTTACAGCACTTTTAACTTTTTAAATGTTTTTGTCCACACGCTTCATTAATAGGTATTCATTTCTTATTTATAGTAAGCCAGGGCGGGATCAGCCAGCAGCAGCTTTGCACGTTTCATTGTCAGTCTGGCTGTGGAGCAGAGGTGTACGTTTCCTGCTCTGACTGTAGCTGTGAGCGCTAATTGCTACGGAAGGTGTGGAAGCGCTGCTTATTGAGAAGTAAATGTGCTTTTACGTCAGTTTCCAACAGTCTCCAATAACACCAGAAAACGTCACTAGATTTGTTGCTAGTTTTTTAAATAGAGTCACTGGATGGATCCAAAACCACATTAGTTTAGTTGACAACACTGATTTGTGTTCATCAATTTAATTGATGTACCGGAAATCCTGCACTGACAAATGTTCTGCGTTGTTTGGAATGCAAAATGTGATTAAATGTATTTTTTGTTTTAAATTTTTTATTTTTTTTTTGTAATTAAGTCCCACAGCTTTTTCTCATTCTCCACCACCTTAGGAGATGTTTCCCATTTAGACCTAGGGGTGGATGTTTCTGTACACTACGTAGTTATGGCGTTCCACGTATTCTTTGCCTGCCACTATTTTGCACCCTGCTGTGAAGTATTGGATTGTTTCAGGGGCCACTTTGCACAGTCTGCACCCATGATCCTTTCTGGTGTGGTAGATCTGGTCCTCTATTGTTCTGGTGCTCAAAACTTCAACTCAAATCAAACTTTATTTATAAAGAACTTTCGAACAAAAGCCACTCAAAGAGCTTTACATAATAAAAACAAATTCTGAATAAATATTTAAAACCTTCATACACAAGTATAAAACAAAGTTTACAATACAATACATCATCACACTTAGACCCACCCAGCCCACATGTACAACACCCACCCCTTTTTGCATAAACTCTGACTTCTAGTTTGTGTCTCTTTAATTGAAACATCAATTTAGAAACATAACTAGAGATAAACATCTGAGGCTTGTACAACGAAACGTGATTAACGTACCCTGGATATCTTTCTGTTACCTGGGTTGACTTACCCAGACATTCAGGATCTGGACAAGCGGTACAATAAAGCTGGTTATCAGCTCGGTAATTCAACCCAGGGTTTTCCCATCTAGATCAATGGACGCTCCCATAAAGGGTGGAGTTTGCAGCGTCAGACCAATTGCAGACATGGGGAAACCCTGCAGAGCAGCATATTTTATATTTCTGGAGGAAATTTTAAGAATGTAAACACATCATCCAGGCTAAAAGCAACACTGTTGCCGAAGCAACAGCCAGAAGGGAGTGCTGGCAGAAAATTGCTGACTCTGTTAATGCGTAAATAAGCAAAATAATGCAATTGTAGTTAATCGGACAATATAAACGGACAGCACTCCTATCATTCAATTTAACTTCATTACAGCGTTGATGTTTCATGCTGAGAGCTTCCTAACTTCTCTTTTTATTTATAACCTCCACCAAGGCATACGTACGTCTGTTTGTTAGCAACATAACTCAAAAAGTTATGAATGGATTTTGGTTAGATTTTCACGAAATGTCAGAAATGGAATAAGGAAAGAGTGATTACCTTTTGGGGGTGATCCGGATCACAACCTGGATCCAACATTTTTTTAAAGGATTCTTAACTATGGGGAGATAGGGATAATTTGAGCTTTTAACTAAAAAATAATGCCCACAATCGTTGGCTAAAATAAAAATATTTAAAAAATTTAAAAAGCGTCCCTAGCGCTTCTAGTTTCCAATGAGTTCGTCAGAGGCTCAGCACCCGTGTGAGCGCGTTTGTGTTGGAACGTTAATTCCTTGCCATGATCACACAATTCGTTGTGCTCCTGCTGGGTGTGCAATAGTCTTAATTTTGGCCCCCCTCGTGCGCCATAGTAATGCCATTTGCAACTATTATTATTAACCTCATTATTTCAGATGCAACCCTGATGGAGCTAAATTGACTTGGGAACAAGTCAAGAACAAATTGCCTACAAAAACATTCTTTAAAGCAATCAGTGACAAGGCTTTATTTCTTTATCAAAACGATGCATCTATCCCTAAAAACTCTATGTCTCCTAAGCAGTCCTCTCACAATCCGCGCACCAACATCAACTGAATCTTCTAAAAATGAGAAAGTCATTTTCCAAGAGAACTGATTGGTCAGGAGGCGGCGCTTTTATACTTGTTGATCTCTTATCCAGAACATAACCTGCTCCGGAGCAGATTAGCTGTTCAGCATAAGTTACCATAGTGATTGACCCCGGTAAGAAGCATAGTTGTTAATTGCCCATATCTTGTTTTTGCCATTGAGCAAGTTGAGACTTCTCAGGACTTGCCTTATTTACAGTCTTACTTACCTTGCTCCAGAAACAGAAATTACAAAACATTCATCTTCTATTTAGTTATGTCTCTATGTAATATAAAATATTCACAGCAGATTTGTGCAAAGCTGGTATTTTCTTTAAAGTCTACTCAGCTTCTACACCCATCCCCCACAACTGCTACACTACCATTTAGACTGACTGTATTGTGGCTCTCGCGTGGTGTTGTCAGAATTGTGTGCAAGCTGTCCATCACCCACCTCTATCCATCTGGATGTAATAGGCAGGTCCCTGTAAATCCTTACAAAAACAAGACAGATCACAGACACCGTGTATAAGTAGAGATGACGCCTAGATACAGCAGCATCAAACACTATCAGTCTCTCCCCCCATGCATGAATAAGATATGCTGTCATGCTCTTGACCTTGAGTCTAAATACAGGTCTACTATTTAGTGCAGAGCTGAGATAAATACTGACAATGCAAATGAACCATTTATCTTAAAGAAACAGTGACCATATTACCCAAATTGTAAATGACATATTTCTGCAGAGCTGCTGTTGTAAAGTTGCTACATTTATATTTCCATGTGTATCATAAATAAAATGGCCATTACATTCAAGTACTTGAAGGTTCACACACTTTTTAGCTCCATTTAGGTGTGTAATATATCAACAGCATATTATGGCATTATCTACAACATGCAGTGTTTAGGAGCTAAACATACTGAAATTATATTTAAATACCGCTTAATTTTTGTGATAGTGGTTTTTAAGTTCAACTTCAGTTAAAGACAAAAACTGAAAAAAGGCCTTAAGATTTCTGTGAAAGCCTTCTGGGAAAAACTAAAGCCAAAGGTCAGTCATTAAAGAAAAAGAAAAAATAATCTTAAAGATTAAAATAAATAAAATAATCTTGCAGGCAACTGCCTGCAAGAAATTTAACTCAACTGATTCATAATGTTATGTTAAAAATGTAATGCCACTGGCTCATTGGAAAAAAATATTCATGAATATAAAAGGTTTGCTTAAAAAACTGTCAGAGACAGGAGCAAATGACCTTTAAGATGCAATAAAAATACTGCTAATGGAGCAAAGACTGATTGATGATTCACATTTTTTCTCTCTAAGGGGGCTGTAGACGTCAACATTACTAAAGACGCATCGTGAGGAAAGATGATTGATTTATTTTATTTGAAAGTAAATATAACATTTGTTTCAAGTGGAGAAAAAAACAAACTCTGAAGTGAGAGCTATGATTAAATTACCAGTGATAATGTAACTGGGTAACAGCAGACGTATATGGCCAGATGAAAAACAGCTCATGTCATTGTGCCTTTGATCAATGGCTTTATCAGACAGGGTGAATACAGGTCACTGAACTAGAGAAGAGAGACATGGATGTCCCTCCCATGAGAGAGAGGGTGGGACAGGTAATTAGAAAGAGGCAAGGTGGAGGTGGGGTTAAGACAAGAGGTGAAAGTGAAAAACAGAGAACAGCAGAGATGCTCCCTTACCATCCTGAGGGGTATTTTGAGGTGGAGCGGGGACACAGGCTGCGCTAATGAATACTTTTCACAAGACTCTCAGGGGCTGTCCAATCAGGCAGCACCATTGATGAATAGTCATGAGTCACCTTATCAGCATCACCATGGTTACGCAGATGTGACTGTGGCCCTGTGAATGTGATGAGGGAATAGAAATGGGCCAAAGGCGTCTCTGTCTCCTTCCCGCGCACATCTTGATCACCAATTAGAGTAGACCGGGAGAGCATCCACGCGCAGGGTTCACTTTCTGGATGAGTTGAATGGGCAGGGGGGAGATGGCAAATATGATAGCTTGAGATTTAACACGTGGAAAAGTGTGCTAAGAGAACAGGAGGGGTGGGCATTTTTATTCAACTTAAATTTTTTGATGACTTGAAATCACATTAATCACTAGTAAAGCCAATTGGCACACATCATGTCCCAGATAAAGGTTGGCAGGAAGAGGAGAGGGGAAGTGGATGACAAGATATTTAGTAAAAAAAAAAGAGCCGGGAAATTAGATTGAACAGAATCAGTAAAGAAAAAAGGGTAAAAGTGACTGAAGGATGAGCAAAACAAGAGACAGCAGCAGGAGATGAAATGAAGAAAATGAACAAGATAACAGAATAAGGGGTTGAGACAGCACGTAATGATTTATATAACCCCCCATCTTCGTTCACTCACATCTACAAAATGCTACAAACTGAAATAATTCGAATGCATTTGATCTTGGCAATCCATGGAAAAAACTGGAAGGAAGCCACTGCTTTGCCTTTAATGCTTGTTCCAATCCCTTTTAGAATTACTTAACTGGAACAATGACCCTATTTAATATTTCTAACATCTTAGCTTAAAGAGGACAGCTGTTTATCTCCCTATAAATTTAGCTTCCACTACATTTTTACTCAAGCAATTTACTGTCACACACAGCACAGGTCATTGATACGATAAAGCTGATAACTACAGTCTTCTTATCACTGATTTGTCGGGCCGACTGCAAGCAGTGTTAATTGCTTTTGAGCCACTGCTTATCTACGTGCTTATTTATTTATGAGTGAGTAGAGCAATCTACTGAATATTTGAAACATTTAATTAAATTAGCATCTCCCCACAATGGGGACATACTCAGGCACTGAGCAAAATATTTTTTTTCCCGTTCAAGTCTGCCAACACCTGACAGAGGCAAATTGGTTTTACCTATTTGGTCTCAATGCACTTGCCAGAGTCAGGTAGTCTGTTCTGTTGTCTGTGTTGAGCCTGCATTTAAATGTAGTCTAACCCTTCGTGCCCATAGGCAGACAGTATGGCAGGTTTGATATTTATTTATTCTTTTTACACAGTGTGTGAAGAAACATTACCACCTATTCTCTGTTTCTGTTTCACAGCCTGTTGACTGCATTTTAAGTGTGATAAATCTTGCATAAGATGTTTGTCAGCGTGCTCATTCCGGATGTAGAGTTGAAACTTGAAGAATGATGTTTAAACTCTGCAAAGGAAGGTCAACCCTGAGGATGCACGAAGTAATGAATCTGCCATGCTGCCAGAGTGAAACGCTACTTGGTTTTGGTGCACATGCAGCATGTTTCTTTCTCACACAACAATTCAGGCTCTAATGATTTTTCTTTTGAACATCTTTATAAAAGCACTACAAAAATACTCGGCTTTATCTTTTTTTTTTTATCTTAATATTTCAGCTCGGTAACCCTGACCCTTTCATAAGGAAAATGGAGAAAATGTGTTACGAGTTTTATGAACTTAAATCTATCTATGTTTTTACTTCTGCCGCTGCTGCAAAAGGTTTTCTCTCCCTGATGGTTTGTGGCCCTTTCAGAGTATTTAATTTGTTTTCCCTCACCAGTGCATCACAGAGCCATGCCTGAAGCTGAGCAACAATAGTCCCTGTCCCTGATAGAGATTTACATGATTTGTCTCTAGTGACAGGCGAAGTGAATAACACTGAAACCACTGGGAAGCAGTGTCTGCTGTGAAACCATGGATTCTGGCATTGCACATGCTACCAACGCTATAGCTTTTCTCTGTCACAGCAATAAATTACATCATGAAAACGTCAAAAACACTTGAAGGAACCCAACCATGGGCTTAGAATTTGGTAGGGATGATGGACACATGATCAATATCATGCAACTCCTGACATGTCCCTATTATTTTTCATTGCAGGAACAGCTGAGAGATCCATGCTCTCTGCTGGCAACATTGTTGCTTAAAGTGCCAACTTATAACCCATTACAACTGATATAATGTGCTCCGCTCTTTCCTTTCTTGCTAACATGATTGACTGTCCCCACTGTCACTTACTCTGTTCAAAGAGCTATTGCTACTTACTTGCTCTAGCTAATGGTGGTTTTGTCTTCTGTCAGAACTCCATAAGCAAAGAAAAGAAAGATGGACATTAGGAATGATTTTAGAGTGTGTCAGTTTGTCACAATATTTTTTTTCCAACTGAGGTTTATGGTGATTATAACATTCACTAAGTCAAAATAACTTGTTTCCTTAGCATGCATCAGTGTAGTTCAGATAGAGGAGGGTGTTGGTTGTTGAGAAGGGTTGAGAGGCAGGCGAGTTTTAGAACTTAGAGTTGTGACTTGGTAATTAGTTCAAATTTAATCAAAATCTAATTTTTGCTTACTGAAGTGTTTACCTGACCTTCAAATAATTTTGTAAAGATTCCAAAAAATTTTTTTTGATCCCTGCAAAAACAGACCATAATCATTTTTAAAAAAAATTAAAACAAGAAAATTATAATATAAAAATGAACATTTTCTCTAACATCCCAAATTCTGTGCAACTATAATAAGTAAAAATCATCACATTTAAATGCTCTTTTTCAAAATTATTGCAACAATGAGGATGATGATGTACTTTGTAACAATTTATCCCTGTGTTGTCAGAAGAAAAGCAGCGGGACAGCAGAATTTTATTTAAACCATGCAGATAAAGGTAAATATATAAGATAAAAATAGAAATGCAAGAAGCAGAAATGTTAGGAATATATCTGAGACAGGAAGTCTAGAAAAACAAATGGCTTTATATATGCCATGAATATCTAAAAATGGAGTCAATTTGCATATAACAGTAGCTGCAGACATTTTGCAGAAGGATGGGGCTGCTTGATAGATCCATGCAGCTGGAGGTATAGCAGGAATTTGAATTACTGCCACATATGGTGCAGCTATATATATGCACACTGTCTTCTATACAGTAGAGATCTGAGGATTCTGAGTTGAGAACCACAGCAAATCCTTAAAACCCACAATGCCCTTTTCTTCATTTTCTGAAGCTAACCTATTCATGACATGCTATTGTGTTTAGCAGTGTATTGAAGAAAATGAACTGAGCTAATTTTATTACCCGTCAGTAGACTGCCTTTTACAGCTACATAAGCCACTAGATCAAGCAGTAAAAATGCAGACACTGGCTGTAAATACTTGTAACTCTCACCATGGAGAGAAAAATAAACCACCAGCAACCCTTCTACTAAAACAGCAGGTACCAGACTAACCGGTGATTGTTAGACAATATTGTTTTACTGTAACATAGGCAAATATTTAGCATTTTCTGTAAAAATCTGCCTGTGCACAACATGCATTTTCTACTTTTCAAACAAAAGAAGACAACAACTAAAGTGAATAAATAATAATAATAATAATAATAATAATAATAATAATAAAACACAATAGATAGCCATAAAGTGACTCTATTGATAAAACCTCTGCTTCATTAATAATGAAGTGTTGGTTTCAAGGAAGGTTGAAGCTGCCTACAAACAATTGAATAAATGTAAGAGCAAAATGTTTTTTTCCCGCAACCAATAGATTTACTCCATCTCCTACTAAACCAATCTTTTCTGCTTACTCCTCATTCATCTACTCTACTGTTTATTCTCTTCTTTCCACTCCTGTCATTGCCCCTGGACTTTACCTAGAATTCATTTAAGATTTATGCTGTGATAAAATCCATTGCTAAATTCAGAGGAGAGGTGAATGATGGCGCTGATTATAAGACGTTGTACATTCTACATGGCTTCTTGTTTGCTGTGGTATAATTAACGTGAATTAATTAATCAATTACACACCCAAGAGGGAGTACTTTGAAAAGATGCATTTTTGAGACGGTTTGATCCCTAGTGAAGTAACCTGGAAATGGAGTTGTATTGTAAAAAAAATCCATAAGGTCTTTTCTAAATGAGCATTAAAATGTGGAATATCTGAAATAAATTAATTTAATGTCATTTGATAGCAAAGTCTGCAGTGAAAACAAGAGAAAGACAGACTAAGCAAAGGAGGAATGTTATAAGGCAGAAAGACAGAAAATGTGCTGAATTATCTATTTGTTTCCTAAATATCACTTTACATACATTTAAAAAAACTTATGTAATAATAATAGTATTGTAACATACAAAATTTTTAATTAGTTGCAAATATTTAATGGATAAAACAGATCAAAGTATTCTCAGGCAGAATAAACAAAATTTCTCTCGTCCTGCATACTGCCTAACTGTCCTCACAGTAAGACTCTTTTGCCAGATTTACTTGCAGGGCTTTGCAAACACACATGGCTCAAGTTGGAACATGACCCATTTTACATTGATTTTTCAACTCACTCTACCACCAAACTAAGCGAATTAAGTACTTTTTTCACCATGACTGAAGAAGAGTATCACTGTGCTACATACTGAATTATGGACCCTATGTGTCGCTTTATCTATGTCTTTAAAATGGCAAGAAATCCTGATTTAGAATGAAATGATTGAAATAGGAAAAAAAAAAGAAAGTTTCTAAACTTTCCTCTGCCAAAGATTTAGAAGGCCATTTACTAGACTGTGTCAATTGCTATAAGAATGTGCAGATAGTTAACTAATCTAGATTACAAAATTATCTCTACTTATTTCTTAAATATATTGTGCGTTATTCATGAAGTACTAATAAACGGTTAAAATGCCTTCTTGCCACTTTTTAAAACCTCCCTCCTGGTTTTATTTGTGTGTATGTCACACTAACTTTCTATCCAGAACAGCAATCAAGCATTACTGAAATGGTGAGGGGATGTGGCATTTGCAAGTCAAGCTGTCTTTTTAGCCAGCAAAATGGACAATTATGCCCAGTATTCATTTCAAAGCCATTTTTCTTTCTTTCCAGTTGCTTTAAAATAACTATGATTTGCCCTTATTGCTAATGTTGTAAACTGTGTTTGCTAACTGAGAAGCTTGACTCTGTCTACGGAGGCAAATTCTGTAAATGGTCACTTGTGACAGGTAGTATATATTAATTAATTATTAAAAAACAAACAATCTCTTACTTACTGGCTTGACATATTATGCACAACTGAAAACTGAAAAATCAAAATACCACATCTTGTTTTATTCTTTATAAGTTCTCCACTGATGTCATCATATCTGACCAGTCACACTCAAACGGTTCAACCTGATAACCAATGGATTGGCATATGAAGTGCACAGAAGAGTCAGAGCAGACCAATTAACCTTTCACTGATCCCACTTATCATAGAGAGCTACTTCAGACATTAGCAGAGACAGCCAACGTGGGGAAAAATAAAGTCATGGAGTGACTGTATGCATAATCACGATACAGTGGCAGCACACCGCACCACCATCACCACCACCAGCCACATCGTTAAAACCACTGGCAGGTGATGTGCATAACAGTGATCATCTTGTTACAATACAATGCTCTGCTAGGAAGCTTTGAGTTTTTGACATGCATGTGACTGATACTTTGACACATGCCACCTACCTAAACATTGCTACAGCTGGAGGAGCACAACAGTTTCTTCTGTCCTATGAGAGAAACCATTTTAACATGATTGATTTTCTTCTCTTCTTTTTTTAAATTTTTCAATTAATGTGCCCACTGATTTGACAGTCCATCACAGGACTAACAACCATGCACCTCTCTCAGAAATTATATATTCTTTTATTTTAGTGTATTTGAGGTAAGCATGTTTTCCTATTTTAATATGCAAATCATTTAGCTTGCTCAGAAAGGTAAAAGCAACAGAAAAACAGGCACCAAGGAATGTAAATAACCCAGTCATAAAGCAGTTCAGTTGAGCTTAAGTGCAAGGGTAAATCTGTAAGAGATAAAGGCTATTATGTGAGTTTGCTTAGTGGTTCCTGAGTGTACCATGAACTAAAGATTTATGATGACTGGATGTTATTGACTCATTATATCTATCATTCATCTATGGTAGCTTCAGCCCTCTGAAAAATAATTGTTAATCATGTGCCCCCCTCTTTTACCCTCTGTAAGCAACTGCTTATGGCAACGAGTGTAATGCAGGTAATTATGAAGGAATGAAAGGCTCAATAGCTTTGTGGATGAAGATTGGCATCTTGATGGATGCAGGGGTGGAGGAGTAGGGTTGAGGTTTTCAGCTGTATGGGTTAGGCAGCGCAGTTTCGACAGGAGAGAAGACAAACACACACACACACACATACACACACTTACACATGTTACAAATGGTAGTGCTTTGAAAGATTTCTCTGGGCTAAGGTGGTTTGTATCCAGCTGATTGCCCCAGGGCTTATTTTGCACTATTCAGCTCACCTGTTTGAGTACAGCAAATGTATCTTCTGTATAAAGATGTGCAACTTGGTGTGTGGTCAAAATAAGAAAACAAAAACAAACAAAACAAAAAACATATGAGGCTAAGTTTCTGAACAGACAGAGTTAGCAGCTGCAATGGTCAAAGGTGGTTTAGTTACAAAGCAGTTGAGGCACCCCCCCCCCCCAAATTATTAAAATATTAGGACATACAAGTTAACTTGTTTGGGTTAAATGACCTGCATAACTGCTGCAAAGTAAAGTAGCAGGACAGATTTTTGTCTTTCATCTTTGTTCATCCACCACAGAGGTCAAAAAATGATTTTGAGTTCTGATTTTCCACTTCTAATGTGCATCAAATGCAGAATAACTGCACTACTTTAGATTACTTGTTAGGTGTGAAATATAAAGGACCCAGCTCTTTTCTTAAGAAAACTTGTGATCTTGGGTTTTCAGATATAAAAGACCTCATCAGAATGTGAATGTTAACCTAACAGGGAATCTTTTAATTCATGCAAAACTAAAACTTGCCTGTGTTTTGCAGCAAGATTAATGGCACAGAATTGGCCTCAATTCATCATGCTGTCTCACTCCATAGGTGTGTGGTAGTGTGGTCATGTGTCCTGAATCGAAGATAGACTTGAAACAACTCATTACACAAATAACTGATTGCCTCTATGCTGTCCCCAAGGACAGTGTACCTCAGAAACGACATTAAAATTGAACTTCTGTCCACAGTTCATCGATGGCTTGGATGCACCTGTATTTATTAAGAAGTAAAAAAAAAAAATAGCCTCCTGTGCAGGAGGTCTATGCAAAGGAAGCAAAATATTAATTGTATATGAAGAATATTGAATTAAATTAGAAGACTTCTTTTGCATTTCTCAAAAAGGAGATCGATATCTACTCATAATGTTAAATTACAATAAAAACAAGCTTGTGTTGCCTTGTGAAGCTTATGTGCCTTGCTATTCTAAAAGGAAATTCTCTGCTACTGCCAGCACTGCAGCAGTGTGAACTTTTCTGATGACCACTTGATGATACATTGACCACCTGACATGCTTCTTCCATCTTGACTTACTGGAATGAAAGTCTATCCTTGCACTCTAGTCTCATCTCAGCTGTTTCGTCTCAGCTTTCAGGTTGCTGTCTCTCCCCCAGCTGAAGCTCTTATCATTCGATCTCTTTTCCTCCTCTCTTGACCCTGTGCAGTGTCATTTTCACTTCAAGCTTCTTCTTTTCCTAAAGTGAATCACTTTCTCTTTGAACATTTGTCAAGTTAAAAAAATGACCTTCAGCTATCTTTTTCATTATTTAATATATCCTACTGACTTTTATTTTTGTAGCACGTGGCACCAGATAAAACATTTAGTATTTTTTAAATACTAAATGCACTGTGTGTATTACTTGGTCTTTGCTAGTCGTAACTTCCCACTAATCATTAGACATTTGACCTTAACTGGGTTCTGCGAACCATTAACAAAGCAATGAACTGGCTTTTTTCACCTTTTTTTTTTATTGTTTCCTCTCAATGTAGCCACAGGGTCTCTGTAATGTCCATCTCTTCTACCCTAAGACCTGGTACTTTAAATCCTTTTCTCACAATTGTTCTCTCCTCCGCACCTCTTTCATTTCACACTTTTTAAAAAAATCCCTTCAGGGATATTTCTGTCTTCAGTAAAGAATCTCTAAATGTTTTCTTATAATAATCTTACCCACCTCTCCCTTGACTTCTGATTTTACCTACCTTTGTTATTACTTCTCTTTCAGGTGTCTGATGAGTCATCAGACTCCCCAGAGCCAGGGCCAATTACTTGCATGGAGCCCTTCCTGGTGCGGAGACTTTCTTGCCGTATGGTCCAGTTGCCCCCTTTGGCCTTTAGACAGGCAGAGCAATACTACTGTGACCGTAAGCCTGAGCAGGACACAGTCACAGTTCCGCCACGACCCACAACACTGCCATTACGCACACCGCCACTCATCGCCATCACCTCTGCTGACACTAGCAGGTAGGAGAATATGGTTCTGTGTCTTTGTGTGAACAAAATATGTTGTAATAGAACAGCTTGTTAGTAGAGTTTGTCAGATGTAGTGGTTTGGTGGATCATCCCAGCAACTGTCTAAAGTAGCTGAGGGCAGATATCCATTAAGTGCTCGATGGAAAAAACCCTCAAATTTTAGTCACCTACCCCAAGGCTAACTTTATATAAAAGAGCACTGTTTCCACGGTAACAATCTGTGACACTTGCCAGTTGACCAAAAAGTGCAAAAAACAAAACAAAAAACAACTGGGTAAAAAGCCTTTGTTAACAGTAATGCTGATAATGCAATCAGTACTAGAAATTGTTCTAGAGGGAATTGTTTTTTCTTTTCTTTTTTTCTTTTTTTTAATATAAACCCAGTTCCAGCTCCATGCAATATATGAATTTGGACGTCTATGTACATTTTTATTTTTGCAGTCCAAATATCTAAGTCCACATGAAACACTCAATTTTCCCTCTGTAAACATGGAAATAGTGAGACTAAAAATGTAGAACATTTCACATAGAACAGTGGGGTTTTCTCAGATTTGAACCATGGCTAAGGAAAAGATTTCTAAGGGTTTGTGCACAACACTTTGTAATGCTCTGCAGAATCTTCATCAGTTGCATTCAAAACGCAGTCAAACAAAAGCAGCCATGCCACCAGAAGATCAATACATTAAGCTTTGTTCATAGAGATAGAAAAGAACTGTGATCACAGGTAACGACTTTGCTAAATCAAGAATGCAGGATTTCAATCAGTAAAAGTTTTTGAAAAAGAAACCTTTGTAAGAGTTGTAGTGTTCACTAAATTACCACTGAATGGGTGGAAAGTAAGACCAGGACGGGGATGGGTGAAAACATACCAGCACTTGCATCTAGATGATTGCAAAGCAACAATAAGTAAAAACCTATATATAGTGGGTCATTGTAGGCCGTTGTATAAGAGTGCAAGGTGTTTGTTCCACTCATCAGCAGTGTTTAGAATTTAAAATCCAGTTTATTCTCAGGGAAGCCAATTTTATGCCAATATATGCAATCTGAAAATATACCCAAAGGCAGCATTACAGTAAGTCTGAGTAGTTTGGGTCTGTGTTGTGGAGGTGTTACATGTCAGGAATTTTAATGTTGTTTTACAAATGTTGTCAATTGTATTAAATTTTGGCTATTTCTAATACAAAAAATTAAAACAAATTAAGAGGGAATTAACATAGCTCTATTTTCTTTTCTGAAAACAAATAATTATAGTGTTGTAAAGCTTAGCATGTATGATTAAATAAAGCATCCAAGATGATGTGGAAATGAAAAACTTCGCCATAAACAGTTGTGAAGTTAATGTATGAATACGTAAAGACAATACCTCTCCCTTAATCTCCCTCTTACTTAAGGATGCTACAATCTAAATTTCTGGAACTGATCACCAAATTAACGTTGGTGAAAACAGGATTGAAAAATGCTGATAACTAATCACAAGGTCTTTTATTTTTCATGTAACATTATTTACTTTATTTTAATAACACCAAGGGTTAAGTATTAAATTAAGGTATGAAATGGTAATAGCATTAAATGTTTAGTGGGGTAATGTAATCCCCTGCCTTTGAAATGAAAATGTTTTTATGAGTAGTTTGCCTGCTACCAACAGCAGAGCCTTTAACCGTCTCATAACTGTTTCTGGATCAAAGCTTGATGTCTTTTATAAGCAGACATTCCACCAAAGAGTGAAACATTTATCATTTATGTCTAAATCTTGCTTGTTTTGGATTGATTGGAAAACTTTTTTTCAAACTTGTGATAACACAAAGAGCTGTTGTTATCAGTAAGGTTATTTTAACAGCTTATCTTTGCTCACTACACACAAACACTGAAAAAGACAGGACTCCTCTTCCCTCTGCGAATAATAATCCTGAATCTAAGATAAGGATGGTTTGTTTGATTTCTTCCTACTGCCTGTTGTGCATTATCACGCATAAAGTTCAGTGTTTATATGCTTTATTCACATGTGTGATCTGAAGTGTCTATATTAGAAAAAAATAAAGTGAAATGATGAGATGTTGCATATCCTTTAATGATCAATTGATCAGAGCATCCTTACTCAGTGAAAAATTGAATACCGTTTTTTTTTTTATTGACAATATTTGGCAGTGTCAGTAGTTTACTAGAGAGGGAAAAAAGACTATATATTTAAAGGTGGAAAAATAATAATAATAAATAAATAATACAGTGTTTATTTGCAGTCCCCATACCTGTAAATCCTCTCTGCTCTGAGCTCTATAAACTAAATTTCTGAATGACATTTCAGCTGGTGTAGCACAGTGTTATTGCATTTACATGCAAGTGCTGCCACAAAGCATTGTCTGCATTAACTATCTTGCACTAGATCCACACACTTTGTTCAAGAGTCCTTTTGGTGTCCTCATCTCATATAGTGCTGTAGATACTGTAGGTTATACAATATTAATTTTGTGGAACACTTTTTCTAACTGACCACTTGTGTGCTTTCATCTCATCAATAAGATAAGTAAGACAATATGCGACTACGCCCCTGTCAAGTCCAACTAAGAATTACTTCATTACTCAAACTACTGATAGATATCTAAATTTAAGATTCTTGGCAACAAGAGAAGCATGTAGGTGAAGAAGTAAACAACAAAAAGAATAACAATGCTGTGTTTCAAAGCATAGGCTGAAAGATTCAAGTCTGATGGTGATTTATTATTCCGGAGATGGATGGCTTGACACTGATCAAAGAGGAGTAGCCCTCCATTCCTCAGAAACATGCTGCAGCCTCTGGTTTGCATCTTTGTGGAGAAAAATTCGTACTACAGCACAATAATAAGCCTAAACCTGCCTCAGAGCTTTGCAAGAACAACTTGAGGCTCAAAGAACAACAAGGAATTCCGATGTTCGTGGAGCATGGTCACCTGACTTCAACTTGACAGATGGGCACTTAGAAACTGTTTTTTATAAGAACCTCATAGTATTATCACATTCTGCTGCAAGAAAAAGGTAAATATATTTAAGGCTTACATGAAGAGGTGGATCAGACTGAAGCCATCATTAAAATTCTCTGCATGAAACTGGACCGACATGCTGTTAGTTATACCTGGAGGCAGACATGCTGTAAAAGGTGGCTGGGCTGCAGCTCTGCTGATAGAGCAGAGTGGGTCATACATGAGTCCTAACACTGGAGATTAAATGCTGTTTGAAAAATTAGAATAACTGTGGAAATTAATATAATATATTTTAAAAAATGCTTTTACGCAATGGTTAAAGCTCATTTAGTCTATATCTGTCTATACTTAACATAGCTTTCTGATCACACCCTTATCCCGCTGCCACATTAAAATAGCCTCACTTGACAAAAAACATAACACAAGCTCTGAAAATATAAATATAGTCGACATTGATGTTTATTGCGACTGTTTACCCCACAGCCTTCAAGTCTCTGCAAATGAAACAGAAAGCATCTGGAAAGGTAGGAAGTAAATTTAGAAGTCGGTTTGCAGTAATGCAAAGAAGGCTAGCTTTCAAGTGGACTAATAATATGAAAACCATTGGCATTTAAATGATCCCCATCTGGCTTCTAACAGCATGACTCATCAAACACTGAGGTCTAACAGATTTCTGTTCCCACCTCTGTTCCTCACTAATCTTTACAGTAAAAGTAAATTCATCATTTGAGGTATGAAAAATAAAAAAGCTCACAGAAAACAACAGTAAAGATGCAATCCTTTTTAGTTTTTAAAACGTTTAGCAAAATGTGCGAGGACTTTTGCACAGTGAATTAATTTACAGTGTACTTCAAAGGAATTTTCTCCTTTTTTTGCAAGAATCTAATCTTTTAAGGCTTTTATATGACACACCTTACAGACTGCAGACCTGGTTATACAGGGTTAAAAATGAGATGGGGAAAAAAAAACATTTGAAATATGTGGTTAATAGAAATGTGCCCTTGGAAAACCTGACCACAACTCCGAATAAGAATCACTCCCTATCCAAAGAATCTATAGCAACATATAAAGGGAGGCTTGGTGGAGACATAAAACAAATTTCCAACCACTTTGAATCTGAGAGAGGCGACAGCAACAAATATACCCAACAGTATTTTGAATTGGAGACGGCGGTCTACAGGGATATCATAATTAAACTTGGAGATTGAAACACAGCCAGGAGGTTTGAGGCAGCCTGGAAAGTCAAAAGAATCTATCAATGAAAAATCACCAATGTCCTGTGAGTATAAACATGGAAACAAGACAGAATTCTCTCACTTAGCAAAGTTAAAAGTGATGTCCGCTCCAACTTGTCTTTGATCATGATGGCATGCTTCAAAAGGCCATGAAACTCACTCATTCACAAAGTGCTACCTGCATAACACCGCTCAATGACTCATGATATGCTAGATGAGGAAGAAAAGGCATCAGCTTGCTCCTTTCTCTCTTTCTTGCATCTCTTTGCTCTTACTCCTTTCTCTCTTTGCCAGAGATGAGAGCGGCTTGGGTGTCTCACAGTTAAACAATCCAGAAATGCTGCTCATTTAAATTATCAGAATCTCTAAGTGGCTTTAATTACAATATATTTTTTACAACATACTGTGAACATACTGTAACATAGCAGCAGGAAAGTGTGATTTGAAGACTTCACTGTATTGAAGCAAGAAAACAGGTGGCACTCATTTAATTTTACAAGCAGGCCAATTTATTTTAATAGCAAATAAGCAACAATAATTCTCTGTCTCCTGTTCTTCATCATAGCTACTTGATTGTTTAGAACATATTCATTCTAGCATTTTTTTTATCTGTACCTTGACACATTGCACATCTACATTGTACAGTCAGCTGTATTAGTGACTCTGGTGTATGAGTGATGAAAAATCAAAGTAAAAATTTTTCCATGAGACTCTGAAAATGTAAAAAACAAAGTGCTGGGCTTAAATGTAGAGGGAGCCCTTTCCTTCTTTGGATGAACTTTAGCTAACTTTGATGTTATGCTAAGCAAACGCAAACTTACCTTACAAACTACGGAGCAGTGACTCAGAAGATGGTTCTTATCCGATTATGATGCCTTACAGTTACCATGGTTAACCCTGGGGAAATCCCAGAACACAGTGGAGGGATTATATATCCCACTCTGGCTTGGGAACATCTCTGTATGCCACATTGTTGCTGAGGAGAGGTATGCCTGGATTTCCACCACATGAGACAATGAGAAAAGCTAAAGAAAGTGGATGAATGGATTAGCTTTCTTGCAATATTATACAAATCTAATATCTTTTTAATGATGTAATTATTGCCCTGTGATTCCAACGTATATGGATGCATTAACCAGCCATTGCATAGCAATGCAGAGTTGGAGAAGAGAGAGCAGGCAGTGTCATCTACTGGTGGGTGGGGCCAGGATAGCATATTCATAGGTCCTCTTATTGAAGGAAGGCTAAAGGTGCAGAGTAATACTCAAACCAGTTTTAGGCCATACATTTTTTTGTTTGTTTGTTTTTTGGTGAACGTTGTGGATTAATAACTGCTTGATTCGTTTATAATTCAACAGAGCAGCTAGGGAGGAATTTAAAATTGTGAGGCATTCAGGGTGGAAGACATGCTGCATAAAGTGCCCCAACAGCTACTTTTGAGAGAAATTTGTGACATTAACTTTGTAAGGGTCTTATGAGACGGTCTGCAGGTATGTCTTCTGTTGTCTTTGACTCTCTTGTCAATAGAAAACACGTGTTTCTTTCTATAATGTAAGAGCTTATATTTAAACTGCACACATACAGAATTTTTTTTAAAAATATTATATAATATAATTATATAATATTAAAAAAAAAATACAGAACTTTTTTTATAGTAGAAAAGGTAGATTTTGACTAAACCTTAAGTACCTACTAATACACACACATATGCTGACTGTGCTTGCAGACAAAAGTCCCGAGAGAGCCTGATCTGCTGGCACTACAAATGATGCAACAATGGTAAACTGAGGATGAAATGCAGCTCTGCTCACATGTATATGCATGAATATTTTAAAGGATGCGACTTTATATTTGTGTTACAGACAAAGCTCAACAAAAAAAAGTGACTGAAGCGCAAACAAAAATAAGTAATTGTGTTTGAATATATGTTAAAAAGCAGCCAGATACAAAGGAACTGTTTCTGCCCGTTAAGAGATCAATACAAGTGCTGGATAGCAACTCAATACTTGATAAAAGTAAGCTATCTTAGATTTCCCAACCCGCAGAATGCCTCACAGGAGTCAATGTGTTACATCAGAAAACAGAAAAAACAAAACAAAAAAACCCAACAAAAATACAAACAGTTTTTATATTTACAGATCTGCATGAACACAGATTTATACAGACACAAATACAATTTTACCCTGATACCAACACAACAAAAACACAGATTTTTCTCACTTATTTAAAATTCTGCACAACTAAATGTAATAAACTGATTGGGTTGGTATGTGTAAAGGAACAAAAGGCCTTAACTTGAGATTACTTAAGGAGGAATATTTATTCAGAAACATTTTCTCATGCTTGTGCCAATTGTAATTACATCCTGGAGGGTTTACAAACTGTTGCGACTAAGGAACTTGCTAATGTGAATCAGTCAACTGTGGCTGATAACCTGCTCTGTATAATAAGATCAGTATTTGAGCAGTCAGGTGGAATAAGTAATTATTGACTGCACTATACTTACCTCAGTCACTATCCTATTGTTTAAGTTAAACAGTCAAATTCAACCTAAGCAGAAACACAAACATGGAAATAAATATAAAGAATATAGTATATAGAATAAATTAAAGATATCCTAATGTGTTTGCTGTTAATAAAGGCATTAAGTATAATAATTAAAAGGTTTACTATTATAAACATTTTCTCCTATCTTTTTAGGTAAAGCTCACTTTTACTGTATGCAGATTTCTCCCTTGCAGAAAATAAAGCAATATAAGTTGAATGAATTAATAATAATAACAACAAAAATTAAAGAAATAAATTTAAAAATGAGCTCTCAGCATGTGTAAAGACCCACTGCCTTCCCTGTAAACAGTGCACCCAAGCAAGAGTATGGCTGACTTGTAAACCCGACCATTACAAAGTCCACCTATGAGCTACCTATACCTATACTGCATTCATGACACTCATGTGCACTCCCTCTCTTTGTTCTTTGTGGTGTCTTGAAACCATTACACTTACCTGCCACTTCTGTTTTCAGTCACCTTGTTTCTCAGAAGATTACATTTCTGTTGTCAACGCAGGTGAGATTACAGTCCCTTTCCCTGGGAAATGATAATAAACAGAACATGAGAAAGGTTTAAGAAGGTGACTGGATGTTTGTACTTCTCTGCACCCCGTGGACATCACAGGCTAGACCCAAATCATGCATCGACTCTTAGTTTTATTAATTAGCCTCCTGTGAAAGCAACTGATTTTACCTGCACTGTGTTCGGTGCGGGTTGTTAGAAATCAGTTTCTAATTTAATCAATTTATTTCCACTTTATCAACATAAAGCTGAGATTTTTCTGATAAACAGGGTCATAATCTGGTTTGGCCACCTCTGCCCACTCCCACATCCTGCTTTTCACTTCAGGGGAGGTGCTTTGGGTGGGTCTCATATTTTATGTATATTCCTTGTGCCTATACCGCGACGGCACTTGTTCCTGCAGGGCACCCGAGGATGGAGGGAAAGTGTCGTAATGTCTGGATGGCTTGAAGCTCAGAAGTTTGCAAACTGTGGAGAGACCGTCCTGTACTGAACATCTGCCGCAGCCACACAGACACTGCAGAGATGGACATGCACAGAGGAAGCGAGGAGGACATGGAGACCGGACTCTACTGTTTGCTCTTTCTGTAACCTCACTTTAGGACACTTTCCCCTTGTGTAAAGCGCCGAGGTCTTCCCCATAATGTCGGATTAAATGATGGATTTCAACTCATCACGTGAACTCCAAATGACAAACTGGACTTGAAACACTTAAAATAACTAACTAAGAAAAAGTTGCCTGACTTATTTCTTGGTTTTTCATTTATATATATATATATATAAAAAAAAGAAGAAGAAGAAAAAAAAGAACACCTGAACTAGTGCTGTCAGTCCTCTTTCATCACCTTCCTCGAATATTCCCAACTGAGTGCTCTTATAGCTTACATTTCAATAAAAAAAGATACATATACATATATTTTTAACCAACGTGGCTAATAATATGGAACCCGCTTGCGGGAAAATGGGGACGGCGTCTTTGGTCGCCGGCGGCGGAACCGGCGTGAGTGCAAAGGCGCCCAAACATCTGTGGAGGCAGCAGAACCAGGCGACGCTCTCTCCGCTCCACCACGCGCTGGTTGTGCGCAAGAACGACCGAGTGAGACAAAGAGGTTTTTCGGACACCGAGAGATACCTCAACCCGAGGAACATGGACCGGACTTACGCCGTGGACACAGGGCACCGACCCGGGCTGAAGAAATCCAGAATGTCGTGGCCGTCGTCCTTTCAAGGTCTTCGACGGTAAGGACAAAAATCGGGAAACTGCTTTCCCTCGCTTGTTTCTTTTAATTTCCCTCGATGAAGATGGGCGTTGTGAGCATTACTGACGCGCGAGAGCGGACAAGTCTTTTGGCTTTATTTAGTCCTAACTTTGAGTAGGTTATCGTCCTTTTTCTGCCTTCTTTTGACTCAGCCTCAGTTTTACATCACTTTTTTTTTTATAAGACAAAACATTTTTTACACAGTGATGCTAAATAAGGAACGGTTAAACTATATGATACAGGCAGCAGTCGATAGGATAAATGTTACAATGATAATAAATATATTCATACAGAAGTATTATAAGAGCATTATGCGTAATGACACTTTCCATGGTCAAAACCCTACAAAGATCTATTTTCCTGCAATTTTTAAAGCTGTTTAATTTAGGTCAGTAAGACATCCAGCCTGAAAAGGATGGTTTAATTTTCTCATAAAAAGATACAAAGCAAAAAGGAAAGGACGAACTCTGTTAAACACCTCAGTAGTTACCACAATCCTTTGTGTCAATATTCATGTTCTTTAGATGGGCTATAAGTAGCACTCTAACTAGGCAGTGGTGTATTTTCTGTGCAATGGTGGAAGTAAGTGGTTAGATTGGACCAGAAGGAAATCACAGGAAATATTGTTATGTGCGCTACCATTAGCCCATCACTTACTGAAACCTTCTAAGGTGGTGTAGGATAAATATAATGTACTTTTTAGTAAATCTAGGTAGCAAACTGACATTACACTGCTATCTGCAAGGGAAAGAGATATACAGTAGCTCTATTAAAGATACAGTGACCACATCCTCTGAAAGGACACATGAATCTGACTCACTATATGTGACAATATGGATAATAATAGCACACCTATGACAAGTGCTGTGTCTTTAGATGCTACTAGCACATGAGCGTTAAAACAAGTGATGACTGTAATGTTTGCAGTAACAGCAGTTACAGTGAAGCCCATCTTCATACAGACAAACAGACAAAAGCTGCCTCGTACTCAGACAGCCAGGGTGTGCGGGGAAATGTTTCGGCTCTAATTACTCACTTCTTCTGGGAAAAACGGAGGAGACCTCCCCCCCAAAATGTAATGAAATCTGAGAAGGTCACCTCAGCTCATCGGCTTAAGTGACTGCTGCAGATGTAAGTTTCTGTCCGGTTGTTTGCTGATTCCTCCTTTTCCTCTTTCTGCCACAAATGCAGGCTTGGATGAGTGATACTCACCTGCAGGTCATCAGTCAGCTATAGAAGGAACGCTGGCTTGCATGGCGCTTGGACAGAATAGTCTCTGCTATAGTGACAGAACAGCCACAAAAAAGAGAATCATTAGGTGGGGGGTGAGAGCACTGAATAGTGTGCTGGACTAAAGCACCCATGTAATGTTAAAGTTGTTTATGAAATGTAAAAACAGATACCCATGCAGCTCAGCTGCACCAAAGATCATTCAACCACTATCCCCATTTGCTCCTGGAGGGAAATTAGATTACAATTAGATTAACTCAAACAAATCAAATTTCACAGAGGAGGCTAATTCTGCAAAAGGCACATTGCTCTCTTGTATATATACAAACTATCACCAGGCTATACCAAACTTTGCCCCCCATATACTACAGCCCAGATTTCTATTACTTGCAGCAAAAAGGGCAGCATTTGATTTTGATTTGATTTGATTAGTTTTAGATCTATCAGTAGAGTCATAAAACAAAAATATAAAAAAAAAATCCATATTCCACTTCTTCAGAGAAGCATTTCTCCCACTTTAGTCTCAAACAAGGAGCTAACCCTGTTGGGATTTATTAAAATACATTTATTTAAAAGCCTTTTTTTTTATTGCAAACATGCAGCCAGACTACTTGAAAAGAAGGAAAGCTTATTTCCCCTTGAAATGCTTGAAAGCATTTTAGCTTTTGTGCTTTAGTATGATGCATGTGTTGTTTACTCTGAACCCATGCTTTTGAGGTAGTGTTCCAATTAACAAGACAGCAGAAGGTCGCATAACTCCACTTGAAAAACTCAGCAATCAAGTTGTGGCTGCAAGTAAGGTAAACAAGACATATATGCTGATTATTACAGGCAGATACAAACAACTTCTGAGGCAACACACCAGCAGTAAACTAATGAGAAGTGCCAGCTACTTGCTTAACACATAAAGTTGATAGCAGTTCTATAGAGAGACAGCAAATTCTTGCCTGAGAGCACTGCAAATGTCAGCTGTGTGTGTCCAAGCATTTGATCTGGCACAGAGTCCGAAAGCCCCAAGGTAAAACATATCACCCAAATGTGTCACAGTCTAGGCCAGGCCTGGATGGTGCTCAAGGCTTCTCTGAGACTGCTGTAAGAATCTGGAGCATCCTTTGATGAGAAGATGGCATCTCTCCCATTCCTTTTGTGCTGCTTGCCTGTCCCTACTATGGGGTCTCTGCAGTGGGTTCACTTTATCTTTGGAGATGTTTGTGAAAGGAGGATTGTAGTTTCTTTTTTCTCTCCCCAATTGACTTTGTGATTTAGTGTATAAATCTGGTTGTATCTGGATGTTTTATTCCCTCTCTGCAAATTAGAAACCATACCTCTCTCTCTACATTGAGAGTGAGGCTTTTAACCAGTACGAAGCATAAAGGCGGATTTATACTTGCGCATTACATGATACATCGCACATGATACATTGGTATCATGTTGCAGTTTCTCCTCCTAATCTGAAGGGGGCAGCAGGGGTGGTATCGACCGGTAAACTCACCAGGTCGGAGTTCTTTTGATGGATAACTTCAGTCTGGTAGGTATTTTCTATTTTAAATCAACAATAGCGTCCAGTATGGCTCAGTGTCTTTATTGTGGAAGAAAACCAATAAATAATTCTTATCAGCCTCTCATCAACTTGATCCACTGGTTGTTTTTTTAAAAACCATGGTTACCACACAAATTCATCGAGAAGATCCAGATATCTGGCGACACGTGATCCCAAACTGACCAATCACAAGGCAGTACTCCGCGTAACTATCCATGTAGCAGGGGTGCACGTCAGGTCTGGAAGAGGTGCACGTCAAGCTCCTGCCGACCTACGCAGTGCCTACGGTGATGCAGTTACAGATGCCGCGCGAGTATAAATTTGCCTTAGCCCCCACTGGCTATATCATTAGATCCCAATGGTGCTTGTGAGAGAGTCAGGGGCTGCTATTGGCTACATGGCTATATATAACATCATTCATGTAATCACAGTAGTATCTTATGGGATTCTGTGATACATCCACTGCATATCTGCACCCCCAGAAAATGTAAAAAAAAATGTCCAAAAGGGCAAATGAACACAGTATGGTCATAAAATGTCCCATCAACAGAAATCAGCATCAGACATCAAGTAGACATTTGGAAGTGAAATGACTCATGAGTGAAATTTTCTGAGTCTGTAAAACTTTCCACCATGTTTAGTCTTACAGAGAATGAATGACAGGCAGAGCTCATAAATATGGGAATGCCAACCCCCTTGGCTGGGTCTTATTGACCTTATGATTCAAACATAAATGAAAGGTGAACTGAATATATTCCTCAGAAGGCTGAGTGTGTGCACTAAGATGTTTCTGATTAACACATTTTGGGGTGAGCTGCAGTCAGTTTTAGTCTCAGAAATGTAGTGAAGCCCTGCCTTTATGGTCACTCATAATATTTATTGTGCTTAATGCATACTTAGATGCTGAAGGCCTGATCCTTGTCAGAACATCCCCGGTAAGGTAGTAGTATTACAGTAGTAGATCCATAAACATCTCCTTTTAATCAAGATTTTCTGAAGTTCTTCTTTATAAAAGAAGAAAGATAAAGGCTTCCCTTTACTGAGCTCTATGCACTTGTAATGTCAAACAGCAGGAATTTGTCTAAAAATAGCATTTTACAATTTAAATTAAATTTATTTGAATCATATGATATCTTTTCATTAAACCCATCATTGATCATTTATTTAAATGTCTGTCCTGGGGATGTGCCAAGCTTTATCCACATTAGTCACTCAAGGTAAATTGAGCCTTCTGTTCTTGTCTTTCGTATGTGTGCAAAACTGATATTCTAGCAATTCACTAAATTCACACATTCACTAAAAAGTGGAGCAAGCAAGTGAGAGAGGAGACAGAATTATCAAATTTTTGGGCTTCATACACAAGCTATGAGGACACATGACTGTTAGAAAACCTTCAAAAAGTGAATTTTACATGATATGGGACCTTAAAACCATTGCTCACAAGCATTTTTCCCTCACCGTGTAGCTATTATGCTATCATAGTTCACAGAGTTCCTTCAATGGTTTTTCAATTGTGAAGTTACTGCGCTCCAGCTAGAGAGTGCACATTATCCACCTGGACACCTGGAGTGTGCAGGATGACACAATTTGATTTATCACACAATTAGCCACTCAGTCGTTGCATCTGATATTCTGTTCCTCACTCCTTACCAGTTGAAGGCAGTAGGGGACCAAGTTGGTGTGTACCAACTTCCAAGAAATCAACAAGAAGAAGTTATTGCATTACGTAATGGCAGAGGGTGATTAGAACAGAATGGAAGAATCACAAAAACTTGTTGGCCCTTTAGACGGCACGTTTTGGATAAAAAAACAAAAACAAAGATGGAAGAATCATTGAACTGCTGTTAGTTGCAGACAGAACAGAACGTTTTTTTTCACTGAAGCACCTCTAGCTTGAAGTCCATGCTAAGCATGCATATGTGGACACTATTTTAGATGTAACACCTACCTGTCGGCAGACTGCAAGCTAGGTGGTTATATTTTGAAATGTGATTAATCATGAATAATTCACTGCTATCCTGTGATCAGATTAAACATTTAAATGGCTTGGTAACCCTAATGTATATGTAGTTTTCGTCAGCTTGGTCTATTTCTGCGTAACAACTGGGCCTCATATAACTGCTGCAGTGAAAAGCACTAATTAAATTTGTTCGTAGGATAACTAAAAAATACTGTTGTGCATTCATGCTATGTGTGCGTCAATTGCCGATGGGATGAAATTGACTCTTCCTGCATGCTCCATATAGATGCTAACGGCAGCAGCAGTAGTGCACAGGAAGTAAGCGTTCAGGTGGTGGAAAGTAATGAGAATAGCGAAGAAGAACTCGTGGCTAAAACAAACAGCATGCTATGCTGTTTAAATTTATTGAGAAGACAGTAATGGCTAAATGTAATTCCTGGATCTTGAAGAGCGTGTTTGCATGATTAGGAGTTTTAGAATATCATGCAGAGCTGTGCAAGGGAAACGGCTTATACTAAAAAAGCCCTGTAAATATTTAGCACTCGTGTCATTGAAAGTGCATGCACTTCTTTTATCCGTTCTGATCAGGAGCGTGAAGTTAAGGAGGAGGGTGTTACTTTTACACTAAAATGTGTTTACTAATGATCTGCATTAAGTATGTGTGTCTGCAGCTTGTGTCTTGTGTCTTAAAATAAACAACACTTCCTGTTCTCTTGAGTAGAAAAATGTAATCATCCTAAATGGAAACTATGGCAATGCATTTGATGAAAACTGAAGGATTAAGTTGTGAAAATAGTTAAAATAGGTACTGCTAAGAGCGTTGAGCAATAGTTGCTAAGATTCATGAGGGGCAGGACTCTGATTACATGCTTCTAGCAACATTCAAACTAATGACGCATATCAGCTTCATTAGTAAATACTGTCTGATTTCCTGAACTGATAAAGTTGTTACAGCAGATTTTGTGGACATCTGTTCCATCTGAGCATCTGTTTTCCATGAGCTGAAGTCATGCCATCATGTATAAGGTATCATCTATTATATCGTATTAAACCCTTATTAATCAATTCCTTATAAAATGTTTGGACTAAAATAATTTTTTTTTGGTAACATGATGAATTATGTACTGTGGAATACTTCAGCTCATTTGCTGCGTTTGAAGTTTTAAATTTTCTTGGGCCAGTCATTGAATCACTTTTTTTGAATGAAGACATTTTTACTGTATGTCAATAGAAGCAAGTTTTTCTTAGTTTTAAGAGATTTGTAATATTTGTTGGACTCCAACACACTGATAAATTGCATTAAAATGTAAGTTTACTGTACATTATTCATTATAAGCTGTGCTTCATAATAAGCTGCAACTGAAGCATTAATTGCTGTGACAGCTAACTGCCTTTCATGCACTTGTGGAGATTTAATTTACAACAAAAGTCAGTCAGGAACTTATGTTGAAAAGAGAAGCCGCATGAATTGTTAAATTTTTTTTGTTTGTTTGTTTTTAGGTGAAGACCAACTATTACTGTTAAATCACACCATAAAAAGAGAGAAAAACAGCTTTGTACCAAACACATCTGAACAAGTTCACTCAGAAAAATTTAATTAAGTAAGCATTTTTTTTTTATTTGAAGCAAAGCAAGTAATTTCTGAGAAAAAAAAATAATGCACATATCCACTATTACGCAGCATCATTGATGAACAGGTCAGCTAGGCTTTGTTTAGGGAACATATACGTCTATTATAAAAACCAGGCTAAAGCCATTGTGTGTAACTGGCCTTAGGGAAACATTATTGCCTCTTAGTGCAGAAGAGCTGTGAAAAAGATGGTGAAATCTCAAATAGAACCAGAACTCCAACAGTGCATGTGAAGCAGAGGGTAAATTTTTACCAGCAGGAACAGGCATTTGCTTTTCATAGCTCTCCCCTGGCACTCTTTTCCCTCACTGGTCATCTGCTAGGCTAATAAAATGCATGAAAACCACTTTTGAAGGACAGACTTGTAAGGGGCTGTGAGCCAAAGGCTCTCCAGACTGCCTGCATGATGTGGGGTGATTCCCTGAGCTCTTAGCTGGCTGTGCTGTTCTGATCGCATTACACTCAAAATGGTGATAAAAACTGGAGCTGAGCGAGCAACTGTTCTGGTGTGGGGTCCGCTAATTGCCTGAAGTTGGGCTACACTTATTGAGTATTTTAGCCAGGATTTGATATATATATA
>JBAMHW010000012.1:13365749-13379756 GCA_037177495.1 Rhadinocentrus ornatus
TATATGGAGCATGTTAATCCACAGCTATGTTTAGGAAGGCAAACGTATGCACCAATGATTAATTTAAATATTCTTGTGCAGACTTGTTATACCAGTGGTTCCCCAACTTTTTCTGCAGGGCCCCATTTTCCTTGACAACAATAATGTCAAGCCCCCTCCCGATACCACATGCACCCCAATACTTACAAAGAAACGTACAAAGTAATCTGCCAAGAAATATTCTTTAGTTTATTGGCTAGTTCTTTGTTAACTATAGTTAAAACTATGTCAGTGGCAGAAGGAATGATCAATTCCTCTACTTTAGTGTGAGGTGTTTTATACCGGGAAACGTTGCAATCTACTTCAGGTGAGATGAGCTTTCAACAATGAGATGGATGCTGCTTTAGTGAAAGAGCTCTGTAATATATGACAGTTGAGTAGTTTATTTATAAAGAAATCAACAGGCTTTTCTTTGTGTTCAGGATGAGACGTCCCCAAATAGTGTTATCACTTGTTTGGCTTCATGCTGTCAGATGCTGGTTTGGGGACCATTGTGTTATACTATGTCTTAGTGCCATGTTTATTAAGTTCACACATCCCACACATCCAACGATGTCAGACTAAAAACATAATCTAACCCCGTGCCTGGAATATTACTATCAAGTATCAACAAATATCATGGTAGAGGCAACCAGGTGCTGAAAGAAATAGACTAGCAATAGACAGCCTGACAACAAGTTGCAGAGCTCACACAACATTATCCGGTTTTCATGCACTACAGTGTAATAAAGGGAGCTAATGTGATAACTTGTCACTCATGCAGGGGTTCAACACTGCATGCTTGGTGATTCATTCCTGAGATTATTTCCCTCAGCTTTTGATTGTTTTTCCCTTACCAAATTTCTCTCTTTCTTGCAATTACTAGTTGGCACTCCTGAGATGTATTTTTATCGTCTCTTGATTAACTGATGCACAATAAAAAAAAAACCAGAAAAGGTTGGTACAGATCAGCTTTAACCAATATAGTTATACTTTTTTTCATCTTTTCCTTCCATCCCTACTGTTTTCTTTTACTGTCCATCTTGCTCACACACATTTATACCAACTGATTCCCTATTGTCTCTCAGCGTCATACTCTGGAATACTGGAATGATTTGCCTATCAAGGCTGCATGTCTTCTGTCACATCTGTTGACTTTCATTTTAAAGTCTGCCATACACCTATTTGAAGAAGCCTGGTTTAGTCATGAAATATGAAAGTAACCTGCAGTGGATCCTAACCACCTGAATGATTAGTTTCCTTAACCTAGGGCTGTGCGATTAATCGAATTTTAACCACAATTACGATCTGGGTTTTCAACGATCATTTGCTCCTTCGCAGTTTACTCTTGTGCTGTTTTCAGTTGCAAATCGAGCGCCACTGGCATTGCAGACTCCTCCCACAGTCCCAGAGAAATGTCTCCAGTCTCATTAATTGACAAACAATAGCTACTGGGACCTGGTGGAAAGAAACTAGTCTGTATTACCACTGACAGCGCTTAACCCCCCCCCCCCTCTATTCTTACATCCATCTATTCTTACATAGATGGATGTAAGAATAGCTTGGCAGCAAACAAGCTCATTGTGAAAACTTGGTATGTAGCTCTGCCATCGGACTGAGGCCACGGGATCTGTCGGGGTTAATGTACATTATCGCCTCAATTGTGCAAATTTGCTATTAATTAAATTAAGTAATATCAATACTTAGAGCATTAAAAAAGCTTTAAAGTTTTAGTTCCCTGGGCTCTGTGGGCTTTTGCCCATATTGTCCAATTGCCAGCTTTGCAATTATATCGCGCAAACACGAGTAGTCAAATGGCTTTTGGAGTTTAAATTTATCTGTATTGTCCCTGTTTGTGGTACAAAATATAGCTTGAGGGGTATGGCAGTCATTAGATAAATGAAAAAAATTGCAATTCAAGAAAACCAATGTAACTTGAAGGTACGCACGCTGGCAGCATTGACAGAAAAACAACAAGTGCCAGCAGTTAAGCTTTTGTGGTCTAGTGTGTTACATCCGTAAGGTCATCTGTAATTTCCATGTTGCACTGTTTCCTTGCACTGCATACCTTTCTATCTTTCATGGGAATGTGCAATTTCCCAAGACAATTGACTGAACATTTATGCAAAGAACAACTATAAACAAAAATGCACAAGCTAAAAATGTGCATTTAGCTACCAATTAGCATTATTTAGTTCATCTGAATGTTATTAACACACATAACTTAATCATGTATAATGGTTTGTGCTGCAGGAGTAAAACAACTTGAATACATGAATTCAAGATGACCGAGAAAAGCTTTCTGTGAAGACTGCAGCAAGCTTTTATATTTTATTTTTAAGTTCATGGGGTGTATAAACTTGATATTAAGTTTATTTGGTGGGCCAGCAGTTAAAGATTGTGACTCACAAGTCAGATTGATGTCACTCAGGAGATTTGACTGGCTAATGTATCAGACCAGCACTATATCCTTATTAACAGGAAATGGATTTCATCCGTTGGGATGAATAGAGATACTGGTCTTGATGGCTCATATTACAGGGCCATTACTAGATCTCACGTTGTTGAGCAGTCTCTGCCCTGACATCATCATTAAATGCAGCAAAATTTAATGTGACCCACCAGGATCTGTTTTTTTGTTTATTACTTTTATGATGCTGGTGAGTCAGACTTGATGCTGGTGTGATTTATTATTTTAACAAGAGTGGTTTAAATGCTGTGGTGCAGACGGAAACTGGACTGGAAGATGTCAAAGCAATTTTTAATAGTTAGAATTTGATTCAGCTGTTGATAGACAGGTTTTTTTTTTCGATTTTACTCAGCAAAGAGAGAATTGATATCGGCCTGAAATTTGTAATTTGAGAAGGGTCCAGATTGCTCTTCTTTAATATTGGTTTGATAACTGCTGTTTTTAGAGCCTGTGGGAAAACACCCGAAAGCAGGGATGCATTAATAATCTGCAAGAGGTCAGAGGTTAAGCAATCAGAAACATTCTTATAACAGTTTGTTGGAAGAATATCAAGGCAGCAGGATGAAGGTTTCAAGCACTTGATAATATTTTCAAGATTGCTTTTATTATTGGGGTGAAGTTCAGTTGTAATGAAGTCAGGTTTGTCTTGTTCAACACCATGGGACACAACAACACGTTTGTGGCTGAAGCTGCAAGGACAGAAGCTTGTAAGCTAGAAACATGCTTTTCATGAGCAGCAGCAAAGGAAACCAACTTTTTGATCATATCATCCTTTTTTGGGAGCATCTTCAGGTGGGTGATGTCATCCCTTAGCTGTGAGTATGCAATATTGCAATCTACACAAAGAGCCATTGTAGGATAAGCTATGTTACAGTCCTTTGCTATGTAATTGCATGTTGGCTTTTGTGGTAGATCCAGATCCTGCAGGGCTCCATATGTTATGTTTGGCTTTGGTATGGAGCAAGGCTGGGGATAGGTCTGTTAGCACAACCATGTTAACACTAAATTCTAATAATTTTTAAACTTTAAATCAGTGGGACCAGAAGATGAGCCCTCTTTGTTCCTGAAAACAGTATCTTATCCTTGTTGTCTCGGTTCTGGATAGGTGGCTCAGACACTTTGGTAGCCATGGTTTCTGACGGTACTGCTTCATTTGCTGTGTCAGGGGATGCATCCGCAAGATCTGGACCAGATTACATGTGTAAATGCAGAAGATGGACGGAAGGCTCCATATCTGTCTTTAGCGTAGTGTAAATGGGTCTTAGGGCAAGACCAAAATGTGTACAATTGCAGAAACAGAACACTGAAGGTGGCCTTTCTCTTTTATGGATTTCTTTCTTTCTTTCTTTCTTTCTTTCTTTCTTTCTTTCTTTCTTTCTTTCTTTCTTTCTTTCTTTCTTTCTTTCTTTACAAACCTCTTCATTTGAGATCTTTATCTGATATTCAGAGGAATCCTACAATTTGTGTCATTAAGCTTTCTTCCTTCATGTTTTTTTTTTTTACTATTAAACACGTTTTCTGACCTTGTCATTCAGAGTGTGCTGCAGCCTCTCCTCTATGTGACACACATACATCAATGAACAATAAAGAATTGGTGCAGAGAAAAGCCCTGGTAAAGTAAAGGATTTTTCTAGAGCTTCCATCAAAAAAAAATGTACATGTCATTAAGAATCCTTTACCACACCACTTTAGTAAGCTTTAAGTGGAGTGTTACCAGCCTCTTAACTCAGCCCTTCAATCCAGCATATATTGCTGTTGTTCTCCACGCATTCAGTGTGTTTCTTCTGGCAATGTCAGAAGATATTCTTGCTCGTCAAAGGCAAAGTAATTTGCCAGCTAATTGTGAGATGCTTTGCTAAGTTGCATTATGCCATGCATAATTTAGCATGTGTGTGTTAGCAATGTTTAGCAATGTGTGTTAAATGCAAGCCACACGGCCAATTCATGTTTAATGACATGCCCAAAAATTATAAGCACTTTAGTACAACACAGTTCTCAGTCTTTTCATGTTTTCAGAAGTTATTTGCCAATTTTTCATATCTCTAAATATGCTTTATACAGAGATACCATGCAGATTAACAATTTTTAACCTGGCATTCAGTTCCTAGATATTTTGTATAACCCCAGAAAGCTTATGAGGTAGATATGAAGTTTCATTACAAAATGGCTTGCTGTAGTTTCCGTCTACTCCATTTTATCTCATATGCTGTATCCTTTAGTCTCAGCATATGGTAAAACTTACATGCATTGATGCTGTTGAATATATGACGAATAGTAGCTTAAATATAATCTTTGTATAAGAGACAGACCACTTTTTTACAGTCAGTGTGTGAAATGCAGGTATTCCATAGAATGTCGAGGCATATGAGACGTTTTTAGGCATTATATGAAATGCGTTTGATGTTACATATATACTAAGCATTCCTAGGTCAACAAAGACCCTGGTCCCACTGGTGACAGTACTCTATACTCTACTGGTTTGCCTTTCGGCAATGTATAGAATGATGAGGAAATGTATGCAATATGAGTATTTCATTCAAGTCATATTCAAATAAAATAGATATTTTACAGTCAGTTTGTTTCCCACGTAGTATAGATAAAAATCACATCAGAGATAAAAACTTTCACCTTTCAAATACTCTGACACTTGACAGCACACAATCAACAGCTTTTCAGAGATGTCCAGGACACAAGTCCATGTTTGTCATTCTCACAGAATGGAAGATATTTTTATGGAAAATGTGTAGAAACCAGTGCTTCCTGTGAGCTCCCATTAGAGACAGTATTGACTGTGGTTTCCTTTCAGCAGCGCCAGGCTTTGACTTGTACTGTTAAATGGTAGTGCTTAAAGGCCACTTGTACACTAAATAAGATTTATTAGCAGAAGTATAAAAAAGATACGGCCTGTTTTAGGTGAATCATAATCTGCTCACATTTTTCCCTGAATGTGTTTAGAGAAGGTCATTTTAATCATTTGGGGAATAGTCGCCATGGCTACATTAGTTGGAGGGGTGCACTGATTTCATTAGTGATGAGATCTCATGAGGATGCTTTATGGACAGTGAGCGGAGTACAGGAAAGGAAAATTATTTGTGGAGAGTATGAGGATGAGGAAGTTGTTGTCTAAAGCAGTTTTCATCTCCCTTAAGTGGGTGTTTACATTTTCTAGACATGTCTCTTTAAACTTTGAGGATTAATGAGGAAAGAGGTAGCTGTTGTTAGAATTTAGCATTTAGACATATGTGGCCTATTTCCACCTGACCTGTAATTTGAGAAAAGGGCTTCTGAAGCAGTACAACTGTCTGCCAGTAGCTTCATAATTGTGGAAACAAAAAAAAAAAAGTTAAAGCTGTTTGAAGTTTCATTGTTTTCTTCTGAAGATATTAAACGCTTGTTGTACTGTATATAAATGTTTTTTACTAGAGAGCAATCATTTGATAAACCTGTGTCTGGAATCAACCAATCAAGGTCATTGACTGGGAGATCAGTTTATGATGTAGTAAATCCACACACAGACATGAAAATAATCGAAGTGCATAATCTAGAATAATGTAGGGCAGTTGCAATCCTTGTATTCATAAATGATAGACCACCATTGTCCTTATCGTTTATCTGCAGAGGCAACAAAGAAAATGCACAACTAACATAGTTTAATTAGTTGTTTTGAAAAACGTTTAGTATGTGTTTTTCGCAATGGTTCATACTTTAACAAAAAAGAACTATTTAAAAAAAGATTTAATTAGGAATTAAACAAAACAAAAGAAAAATAAAAAATAAATAGTAATTGCAATTATTGTAATTAATTAATTAGGGTTTTGTAATTAATTAATCTCGACTTATCCCATTTTAATCGCATAACAATATTTGCCCCAAAAAGATTTTTTATTTTTATTTTACTGGATTTTAGTGGATCACTGAATCAAATAATAGACACAGACATTAATATTGTAAACTCAAGCTCTAGTAACGTCTGGAAAAATGCATTTAATTGCATTTTATTTCAAACTACTAGACAGAAATAGGAAATATTCTTGGCCAAAACTGAACAAACCTAAAGTTAAAGTGCCGTTCTCTGATGAAGAGTCCACAGCATGTTACAGTACTTTTAACTTTTGAAGTGTTTTTGTCCACACACTTTATTAATAGGAATTAATATATGATGGTAAGCCAGGGCGGGATCAGCCAGTGTCAGCTTTGCGCGTTCCCTTTCATGTCTTAACTTAGACATAGGTGAACATCTACTGCTCTGACTGCAGGCTGAGAGGGCTTTTGGATGGGGGAGGGGCCTGCAGCAGCACCCACAGCTCATTGACAAGAAGTAAACGTGCTTTCACGTCAATCTCCAAAAGTCCCCAATAACACCAGAAAACGTCTCAAGTTGTCAGTGGAGCTCTGATGTGTGCACCAGTCTTGTCAGGATACAAGGAACTCATGCACTGGCAAATGTTCCGTGTTGTTTATTGCGATTAAATGTGGTCATTTTTTTGTAATTAATTAATTGTAATTAACATGTTAAAGTCCCACCCCTAATAAATATACTTTTAGGATTTTTTCAGTACAGGCATTGTATATTCTCAGTGTGACCTCCAGGTTTTGTTTTTGAATCGTACAATGGGAGAAGAGGAGGCCCCCATTCCTATTTTGCAGGAAAGCTAATTAAAATGTTTAGTAATCTGAAGCACTACCAAAATGTTACAAGTCAAATTGCACTTAATTATCCCTCGTTCGGGAGTTCTTTCAAAGTAAACAGATTATAGACTATTCTGACTGTCTGGCTTGGTACAGGGTGTACCAAACAAAGTCTGATAACACAGTGAATGTCCTCTACTGAACAGTTGAGCACATACAGTATACTCCCGTACTTGATTACAAAATGTATCCGTAACTGGGTGGTCTTTCCAAAGACCCATGCTGAGAAGGGCTGATGTATCAGTTAAAGATGAAAATAGGAGAAAAATACAGTAAATATATGTCATCATGTAACAGTAAAGAAACACTAAAACTTTATTTTCTCTCACCACCAAAGGAAGGTTGGAAATATTAGGACCATTAATCATAGTTTTGGATAGCCTGCAGTCTCATATCTACCACCATTACAAACAATTGCATGGAAGTGGTTTTAAAGCAGGAGTCAAGGCTCTTGGTGTGAATATTGCAATTGTAGTCCTTGCTGTTTTTATGCAATTTATGAACAAAGTGAGCTAGGGAAGATGTGGTAGTCGGTTGCAATTGATCTTTTTGTTTAGATTCCGCAGTGATCTCAAAGAAATAGAAAAAAAAACAAAACGGTGATATGCCTTTCTTCTTCTGTATCTCAGATGACCGTTTGTGCCCATGTGCATCGGCATCATTTAGCGCAAGGCTCAACTGTAACATTTCTGAGGTAGCAGGAATTTAAAAATGCTTCATGTCTCAACCATTTTTGAAACTGCGCACAAGGTCAAATATAGAACCTAAATTAACATTCAACCTTTGGTCTGTTTTGTCTTTATTAAATTGGATCTTTTTATTTAGTTATGGACACAATCCTAAAACAAATTAAATCTATACTTGAACTTTAAGTCTAATGTAAACCGATTGCAGCATGTCTCCCCTGAGAGTTTGCTACACTTCTGCTTGAGCAGTAACATGCTTCTACTTGAGGATGTGGAAGAGGTTTACCACACCATTTCTGTACTGTTGATGTAGCATAACACACTGAATTTTCTCTGCTGTCTTAACGATTTGTCTTCCTTGTCTAGCTTCATTTATCATATGTTGTCAGTTCTTCTTCCGGGTACAAATGGTGAATGTCATAGGGGATGCATTACAGAAGCAGATTAAATTAAAATTTTATGCCCATTACATTGTTGAAAAAAACCCAGTCTTTATTTTACAGAATATGTATATTTAATATGATAATGGTCTTAAGTCAGCAGGCTAGGTTCTGCATACAGACTGACTGTACCCAATAATATGGATGTAAAGTTGTGCAGTTTTCTAACATTTCTTAGACTGTGTGCACCATAAAGCCACAATAGCTGAGGTAAACCTGCTAGTATATTTCCCCTGATGACTGCTAGTATGTCCTTCATATTGGACCATTGTTCCTCCTGTTGTCCTAAGCCATCATCAGAAATAGGTCCTTCTGAAAGACTTCAAAATAGGTAACGCTGCTCCACCAAACTGACTGCTTATTATGTTAAACTCATCCCATGAAACTCATCAAAAGCATGGGTAGCTGCATATCAATGACACATAAACAAAAAGACAGCTGAAACTGCACTATTTTCTCCTTTTAATTCTTTTAGTTTGTTGTGGGGCCCCTTGTTAGGCCCATTTATACTCCCTTACGTACGTAAATAGGGATGTCCGTATCAAAGTCATAGGTCGCTGACCTTATACTTCTATGCGTCTTTTACGTTACCATGGTTAACCCTAACCCTAGCCCTAAGCCGCCTTCATCTCTGGTTTGTTTTTTCTGCTGGTCACATGTCAGCAATTCTGCTCAGCACTGCCCTGTAATTTCTGGTGGTATTGCTCAGTTTTCTGCGTCAGGCGATGGATAGCTAGGCTTCATGAAATTGAACCAAATGACGTGCATAACCGATGCAGGAGATGGACAAAATTGTCCATCCGTCTGCATACCTTCTATCTTGAGCATAAATGGGCCTTAAGATTACAAGGACATGACATGATGGAAATAATTTTGTTCTTTCTACTATGATCTAATATAGATACAAATCACAAGAACTCGTAATTTTTTCGTCTTTATTGCAAAGAATAGCTGTGACTATGATGAGAGAATAACTTTTTTTCTGGCTTGAATTCAGGCTTCGAGGATCCTTGCTGATAATTAACACTACACGTCTTGTTTGAATTTGTCATGTAGGTTGAGTTTTTTATATTGCACATTTGTTCAAATTAGTTACTTCCCCAGTGACTAATTGATAACCAAGAAGGAAAGACAATGCTCATGACAAAGTGGTAAAATGTTGACACGTGTAATGTGTGGAGCATTTTTTAAAGTCTTTTTTCTCCTAAATTAATTGTTTTCTTTGGGAGAAAAAGTTAATGTGTTCTATATACCTGCAAATAAAGACATGAAGCTGAATATGCAGACAATACAGAATCACTGAGCCCAGCTAAATGTAAATATAATGTTCATACATTTTCATAAGTACATATTTGTAGGTTTTGTGTGTATTTGGGATGATTGTTTTAGGATTAATAAGCACATTTTGTTTGTTGTTATTTTTCCCAGTTGCTGCACTTTGTTTGATATTCAGAAAAGACCTGCTGAGTGCTTGAATTTTGGGTATATAGTGTGAAACCAAATCTTATTGTGAACCGAGACATTCTGCTAAATTCATCCCATTTTTGTTACTCACAACTTCATGGGTTATAATTGTTCTAATTTTTCCCAGTGCTGCTAATGTTATAGTAGGTCAGACTTGCTGTGAGTTCTCTGAGGCAGGCATCTAATCTTGCTTCCTCCACTGACGTTTTCTCCATCTCTGCTCTGCTCTGAGTTTTATTGACCACCCTAGAGTAGAGCTGTGTACATATAACTTTCCCCCCAGTATATCTTCGTGCCTCTGCTCCCTGTTGACTCACAGTATTCTCTGGTGATGAACTCATCACCACAGATCCGAAAGAAGTCAGGATTTAATGCACAGAGGATATAAACCACAATCACTGTGCTGCCAGTCTGTTCACATAGCCATTATCTATAGCTAAGCTGGTGGTTAAAATGTGCCTCCTGCTTTTGTATAGAATAGTAATGCAGGCTTGCCTGGAAAGTTTACTTGCCTTAGCTGGTGCTTGAAATATCTAAGCCAAACTTATGCATGCATTTTTAAAAGGAATTCTTGTCTTAAAACAATCTTGTAAAACAATCTTGTGGAGATAGTCAAATTAGTGGATGCAGTGCAGCTTTGGCGCCCTCTTTGATTTGCTTTATGATACCTCTAACTTTAGACAGAGAAGATCCAAACCAACTGACCTTTCGTTAACCTTAAATATGCTGCAATGTAACACAGTAGCCAAACAATAACAAAACGTATGAAATGTTATCTTTGTTGAATACTTTGATGCAGTGCTTAATTTGTAAAGCGGGAGGTCCCGGAACGCAGAGGGGAGGTGGTTCCGGCGACTCAAAAGGGGGGCTCCAAGTAACACACACAGACACACGCACATACACACAAACACGGCCAAGATACTGACCCCCTTAAGTAAATCCAAACATCACTGTGTGCATAACAGGGCAATATTATGTTAATTTCCGAACACTGGCCTGACAAAAAACAAAACAAAAACCATGACCACCACATCAGCGATTACTGGGTGCGAAATGTAAAAAGATAAAACAAAATAAAAACTAGGTCGAAACCGTAAGATTTCTTTTATAAACAGCAATAGCAATGGTATTCTTCGGACTATAAGGTTTTTCCGTCTGCGTGAAAGCTAACTGTGATCTCATAATCACTTGCGCCAGTGTAACCTGATCCTCTCCCTCCCTCCATTTCTGTAGCCTAAAACACCTCACCTTAATACCTCTAAATTATGCAAACACAAGATTTTTTTGTGTAACCTCAACAGGGAATATACAGTAACAAAACAGAATACTATTCTAAACACGAAACAAACATTTTCTTTTTTTAGTGACACAGCGGGTGGCGGATCCAATTAAATAGGTTCCGGATCCAACGTCGGAGGTGCCGGAACGCGCTCCGACTGGATCTGGCTCAAATTAAGCCCTGCTCTGATGATTTGCAATATTTAAACAAATAATTTAGGATTTGGTGCTAATCTTAGTACTTTAATGTTTGCACAAAAAAAAGGAAAATATAAGAAAATAAGAATAAGAAGAATGTCTCTTTGCATTTTTTAAAAATTCCTTGGGAAAATAATAATACTAATAATAATAATAGAATAGTTTATCAGTAAATGGTTTTACCAGTTAATGATAATAGATAAATGGTCATCACTCAAAAGAGTAATAAGATAACAAACACTTACTTTTGGTTTTACATTCCAAACCAAATGGCAGAGATAGCTCAGATAGGTTTTCTTACACAAATTATTAATAACATTCATTATAGTACTGAACAATTTGCTCTACCAAACTATGTTAAAGGGTTAGGTGCATTAACAAGGGCTGCATTCTACTTCTGCATCTTTGCGTGCTAGAAGGCTACTTCTTCTAACTGGATTGCAGCCCTCATTAAAAACCTGCTTTTGTCCTTGAGCAAACAAGGCAGAAGACGTCAAAAGTCTGGGATAACTTCACGTTAATATTACCAAATAAATCAAATACATGTGATATTTGTAAAGCGGACTTTGCATACCACGTAGGTACGTCCGCAATGCTCGAACATTTAAGGAGCAGGCACAACGGACTTACATAACAACCTCATGCAAGATTTCAAAGCCATTTAATAATAATGAGATACATCTGATTGGTCGACTAGTCGTTTTAATAGTCGGTGACTAATCGACTAAAAGAATAGTCATTAGTTGCAGCCCTAGTTTGAATCAGTAAGAGAACAAGTGGTGACAAGTTATACAGCACCAAATGTCCCCAAACTCATAGAGCCAAACAGTTCCCCCCCAAAAAAGAATCAAGAATAAGTGGTCAGATAACAAAGTTGACACCAGTAAATGTGTTGTTTCGTTCCGGCAAAGTGAAAGTGGCCCTGGAGGCTTTCAGGGAACAGTCAAATTTGCTCCTCATGAGTGTCTGGCTTCTATAATTAGAAACTGCCTTGTCAGTAGTGTTGAAGAGAGGAAAATAGACAGACTTGACAAAGGATAACACTGCTCTTGGTACATCTTTTCTTTCTTTTGCACATTTATTGTGTGGCTTAATGACTCATGGCTTTTGAAGAAAGGAGAAGAAAGGGGATCATTGTAATGCAAGGTATGTAACCAGTTGAGACCAGAAAAAAATCTTGTCAAAACTTGAACTTGCATGACAGTTACTGTACAATAACAAAACACATAAATAATCTTTAACAACAATTGTTTCTTTGGATGTGCACATTCTATCTTAATTCTCTGGCTCTGCAAGTTCTGCTAGTCCCTTTAGTGCATAGTAGTTTGAAGGGTTTGGTTCTTATATTTCTTATTTGTCTCCCTAAAATGTTGTAAATAAACAAATTTCCCTTTGAGGCTTTCATTATGTTTTACCTGCTGCATGTTGCCTTTCATTTAATTAAAGTTTTTTATTTTTTTTAACTTGAATTTGTAAATTAATAAAACCACTCCAAATGCAATTTCTATTATATCAAATTGGGACCTCAATGATAACAATGGGACATAAAATCAGACATTTAAGACTTTCATGCCCATGACGATGGAAGTAAGGGGTAGGAATTTCCAGCTTGAACACACTTAATTCCTCCACTTGGCTCCTCTATTTGTTTCTTAGTCCCTCCCACCAGGGAGACGAGCAGAAGAGACACGAGGATGCGAGATGACAGGCATTTAACAAAATGAGACATTCTTGTTTCAAAACGTCATTTCAAGCTGCCATCAACTAAATATGACGTGTGACACAGCTGCATCATTTAACTGTTGTTCAATTGTCGCTTAACATTTTGTTTAAGACAGAATCTGCCTACTGGCTGTAAATTTTGAGTTATATACTCATCCCCTACTTATATCTGCATGTTACTGTTTTAAATAAACAAGTTTCAGCTTATTTGTCCAAAAATTATGTTTTGATTGGTGGTAAGGCAAGCATACTTGGTGAAAAAATGTAAATAGCATTCGTAAGGAGGATCACTGTTTGGTTCAACCAAAACAAGCCCCTTAACACCAATAGAAATGGACACTATCACTTCTTCCCAGGATTACTTGTGACTGTGATTGGTTTAATGAAAAATCAGTGTTGCGTGACTCAAGCCCCAGATAATTAATTCAGCTCCAAACTTTTTTGGTGTACCTGCAGAGAACCATGACTTTAAAATGTTTATTATTTATATTTGCTATGAGCTGATTAAATTATTGAATGAATTCAGTGGTCTAATTAGATTTTCATTCTGTTCTTTGAGCAGTGTGGTTTGTATGACACGAAACTCTCTGTTCTTATAATTGAAAACATCTATTGACAACACACTGGTAAACATTTTAAACGTTTAACATTTTCTATGTTCACTGTGGGATGTGTAATATCTGACAGGTTTGCTTCTTAATGTGTGACACATTTTTCCATTTCGAAGTGGCTTGGTGGGGTTCATCCTGTCTCTGCCATCTGGCCTGATCAGTTGAAGTGTTATGAGCTCCACTCCTCTGCAGATGCCCGTTACCTGATTTGTGCTGCACTAACGAGAGAGTAACCTGAATTAACAACCTTTCTGGATCCTTTCAAAGCGCCAAGAATTGTCCTGTAACTAGTGAGACATATGGAGTGAGGACAGAAAGCACTGTAATGTGCTTTATTTGGATTACATTGGTTTTAAATATAATATAATATAATATAATATAATATAATATAATATAATATAATATAATATAATATAATATAATATAATATA
>JBAMHW010000012.1:13396151-13412544 GCA_037177495.1 Rhadinocentrus ornatus
CAAGCTGCACGCTTATCTGTGGCTGTAAGGAAGGATTGGCTGGACAGACGATGAGCTCGGTCTTGGACAGATTTAGCGGTAGCGACCCTTCATCCATGCAGCGATATCAGCAAAGCATGCTGATATTCTCATTGAGACTGTTGTGTTGTCAGGTGGAAAGGAAAGGAAAAGCTGAGTGTCATCTGCATAGCAGTGGTAAGAAGCCATGAGAGCGGATGACTGCACCAAGTGATGAGGTGTATAGTGAAAAAGAAAATTGTGAAAAAAATTCTCCTGTATATTTGTCCTTAAGTGAGAAAAACTAGAATTAGGAAAGGTTTGGATGGGCTATACAAACTGAGAGGAGGATTTATTTTTTTCCCAGCTGTGGAGGACTGAAGAGAAGAGGAAGAGAATCCATGGTTCAGGGAAGGTTCTCTGGAGGTTAGTTGCTTAGCCAACACTGAAAACATTTGGAAATGTTCTCATTCAAACCTTAAGGTAACATTCTCTGAGTTTCAATGCCACCTTAACTAGAACCTTCAGCAGTTTATTAGTTCTGCTTCAACCTTTATTAGTTGTGTGTCTGCAGCTGGAACACCCTCTCAGTTACTGTATCCACACATAAACAGTCAAAACAATAAAACAAAAATAAATACACAGATTAAAAGTGTCAAATGATTAAATAAATAAAATGTTAGATAAAATAAAATGTAGAAATAAATGATTTTTTACATAAGGAAATGTAAAAGGGAAAAACAGAAATAATATAGGCAAATAAATAATCAAGAAAAAAAAAAGACGCATCAATTGTCCATATATCCATCTTTATTCTCTACTGCTTAGTCCAATTCAGGGTCACGGGTAAGATGGAGCCTATCCCAGCAATTAACTGGCGAGACGAGGGTACACCCTGGACAGGTCGCCAATCTTTCACAGGTTCAACATGGAAAGAACAACCACTCACACTCAAAATCACTCCTTTATTTAGAGTAAAGGTGATATGCTGTTGTGGCATCAGAACATTCTTTTCTAAATTTATCTGAAAACCCAAATTCCCTAGATGGCGTACTAGAACATGTGTGGTGGGTCACCTCCTGACAGGTGGAAGCTGCTACCAGCCAGTCGTTGTTGTATGTGGCCACCTGAATGCATCCCTCCCTCAGCGGGTTACAGCGACCTCGGTGCACTTTACACCCTCGGGCTCAGTGATAGGCCGAACGGTAGAACCACAAATTCGTAAACTATTCCCTGGAAAGCAAATCTCAGATACTTCCTGTGGGAAGGATAAATGGGACATGAAATAGTCGCCCGCCTGCACAAAGCGCAGCAGAGCTGCGTGCATCAGCATCCTGAATTTCTATTTCCTCAAGTAGCGGTTCAGTGCACAGAGGTCCGGGATAGTTGTCATTCCCCGCCTTCCCTTTCTTGGGCTGGGGAAATATGTCGAGTAAAACCCGCAGAGGGATTCCTCCACTGGGACAACTCATATGGCCCCTTTAAATTTTAAAGTGGAGATTTCCTTTAGTAAAATATTTTCAGAATCCCCATGAGCGTGAGAGTGGACAATTTCTGTTCAGAGAAGCAGACAAGAATTGGAGGCTATTATCGAGAACCATTCTTAGTTCGAGTTGAAATTTTAGTATCTAACAACCCTAGTCCCCGCACACATCATCTGTCCCGAGCAGAGGAAACATGGCTGGGGGTCTGCATCCACCCAGTTCGGACCAGGTTTAGCGATCAAGCCCTCACACATATCTACTTCAGGGGTGGCCACTTCACACATGACTGGGTGTCCACCCTAAAAGTTAGCCTGGTGAGCTAGCCTGCGGCAAAGCAGTTTATGTGGGAAGGCAGCGCACTCATCCGTGGAGGCTATGGCAGCCTGGCCGTGAGCTAGGCGTGAGCTAGGCCTAAACACCTCGCACACATGGGATGAGTGTCCCAGGTGGATATTTTATTGCCGCAGGGGCAAAGCTTGGGGTTTACACTGGGGTTAAATGCCGTAGACATGGTTATCTATGGGGCTATCAGAGCTAGCCTGCTAGCTAGTGATACATTTCACGTTTTTACAATAAACTATCACGTTACAATGTGATAAGGTCCTAATTTTTTTTTTTATTTGGGTTTTTTACATTTACACATTTAAACTTAAGCTCATTTTGTGCATGAAATTTACACATGTTCTGTTGTCAAAATATTGGCTAATGTGATTTGGAGGTCTTTTAGTTTACATATTGTTCAACTTTAAAAAACATCCCAAGTTTTTTGGAATTCAGGATACAAGTTATTTCTACAGAGTAGAGCATAATATTTTCTTATATTACCACAACAGTAAAACTCCTAATGTTAAGAAATATATACAACTAGAAAAGAACAGAAAATCTGAAAACAAACCTTGTCTCTTAAGACTAACATATATATATCACATATATCACATTACCCATGCTTTAATAGTCAGTAAAGACCAGGACTTGCTCATTCCCTATCCTGCAGCATTTCTGACAAGGATGTTTCAATCCGAGCAATCTGAAACCTGTTTGGTTCCATTTATTTATTGATGTTGCATCTAAAAGCTTTATTTGTCCACCTATTTGGATCAAACAAGTTGATAGTAATGTTCTGTACTTACGGGACATGAAAGATGAGAAAACAACATCTCACAGGATGAATGGTGCGACTGATTATGGCTGCTGCACTCCTGCACTGGACTGGGTGGGTTATTTCAAGCTCTGCCCTTAACCGTTCCATGCAGGTGCTGAGATTTCTGACCTTTACACCATGCAGCTTCCTGCTGCCTTTGAGTGCTTCTGATAGTTACAGAGTGGAGCTCTCAGCATGTGTATGTTGAAAATGCACTTTTGTGTTCGAGTGTGCGCTTGTATGATTCAAGTGTACGACCTTGTGTGTGTGTTCTTTGTGTGTTGATTCTGTGGTTGCTGGAAAGCCATTCGGGCCTTGTGCTGGAAACTCGATTTGACACGAGCAAAGTGAAGATTACCTATGTCCAGACAGTTATTGCCTTACAGACAATAAAAACTGCCATCACTCACTTTTAAAGGTCAACGTGCTGAAACAAGGATCTTCACCAGGCCGGAAATAACCTTACAAAAGACCCACAGGGGAGACGGAAGGGGAGAGAAAGGAATTAAAGGTGAAGAAAGACAGAGATGGAGAGATGGTAGGTGGCTAACCCCAACACAGCAGACATCTATCAGCATACTGACCCCCGACTTGGCTTTCCTTCCAACAGCTTCAGCCAAGATCTTTCTCTTTTCTTGCATAATATAATGAAGTCAATCCTTAATTTGTCTGAGTTTTCCCCAATTATTGTATACAATCCCCAACTCCTACTCATTGAAGATGGTGCCAAGGATGGCTGCTACGTCTCAAGCTCTCTCCCCTTACGTTATTTATTGCTATTGTTATTATTATTCATTCTTTTCTTAGTTATGCAACCTGCTAAAGTGAGCCCTATCATACATTAGGATAGAGATAAATTACTGTGCTTTAGATCAGTGATGGAAAAATTTTTATCGCCACCACCACTGCCAACAGCTTGCAATGGGGAATCTCCATGGCGGCGCCTACCTGTTGTTGTACCTGAGCGGCAGCAGCGGCGGAGGAAAAGAGGGTCATGAGCTGGAGTCCTGGTCCGGCTGAGGAAACGGGAGAATCGGCCTCCTCTACAGAGTATTCATCTAGGAAATGTTCAGTCATTGGACAACAAGCTGGATGAACTTTGAAGCAGGCTGGTGCTTCAACGGGAGATTAACATCTGTAACATTTTTGGTTTAACGGAAACTTGGCTTGACCCCTCGATCCCGGACTATGCCACTGTTCCCGAGGGACTCAGTTTATCGGCTGGAACGGACTAAACATTCAGGAAAAAGCAAGGGAGGTGGTGTCTGTTTCATGGTAAACAACAAGTGGTGCTCAGATGTGGGAATTATTTCTACGGAAATAAAGAGTAAGAAGATGCTTCACATCTAAGGATCAACCAATACATCGACCAGCCAATATGTCGGGCTGATACTTGTATTTTTTACTGGTAGTTGCATTGGTGGATACGTGGTACGTATTGGCATGATTTACTTAGAGGGGTTCGTTTGAGAAATCATTCAGAATTCATAGACACATGGGAAATTTAAGCCTCACGCATTATACTAAAACATCCCGTAAATCTACTGAAATCTTTCACACAGTGAAACCTCTCAACTGCTTCTCATATACTATACTGAAATGCTCTCATACATAATACTGCAATCATTCACACTATAATGAAATTTCTGAAATCACATTTCACTAGTATGTATAAAAGGAATTCTAACAGTGTGTGAGAGACAAAGTTCACTTAAAAGGGAAGTCATTGGAGAACACCAGGGCCCTGTTTCAGAAAGCGGGTTCAACAAACTGAAATAAAAGCGCAACTCTGAGCTGTCAAACTCAGAGTTTTCGGTTTCAGAACAGGTGATAACTATTAGTTCAATCAACTCTGAGTTAACTTACCCCCGAGTCCATGGGCAGATAGAAAGCCCTCATCAATGGAACACGAATCACATGATTTACCGTGGCAACAGGTAAAAAAAGAGTCACTCCTCCCATTTTGCTCGAACAGAGTTAGAAATAAAAAATGAATGCATATGTAGAGTATGACCATATATTTCGGAATAAAGCAATACAGTAGCGGCAGCACAAAAACGTGAGCAGGCAGAAAATAGCTGAACGAGTCGATGCATGAGCAGTATTATTTTATCTCGAGTCTTCCACCTATTAAACATTTGTATCTCTGCTTTAATGTATCTTGGTATTAATATTCTCAAAAGATATTTTGTAACATGGTGTTTTGTAATTGTTTCTGCACTGCAACCCTACTACGTCCCTAATTGTAGGCAGATTGTTCTCGTTGACAGTCTGATCACATCCTACAGTGACAGTTGCCTAAGGAAGAGTTGCTCTTCTTCCCCTGCATATCGCACTAATGTACAAGCATCACGGTTATCAGATGTGCTGTAGACCATAATGTCTGATCCTATTTACTGATGTTTCCCCATATATCTAAATGCAGATGTCACTTCAGTAACTGTTCCTAGTGAAACATCAGCTAGTTGAATATCTTTGTGACTGAAGCTGCCACCTGTGCCCTGACAATCAACCCTTTTCTTTTCCCTCTTGTCCTTCTGATGCAGAATCAGAGTTAACTCAGCATTTTTACATACCACAAAGCATGATTGGATGTTAAGTGTATAATTTTACCATGCAGTCGACTTGTTGGAAGTATCTGCATTTGTTGTGCTTCATCACTCATTTATTCAGGTTTATTTGACGCGTCACCCATGTGTGTGCATTTTTAATATGCAGGTGCAACCCAACAGGCACCAAACGTACTTGGCAGCAAATAATGATGAAACATAAAAATGTTTTTCAAACAGGTAAGGTATAATGTCATTGTTGTTTTGCCTATTCTAGCCAATTAAACAGCATTCGGTAGCTACAATCAACATGTGATCTAGTTAATTGAAATTTCCTACTAATCACAAAAAGATTTTCTTTAGGGTTTTATTTACCTCAGTGCTGTTAACCAGTATTATTGGTATTAAAAAAAAACATCTTTATAGCTTATTAGATACATTTGAAATGTTAGAGAATATTGTTCAGATACATAATCGATTGTGCAGAAAAAACAATAACGCTAAAAAAAAAATATATATATACATATATATATACACACATATATATATATATATACACATATATATATATACATATATATACACACACACACACACATACATATATATATATACATATATATACACACACACACACACATACATATATATATATACATATACATACATATATACATATATATATACATATACATATACATATACATATACACACACACATACATACATACATACAGTGAGGAAAATAAGTATTTGAACACCCTGCTATTTCGCAAGTTCTCCCACTTAGAAACATGGAGGGGTCTGAAATTTTTATCGTAGGTGCATGTCCACTGTGAGAGACATAATAAAAAAAAAACATCCTGAAATCACAATGTATGATTTTGTAACAATTTATTTGTATGATACAGCTGCAAATAAGTATTTGAATGTTCATTCAAAACAGAAAAAAGGAAGAAAATGTGATAATTAATTAATCAATCAGATTAATGCATGCCTTAAAAAAAAAAAAAAAAAATTATTCTAAATATTTTCTATTTATGTTGCAGTTATCATTCTCATGAATGTTTTTGGCCACAGTAATCCACTATTGAACATCTTATATCGTAATAGCTCAAATTTGTCAGAGATGGTTAAAGTGTACAGGGATTTAGCTGTGTTTGGAAGAAAATAAAGTTTGTCAACCTTTTTTTAATTTGCAATCTGTTCAGTTTTTCTGAGCTTGTGTGTTCTGCATCAAATTTCTTCTCCAGTTTTAGTTAAAAAAATGTTTGATTTGGTTTGATGGGAATGCTATTTTATTTAATATTATTATTGTAATCTTTCTTTTTTACTATAATTTCTTTTAAATTTTAATAAAAAAATATTCTTGCATTTAACCATTTCAGAAGCAATATTATTAAGATGGACCTATTATCATATTGCACTCAAGCGCTCTATCTATTGCGTTCAATGATGCCTTTTTCTTCTGTTCAAAGTTTAGTGCTTAGCTCTCCTGGGCTCTCTCCCAGAACCTTCAACCCCCAAAGTTTGGATCAGTTAACATATACAAAATGTCCACTCGAGGGAGATAGAGCTGCATCAAAATTTTAAATATATTATGTCTGTAAGTAATATTATAGTCTGTGATTACCTTCTTTCACACTTACTTTTAAAGAGGTTCTTGATGAAATCCCTCTATAGTGATTTATGTTCTTTTTCTGGTTTTAAATTGCCCGACACCCCAGCTCATTGCATTTAGCAGTCATTTAACAGTATTTCAGCACTGTCACACCACCCATCATACACCAGACCAAGAAATATATCAACCGTAAGAGGTAACTATAGCAACAAGTATATGTAGTAAATCTTAGTCATCTAAGATATCCTCATATGAACAAGCCCTCTGCCAGTACCAAGTCAGACTCCAGACTGCACTGTGAGGGGACAGCATGCTGTGTGCTGCCAACGAGAAGCATCCAATCTGTTGAGATTAAACAGTATTTTGCATCTCATGTATTATTTGAGTGAACAGTGCACCTTATAGAGTTTTGCTTTTCAAAGTGACAAAACTCAAGGCAATGCTGAAATATGTATGGAGGAGAATACACGCTTAATGACATACTGAAATATTGAGTTTTCTCAGTATGTGAAAGTCAGGAAGGAGAATATCTGCTTTTTTGTGTTCTACATCTATCATACATCTGTTGTTGGGAAAACTATTATATAATACTCTGAGCTTCAGGGCACATCGTTACCCACACAAAATTCTACTTATGTGAAACCAATACCATTTTTTTCCACTTGAAACTCTTCAGACAGTTTTCATGTTCATTACAAGGGTGTTTTAGTGTGATTTAATTTATAACTGGACTACATTTATAGAAGGGCTATTATATTACACTTCACAGTCACATTTTAGGTTCATTCTTAAGTTTCTTCTAAACGCAAATAAAAAAAAGAGAACTTTTTACTTTAACAAATAATAAGAGATAAGTGGTTATCTCTGTGTTTGCACCTCATTTTCATTAATTTTTATAGTGTTGTGTGCTGGTCTTCTTGTCTTTTTTTTTTGTATATATTGTAGTGCTTCTATGGTGTAGGTCAGCTTGAATGTCTGGATGTACTTTACTTCATCCTGTGGATTGGCTTACCTTTTCTTGCTTTTGTTCCTTCAGCCATTAGTTCTTGGCAAATCCACTTGTCCCTCTCCATCCATGTTGCCCGTGGTAACCAGGGGGGAATGCTCATAGACGTCATGCTCAGCAACAGGGAGTGGTTAAAAAAAAATAAAAAATTACAAAGCATCAGAGAAGAAGAGACAGCGTTAGACTGGAAGGAAGACATAAGGAATGGCTTAATGGTGAAGTAAAATTTAATAGCAGTAGTGATTTGAATTCATCATCTGGATGAAAAGCAAAGCATTTCCGAGTGAATGGTATTTCATCCCTATAATAGGAGATGTAAAAAATTGTATGGGGAACAGTATGGGTATTTTCCTCCCAGTTTTTAGCAACTACTGTGTTGTCATTGGCTGAGTTTTTTTTTTTTTATTTTTTTTGTAAGGTCTATGTAGATTAACAGTCTTCAGTGTCATCTAAGATTTTAGTGAGCAGTGACTCACTCTTTATAAGGATCAGAGACACAACTGAAGCTTTCCTTTGCAGCTCCTCCTTTACTTAACTTACTGTAGATGCCTAACTGAAGTACCTTGGGGAGGAAAATTAACCCATAAACCCACTTCATTCAGGAACGTCTCTCCATGCTCACTCATGGTGCTACTTTTGGCAATTTTTTGTTTTGCTTACAAACATTAAGCTAACATTAAAATTGAATACCCACACATAATTTGTGAAAACAACGATTGTTGGTCAACAAATTGCACATTGAGTTGTTGAAATTTTACCTCTGTTTTCATATTTTAACTTTTCTTTTTTAATTGATTTTATTGTTTTAATTGATTTTATTATGTACTCTTCAATTCTTCTTTACAGCACTGTGGTTGTTTTAAAGTGCTTTATAAATAAAGTTGAATTGGACTGGATAACTTCCTTAATTAACTAAATAAATTCTTGTGATCTTAATGATGAAAAAACTGAATCATAAAATACTATTTTATACCTCATAGTTCTGATATAGATGTGAGGAAAACAAAAGCTGAAAGTGTTTCTAGATGATATAAAATATTTTTGTTTATATTAATTCTGTTTGTTCTCACCTTGTTTGACAATTAGCAGCATGGTTGTGTTTCACTCCAAATGTTAGACTTTACACACTGCCACATTTACAGAAATGACAACGACTTTACAAGATACCTAAATCTCTTCAGTCAGAAATAGTGTCTCACAATTGTTCAGCATATTTAAAACAAGGTTTCTTGATGGTCTCTATGGTGAAATTTCAAGCATCCGATAATTAAGGATTTGATGAAAATGGTGAAGCCCAAACTAACAATGTAATCAGTTCCAGCCTCCCAGACTAAGCTAGCTGATTCTTAGATGGATTTATTATGTTCTCTGTCTAATTTCAAAAGATAAGTCTTAAAACAGGATTAGAGTTTTTCATTTTAAGAAATGAAGTTGACACTGCTAAGTCTTTGTTGACTTTAGGTTCCACAGACCTCAGTTTGCTCTTTTTCTAGCCTGGATCTGCAATTTTCTGCTCTTAGCAAATGGCTGTGATTGTCCTGGAACTTCAAACTATTTCCAAAGATGATTTTTAGGTGATTAGTAAAGTTTACTATTTTGTTGTTTTGGTTTTAGGATTTTGGCTTGATTATTCAGCAGCATTGATTTGTATAACCAGTTAAATGTTATTTCAAATTAATAAATATTTTGTAACAAACTTATAACCTGGCACAATCTGTTAAATCAATATAAAAGACATAAAATGAACACTTCAGTTTTAGTTAGGAAACGTGTAAGTGACCTTCTGAGCATCAGTAGAATAAACAGCTAAATTGCTTGTTGTTCTCACCCATGAATGCCAGAGAATATGTGGAGAATTAAGTCCAGAGTTTGTCTGTACACAATGTTCACATGTGCATTTCACAGCAGGTGGTACATTTTCATAGCTGTGGTATCTTGCAGGATATGATGCAAACAATATGCTGTAGGAATTACAATGTTTTTTTCACAGCACGCCAAGAATGACAGAATAAGCAGTTGAGGCTTAGGTGCCAGTTGCTGATTAGCCTTCTGGTTATTTAGGATGAATTGGATTGGTTCAGTATGTTGTAAAAGAACATTAGACCGGTGTAAGGTGGATGACAGTGTGTTCCCTTGTTGGTTGTTAGGATATTATAATGTTGTGAAGAAATGTTCTGTGTTGGATTCAGCTTGCTTTGATGTGACCATTTGGCTTTTAGGATTTTCCTGGTTGTTACTGTAGAGCACAGGTGTCAAGCTTTGGTCCTCGAGGGCCGCTATCCTGCAGGTTGTTGTTTTTTCCATGTTCCAACACACCTAACTGAAATTAAAGAGAATAATTTACTGAAGCACTAGAAGTCATTGCTAGTGTGTGAATATACTATAAGTGCTGCTTGTATTGATAGTTTTTATATATATTTCAGTAACAGTCAGCGGGAAGATTATTCCAACCCTATTTATGGTGACTAAATAATTTTTGGGTGGTCTCATTTTAAAGATACAGTGTGTAAGAATTACTAGCATCAATTGGTAAAGATGGAATTAGAAAGGACTTTAAATGCCAAGCCCAGTTATGAATGGAGAGTGGCCATCAGGGGCCCAAATTCCTCCAGATATAAACATGTTTTAGTCTACAAGTGGATCCAATGGCCTCAGGTAGCTATTTTAAAACTGTGTACATGTGTACTGTCTTCTTCTATGTGCCTTTTAAGGCATTGTTTATCTCTAAGTAAATAAACAAAGTCTGCGCTGCTGATTTAAAGCTCAAAAGGGTTCCTGCATGACACACTGTTGTTTGTCCATTCAGAGACACCATAGTAAAAATGATGGCACAAATATGGGGTAGCAGCCAGGAATGTGGACCCACGAGTAAAAACAAGTAAAAACAAAAAGCTCATTCTAAGAGGATTAAAAAGCAACAGTTGTTTTTGTGAAGTGATTAAAAACCAACAGAAACACTTTTTTATGCTATATAGAATATTTCTGTCATTGACCTTTGATTTTGTTAGAATCTGCACCTTTAAAATATGTTTGTAGTTTGTTTTAATGGATAAAGAGAGAAAAATGCTTTTTCTTATCAAAACATACTTGAACAATACTTTATCTAAGCAAAAGATGAGGAATGAAATATACTTTTGCAAAGTCTGCAAACAACATTAAGGGCACACAAATTCTGTCAAGTATTATGACTGCAGAATGATGGTCTGGCTTTACTCTGCCAACAGGATCCTGTTGGATATGAGGCTCTCCTTGAATCAAAAATGTTATTCTTTAATTTTATTTTATTTAAGCTTCTTTTATCATATTTCTTGCCAATTTTACTCATAACCGCTGGACTTGACTTGAGTAATAACAGAAGAAGGTGGACAGAGGAAAGATGAGAAGAAAAAAATATAGAAAAAAGACACAGTAAAGATCCTAAGGCATCAAATAAGACACAACAGACAATCATCAGGAGCACCTGCGGGAAGAAAAACTGTACAAACCATGAACGACAATGAACACAACAGCAACAAGTATGGGTGGGTGCAGGAGTGTGGGTGTGTGTACAAAATATTAAGCCCGAGTTGTGTTGAGTGACCATGCAAATGCAACTGTGCCCCCTCCAAGGATCAGGGACAGCTCACCGCAGGGACAGCCATACGCCCGGCCAGGAGGAGACAGAGGAAGGCCACAGCCAGAGCCCCCACCGCCAAGAAGTACAAACATGGTCCTAAACGAGCAACGAAATGGTGGGAAGACAAGTTAAAGGCCATAATGCTGCCTTAAATGTGCCGTTTCGCCAGGTTATGATTTGTTTTTCAGATTTTATAATTAAAGTTTCTTTAGATAGCCACACAGCAGTTTACATACCTCTATCATGATCAGACAAAGAATTTTCGATTTTCGAGTACTCTTCTACAAATTAATCTACCACCTGCAGTGGGTCAGAATTCTGAACTCCATCAATGTGTAGAAGATAAAATGGCATTAGATGTTGGTATTTTCATGGAGATTGATCAAAATAACCTTTATTCTCCCTTTGTGGCACCAACAAAGTCAAGAGCTTTAAGCAAAGTTTATGATATCTCCAATGACCTCAGCTGACCCGTGTCAATGCTTAAAAGTGTTAACATTTTAACATATTGAACTATAATGACAATCAAAAAAGCAGCAACTGAATAATACACCATTATTGTGAGGATGTAAATATTATTGCTGATACTGGCATTAAGGTCATACAGTACCAGAACTCTAGTATGGCCTCAATGTCATCAGCTATAGCTGTGTAGGTCAGAAACACATTAGTCTGGTTTTCTTTAATCTCTGGAATGGAACGTGTAGCCAGAGAGAGATTCTGAGATTATGTTTGGATCTGTATTTTCACTTCTTTGCTGCTGCATGTCTGGAATGCCTAGATGAGGAGTGGCTTGCATTCTTAGGGCTACAGCTTTATAACTGCCCTGTATTGGCAAAGCACAACAGCTAAAGCTAAAGTGATAATCAATTTCTTTTGTATGTGTTTGCATTTGTATTTGGATGTCTCAGATATCAGCAGTCTTGGTAAGAAATAATTTCAGCATGATAACTGTGTTGATGTGGGCAACTGCTGAATATATTAAAGTCAGTTTACATGTAGACTTACATATTTTTTGAGATGCTTGGAGATTAACGATGGCATAAGCAAAAGTGGATTAAACTTAGGTACAGTTTATTGATGCAATATGAGCTGTCATTTGCCAGATGGAATATGATAAAAGCTATCAGATGGAGCTGTCTTTTATTTTTTTTTATTTTTGAGTGGTTGGTTGGTTTGTTGTAACACCACTTGTCTTTTCTATTCAGTGCAAATGTAAATAAGATTAAACACATGACATTGTTTAGTGATCCCAAAGATGTTTTCTCAGTGAAGCCTAGCCTAGATTTTTGGTTACTGGGTGGTAGTTTGCAGCATTGAGAAATGCACCCTCACAGATGCATGTGCCTGGACTTACCCGACACAGGTATGCATACAGTATTTTTGTAGGGTTTCTAATGCTCAACATCTCTCCTCTCTATATTCCTCACTGTTTTCCTCTTCTCTATTGTGTACACACACGCTCTCTCTCTCTCTCTCTCTCTCTCTCTTTCTCTCTCTCTCACTCAAACATGCTCACGCTCTGCTCAGCTCTAACGGATCAGTAGCTTATAAACTGGCTGTACTCAGCAGTCAGTCTCACTGAGTAGGAAGAGAAAGAAAGGAAGGATAAATTGCTTCGAGTGGATGGAACAGAAATCTGCTGAATATTCTTCGATTGTGCCATATTGGACTTGGTTTTCCCTTTTCCTTTTTTGCTTTTCTTTTTTTTAAATTTTTATATCTCAGAAGCTGTACAGGTTCTGCTTGACTTTTACAAAACAACTCTTAGCTAAAATAGACTGAATTGGCTCAGTTAAAGTCTTGCTGGGCTCAATTTCTCTGGACTGTGTGGAGTCCTTCTGTAGGCCTGGAGGAGAAAAGGCTGGAATGGAATTCCCGGCTTTGCATCCCACCCTCCTTCCTGCCTTCTTTCATCCTATCCTCATCTTCTCCCTTGCACTTTCACCGCCGACATTCAGTGTAGAGGAGACAAAGGCAGCAGCCCTCAGTGCTTCAGTTCTTCTGGTGGCTTCGGTAAAGATGAAAAAATAGAAAGAAAGGACCTTTCTTCTCATTTATTTCCTTTGCTTTTGCACAAAGGGAGGTGTTAGTGTGAGAATTACCAGCAGAGCCTTTTTTTTCAGTTCATCGCCCAGAGGAATTTTGGATTTCTTAACTGTGACTCTTAGCAGAGAAGAAGCTTACCTCTGGCGCGTAAATTACTTTATCTCTGATTTCTTGCAACTGCCTACACTGCTCATTTATTTGGCTGCTGGTGGAGTTTGTGGTGGTGAAGCCGGGGTAGGCATGGCCCAACAAGGAGGCATGGGGGTGACCCACCAGGACACCCTGGCAGTGCCTCCCATGCCCAAACACTCCGGCTTGAATGAAGACCTGGTGAAGATCCTGCGGGAAAACCTGCTTCAGCCGGAGAGGCCACGAGGACATCGGCGGTCGCCGTCGTCCATCTCCCCCCGTCTTTCTCCACGCAACTCACCGCGGCTGCTTCGCCGCATGTTGCTCAACAACAACATCCACAAACAGAGGCGCTTTACTGTTGCACACACATGGTGAGCATTAAACGTACATATGTTCAGAGTGTTGGCTGTGTTTAGGGCGCTGCTTGAGCTAATAAAGTGAAGGTGTTTGCTTTTTGTTAGACAACATGTGCTTTAACCACACGCGTTGCAAACTTTCAAGGTTAGAGCTTTGTTTGTTGAACAGTGTTTGCGAGGTAGGCAGCAGTGCAATAAGCCCTCTGAGTAATTAAACTTTGTTTGCAGTTTAACTTTAATGCTTTCCCCTCACAGAAATGGCAGGTGCATGTGTCAGCAAATCTCCCATGTAGGTTCTTATGAAATCTCCTAGGAAACCCTCTTCTCACCTTTAGATAATGAGTTTCTGCCTTGCTCTTCTTCACTGTCGAGCTTTATTTCTATTCCAGTGTCTCTTCACTTTCCCTTTTTTATGGGTCTATTACTTATTTACATCTCTCTCCCGTCTCCTCGTCTGCTACCCTTGCACCCTTTACAGATACTTTCTTTGCTTTTACCTCCATGCGATCCAAATATGTGAAGAGAGAAACCACATAAGGTCTTTTTTATTAAGTAGATACTAAAGAAAGTCTTGATTTACTATATTTATGCCTTGCAGTGGAATCCTTGCCACATCTGCCTGACTGCAGTTTTTGCCAATTAATTTTTCGCCATTCCTGAATGTCTGTCACCCTGTGTTGCATTCTCCCAAACCTCATCGCTTCCCTTTGACTCATATCTATTCTGCACTGCACCTTTTCTTCCTCTGCGCTCCCATTTTTCTCCCCTCTTACCAATTAAGTCTTTTCCCTCCCCCCACCGCCTATCATATTCTTCACCCTCTTAATTTTTTACGACCTCCCCCCTCTCCTCTCTAATGTCCCAATTCCTCAGCTCACAATCTACTCCTCCTTCTGACATCTGGATCAGGCTAATGATGTAATAAATTTTTTTTTTTTAAAAATCACATATTCTCAGACACATCAGGAATTCTTTGTTCAGCTATTTCAGCCCAGCCTCATTGTCCCTTTAAATTCACCAATGCAGTTCTGAATTTATTTTATTAATTTAGATCGTAAGTAGCTACAGCGTTTGACAATTAAGTCAATCAAAGCACATTTAAATTTGCTGAAAGAATTTTTTTAGTTTTTTCATGTAGTAGTGGCCTTTTCTTTGTCTAAATATTATTTTGTAATATTTTAGTTGGTCAACAGAGCTAAACATAAGTAGTTCTACAGTGAAGGGGGATAATAAAGAACTTGATTATTTTAAATCAAAATGAAAATCATTTAAATGTTAAAAAAAAAGAAAAGAAAAAATCTAACCAACCAGTGACTGAAAGAGAAAGAAACAACAGTAAGTATATAAGTAATCTGAGAAGAAATGCAAAAATTGGCTACTATCCAACTTCATTCCTCTTTTATTTTCCCATCAAATTGGTTTTGATATCAGACTGTTCTTTTTTGTTTCATTTAGTTATTTATTTATTTATTTTTATCATGCATTCACTTTCCTTTCTCTCCCCAGTTTATTCTTTATATGTAATTTCTCCTAATTTTATATCTGAGATTGGGTTTTGGTTTGGCGGATTTAATCGAAAGTGGGGCTATTTTGCCATCCAGTTGCGTGTGAAGATTGATCGTCCTATTATAAGAATGTCACATCAGGGAGATCATCCAGAAAACAACAGCTACATTTCAGCTGAACTGTATAAAGAAATTTATATGAAACGGCTCACCTGTCAGATGTGTAAAAGAATACAGAACATTATTTGTTATCAGATCTGTCTGATTCTATGTTAGCACTTCACACACACATTACACAAGTAGCTGTATGATTCTGCATGCATTATTTAAGTCTAAGGAAGCAAAATGATACACTGAATAAGTAATGTGACTTAATTTGTCATGTATTTTCTTGGATAACACTACCTACATGCACATCTGGTGGAATAAACTTTGGGGACTATTTGCAATGAGTTATTTTTATAGGTTCTCATCAGTAACGAGTGGCATAGCCAACACTTCAGCAATTCTAAGTTAAATAATAATCCTTTATTAGTCCCACAGTTGGGATTTTTTTTTTGCATTTAACCTGTCCTAGTTGCTAGGCTAGGGGCAGTGCCAGATTACAGTGCCTGGGGATCTGTCGGGGGTTAAAGTCCTTGCTCAAGGACTCACAGTGGTTTTTACCTTAGTAGCCAGCCTCTGTAACCAGCAGGCTAACACTCCCCAAAAATACAGAGGGGGCAACTGGATTTGAACCAGGGACCTCTTGATCTGCAGTCAAATGCTCTGCCACTGAGCTATACCCCCACATAAGGTGCTGGGAACTGTGGTAAATAGCACAACATGTTCATTGTTGGTGTCAGTGAGAACTGGTAATAGAATATAGATAGATAGATAGATAGATAGATAGATAGATAGATAGATAGATAGATAGATAGATAGATAGATAGATAGA
>JBAMHW010000012.1:13444245-13488126 GCA_037177495.1 Rhadinocentrus ornatus
TGAAAGCTTCCTGAGTACATGATAAAATGCATACACATTATAATATAGAATAATAATAATAAAATATATTTCCAACACTTAAAGATCCTTTATGCATCAGTAAAAATCCTGGAAAATGACAAAGCCCTAAGACTCCAATTTATTAGGAAAGATAATGAGTCAAGCCCATGCTTTATGTTGTTTCTTCCTTTTTGTTTTCTTTTGCAGTAAGTTTATTTTATTTTCATTTAGCTCTATCTATTTGAAGTTAGTTTATCTGCTTTTTTGGCGATATTCATTTATTTCTATTTTCATATGCTGTTTGGAATTTGTTGGAATTGTTATTCAATGTTTCTAATGCCTTTTTGTAAATTTTAAAAAGTTCAATAAAAAAACAACAAAAAAAAATGTATTTTTAACTTCCTCTTAATAACCCCGTGTTTTATTTTTTAAACCGGAAATAGTTACGGGTGCACTCGAAATGCAGGAGCGGCTGGCTTCGATTGATCGCAGTTGGAATCCAACACAATAAATACGAAAGAAAACCTAATGAATGAGTGTGTGCTCCCGCATCAGGGGATACAGTTTCTGTCAGGGATACCTGCCTTGGTACAACAACTGATCTCGAGAGAGAAATCCTCACATGTGATTGGCCGCCTATCCATGCGGGCCAATCCAAACAAAGCAGTGTGAGCACTGAGAGCTAAGAGCAGTAAAAAGAAAAAAAAACTGGGAGCCGGCTCTTCTGATTCACTACCAAGCATAGGCTCTCAGAGCCGGCTCTTTCGCGCATGGCACATCACTAAATCATAGGCCAAAGCACAAGAAACCTAATCCTGATAAAATTACTCCCGATCCCATCCTGCTCCCATTAAAAACAAATGTATTTAGTCTTTAGGCAATACATTAAATTTGATTAAATGTTCCCACCATTCTTTTTTAGACCAGCTTCCAAGTGTTTCTAGCTTTTTTCTTTGGAGGTCAGTTACAAAAAAATAATAATAAAAGAACAAAACAGTACATGGTTCACAACATGTTTACCAAATAAAGTTGTATTTCACTATTTTATTCTACAGTCATTTGGCAGATGCTTTTATCCAAAGTGACTTACATCTAAGAGTAAGAACAACACAAGCAAGAATTCAAACAGGATGTGACATCATAATTAAGTAGTCAGACTGCTGTGAGTCGAGTTGGACCCAGGTGCTGTCATGTAGTGCTAGATGCAGGCTTATTTTTTTCTCACTCATTTCTAAATGTCATTAACATGTTTTACAAGCGGCATACATTGTGTTGACACGTGAAGTTCATTAATATGTCTGCCTTTCCTGCCAATTCTGCCAAACCTAATAGACGTGTCATTACTTCTAGCTTTGCCTTGTAAATTAATTTTTTGCCATGTCGGTTTCTCCGCGGGGGTTTACTAACTCCATTCCTTTTCCTACTTCAATTCCGGTGGGGAAGCAGTGGCCGGAAAGCAGCATTGGCTTCTAGGTAGTGTAGTTCTTATTTTTACTTAAATACAGTTTAGCTTCATTGAGCGAAAACTACAAAATTGCAGTGCCTGTCTTCCTTTTTTTTTTTTTTTTTTGGTTTCCACTCCCGTTAACTTTTAATCCTGTACCGAAGAAGAGAGAGAGATCCAAGATGTCGGATTGAGCAGACATGTTTTTGCATGGCTTGTGTAGTGTTCCAAATTTTGCCCAAATTTCTGAATTCTCCACCCAATTTGTCAGTATGGAAGCGAAAAAAAAAAAAAATCGTCAAACCTGCCAAGTTTAGCCAGGACCCTAGAGAAGTTGAGAGCGATATGGAAAACAACCAAACATGTAGATGTGTGGAACACGACTATGCAATGGATGGTTCACAGCCAAACAAGAGAGAGCGTGAAGATAATTCTGCTCCTCTGACACCGAACAAGACTCCATCTGAAAAGACCAAGTCGGGCGTAACACATGAGACTTCTGTCTCAAATTAAACTATTTTACACACTATAATGAACCTGAAAAAGAGTCGAGGAACAGTTGGCGGACCTGCAAGAACAAGCTAGACTAAGCGGCACTATGCTGGCTAGTTTAGCTAAAGCGGTGCATTTTAACACAGAGGACGTCCAAAATTGTAAAAAGAAAAGTCGGACGACCAAAATGCTTATCTGATCAAAGAAGCAGACGAGTTGAAAGAGAGTGTGTGAGCAGGAAAGGTACAAAGTGAGTTGGTGCCAGCGCATCAAAGGCCTGGGGGAAAAAGAGGGAGAAGATATTGTAACAGAATTTTTTTTAAAATGAACGGTTTCTGAAGTTCAATCCGATTCCCGGCCACACCCACACAGCAAGAAGCGCAGACTGATTTCTAAAATAAATCACAATAAAAAGAAAGTGTCTAAAACCTAAATTTATACGAAAAAAAAGAAAGACAAGAAAATAAAAGTCCACGCTTTGCTGCCTGTCCTAGACCCAGCAGTTGCTTCTACCACTGCCTCATGATACCAGACAGTCCAGTCCAGCTTACGGCTCTGGATTTTTCTGGGCCACCAGAGATCAAATTCTTAAAATTCGATCTAACTTTATTAAATATCCACTTCCTCCAAAAGCAAAAGAGATGCAATTTAAAATAATTAATAAAATATATCCGACTAATGATTTTCTGGTGTCTAAATTCAAGATAACCACAGAAGATTGTGTGTTCTGAATGGGGAATGTTAAAAGTTTGAAGCATTTATTTTTCATGTGTGAACCAGATCTACAATCCTGGCTACACTCAAAGAATATTGTATTTCCTCCACTGTCTGAGATCACTGTACTATTTGGACTGCAAAGTAAAAACAAAACAACTGAATACGTAGTAAATGTTTTAGTTTTGTTTGGAAAGTTCTTTATTCGTAGATGTAGGTATTTTAAAACGAAACCCACATTTAAACATTGGAAAAATGACTTTATTTTATATTGCAAGTCTCTTAAGCAGGTTAAGAATAAACATGCAATTAAACTATATTCAATGTTGGAATAGTCCAACTTGATGTAACAAAAATGCCCCCCCACTAACTTCCGGTCTTATAGTGCCCCCATGTGATGAACAGCGGTAAAGCATTTAACAACTGCAGTACATTTGTACAGTGAGGAACATTTTACACTTTTGTTTTTTCAAACACCACAACAAGAAACTGACAAATGTTATTCAGCTTTATATGGAGGAACTAAAACCACTAAAATGAACGCATATGATAAGGGCGGCCTTAACCTTTTAGACTTTTACACTTTAAATAATATTTTACAAATAAATTAGCTCAAACAACTCATCAAGAACCGTCTTCAATCTGGAACTTCATACCAAACTTTATTTATTTTCTAAATTAGGAGGCCTGAGTTTCCTTTTACTTTGTAACTATAATGTTAAAAAAAAAACAAACTTTAAACTGTCCCACTTTCATAAACAGATGCTTCTCTCATGGTCACTGATCTACACAATTTTCCCAACATATATACTACATATGGCACAATGAAGACCTTACATACAGAAACAAATCCTTATTTAACCCTTTCTGGTTCAGCTGTTTAACCCAGATGGGTCGTATGAAGAATTTATCTCAAATATGTTATCATAATCCCTTTAAATGAATAACATAGTTATAAATGCAATCCCATGGAATAATAATGTTATTTAAAGGTACAACAGGACAGAATACAACATTATTACCTTTTGATCCAATCAAGCTTAAAACTGGCCAAACTTTTTACACCTATAAATATTTACATATACGCTCATTATTTCAGAAAGAAATCAGTTCCATACGTGGTGTCTTCTTGAAATGGCTTCATTAATAATCTTGACTGGAAAAAGGTTTGGAACTTGCCGGCTAGATTTGTGATAAATAATAATGTAAAAGAAGTATTTTTAAAACATTTCACAAATTTTACCATTAAAAGATTTTCTACAACGATTCAAAAGGATATACGTAGATATAAACTGCTCTTTCTGTGAAGGACAACCTAAAGATGTATGTCATTTATTTTGGTCTTGCCCCTTCTCCACCAAATTGTGAGAAGGCATTTGCAACTTGATTTCTTCTTGTATAGAAACACCCTTTATATTTAGCCAAATAAATGTTGATACACTATTTAAAAGCTACTATTCTCTGTCTTACAATATAATAAATCTATTATACTGATATGAAGTCATTGAGACTTTAGATTTATGTGTTATTTTTCATGTATTTGTGCAATACGATATTCTGAAACTTGCCGACTGGATACGTGATAAATAATAACCTAAAAGTAGTATCTTTTAAAATGTTTCACAGATTTTACCATCAACGGTTTTGCAACATGGCAGCCTCCAGTTGTGTGCACCGCCACTAATGTATTTATAAACATCTAATTCTAAGCTACGAGAACGCTTTCATTTAGATGGGACTGTGATTAGACTTTGGTAAAATACGTATTTATGAAAGCAATTCTTGATTTTTGCAAATAAATAAACCAAATAAGCTACACACTGTACCTTTAAATATGGCATCACAATCCCTTTTAATGAATAACATAGTTATAAATGCATTCCCAGATGGAATAATAATGTTATTTAAAGGTACAACAGGACAGAATCCAGCATTATTACCTATTGATCCAATCAAGCTTAAAACTGGACAAACTTTTTTCTCTTTAACACACAACAGTTATCGTCATATACACTCATTATTTCAGAAAGAAGTCGTATCAGTTCCCCTACGTGGCACATTCTTGAAACGGAAAAAGATCTGAAACTTGCTGGCTGGATACGTGATAAATAATAACGTAAAAGAAGTATCTTTTAAAATATTTCACAGATTTTACCATCAACAGTTTTTCTACAACGATTCAAAAAGAATATAGATATAAACTGCAATTTGATTTCAACTTGTATAGAAACACCCTTTTCCATTTGCTTTGGACATATATTGTTTGGCTTCATTAACTTTCCATCTGAGAAATAAAAAATATTATTAATCTTATTATATATTTAGCCAAATGGCAGATCCATTAATGTTGAATCACCATTCAAAATTTACTCTTCTCTGTCTTTGATAATGAGGTCAAACAAGTTTAATAAAATTTTTAAACATTCTACTAATATAAAGCCAATGAGACTTTAGATTTAAGTGTTATTTTTCATGTATTTGTGTAATACGATATTCGGAAACGCTGAAAGATTGTAGCCCCCTGGCGGCTGTATTGTATTGCTCTGTACTACATTGTTTGTCTTTAAAGAGTTTACAGAAAAAAAAAGACAAAAAAAAAGAGAAGTGGCAAAAGTTGTGGGAGGAGGACAGAAAAGGTAGAGCATATTTGCAGTGCAAGGACCGCTATACTTAGGAGTGGGCTGGCTCTGATGAGAAAGCATCCAGAGGGAAAGTGTGACTGCGGAAGCGCAGAAACAATTAAACATGTTCTTATGGACTGCAAGAACTATACCTGGCAAAGAAGGAAACTGGGAGAGCTGAGAGCGAGTTTTAGTGTACAGACACTGCTGCAGCTGGACGGTCGGGATAAATTCTAAAAAGAGTTGGACTATTTGCATCAGACTAACCTTTATAGGTGGATCTGAATATTTTGCAGTCTGTGGGTGATCAGGTAGAATTTAACTGCGACAAACCTAACCGGTAGATGGCAGCAATACGCCGTAGCTGCGTCTAGCAAGCTTGATCCAAAGAAGAAGAAGAAGAAGAAAATGCTTCCGGGTTTACATGGCCATGCTAGCTGCATCACTGCTGGAGGATCCATTTAGCTTTTGATCAAGGTATTTCTGCAACATTAATTGACGAATACTTTAAACTATAGTTGCTGATTTCGATGTACCTTGGATACTGACGATTGTAAGTTTCTGTCCCTGCGGAGGTTCAGCTCGCTGGGGAGAAACGACGGGGTGGAAAAGGGACCGGACAAAGCCTCGTTATCGAGGGACCCTCGTCGATAAGGAAGGTGAGAATCAACACACCTTGGTGTTGATTCATGTGTTTGATTTAATCGGCAAGTGGTAATATTCCTTTGAACTGTGATGCTTGGTGGTTAGTGATATTAAGTTGGTGCGGCGGACTGATGGTCTCGTGTCGAGCGGTATTTCTCTCTCTCGAGATCAGTTGTTGTACCAAAGCACGTATCCTCGACAGAAACTGTATCCACTGTATCCCCTGACGCGGGAGCGCGCACTCATTCATTAGCTTTTGATGGGTGTTTATTGTGTTGGATTTCAACTGCGGTCAATCCAACCGTCTCGCCTTTTCACGTAGTCAAGCTAGCCGCTCCTACATGTGACGTGCGGCCGTAACTATTTCCGGTTTCAACATAAAACACTTGCTAATTGAGAGGAAGCTAAAAATAGAAGTCAGTAGAATCCAGCGCATATTTAGTTACTTGGGTCACGTGATCTGGAACCCATTCCACTAACATGTTAATTTTTACATCAGAAAATTCATGAAAATTGTTGTGTTTTTGGGTGCCAGAATAAGAGGAACAACATTCCTGGTAGTAAATGAAAGTTTTTTAGGATGCCAGCTCAGAAAAAAACGAAGATTATAGCTGAATGCAATCGGACGAAAGGACTGGACAGAGACGATAATCAACAATTCTTGTGTTTGCAGCGCACAGTTTATATCAGGTATTATGTACAAAATTGTACATAATAAAGGAAAACATCGGAAATATAACGTTACCTTTATCAGCACGTTAGCAAGCACATAGATGGTAAACTTCAGATCGCAGCACACAAAGATCAGGACATTAGTTGGTGTATTTTAATATTTGAATGTGGCCATTTATGACATAGTTGTAAGCATGCAGCGATTTATATGCTTTGAGTTTCTTTTTGCTGTACACACATAGTGTCTCAATTAGGTACATGTAGATGTTTGGCGACTCCACCGTCGCCAGTTCCAAAAGATCTTCATGCCACTCCCGTAAGGTGTCTTGATCGTCCAGCCTGCTTCAATCTTTTCTAAAAAAGCTGTCACAGTCCCGAAGAGTGAATGACTGTACATGTTCCGACAGTTCCGAAACTGAAGCACTTGCTTGAAAACCCTCCATTTACTAAAATGCCACCAAAAATTGTTAGCTGCCACTTGATAACATAGCTTTTTGCCTCCGCTTTTGCCTCCAAGCTAAGCTCCGCCCACCAAAAGCGTCACAATGTTTGCAAACTTTGAAACGGTCTATATGATCCTGCACTAAATTTGATCCAACGGGTCACATGACATGGTAGCTATTGAGCTAAAATTCTAATATTTACAGTAAGGAGAAAAAAACATAAAAAACGTGTTGCTTTAAAATGTAATAAGAGGTGTAGGGTGTTCTGCCTTAAATTCTGTATTTTTCAGGGTATCTGTGGGAAAAACTTTGAACCTCTACGTTATCTTACATCACCTGACTCCCTCTGGTTCCTTCCTTATCATTTGAAAATACTTTAATATTAATAATTATTTAATCAATATTATATATTTATTAAACGTGAACAATATAATCAAATCAATTAGGATGGAGAAATATCTATTCTACACATTAACAGCAGGAGTCTGTATGCAAACTTCACAAGCATCAAAGATTACTTGAAACAATCATTCATCACTGCAGTTTCTGAAACATGGATTAACAGATAAGTGGGAATTTGATCTGAAGAGTTACGGATTTGTACATATGGATCAACTAAATAAAGATGGAGGTCGAGTTGCAATATATGTGGATAAAGAAATGAACTTTAGAGTGTTGGATAGTATGTCAACAGTTGTGGAAAACTTTCACTCTACATCTAATTTCAAGATAGTTTTAATAGAAATTGTTTGATCCAAGTTTATTTACTCAATAATTAAAACAGTTCTTTTGGCCATCATGGATTTCATGTAGTAATAAACAGTAATTATATAACTTATTATTAATGCTGTCAAAAGTAACGCGTTAGTAACTAATTAATGTAATTAATTGCGTTGATTTTTTTAACTGGAATTATTGCTCCATCGTCCCCCACACTTTTCCCGGTGAGAGGGTTCAACACTTGCACCCTTTTGTTTAAAGAAAAAAAATGTTTCTAGCAGTTCTGTACTAACATGCTTCTCCTCCTCCTCTATCCTGTTGCTCCGTGACCGGCCGTCAGTGATCAGCTGATCCGCTTCTCTGGTGCTAGCTCCGTCTTTCTTGTTGCACTTATTTATTTTTCATCTGAGAAGAAGGAAGCTAGCGGTTCATGGTTCATCTTATATCTAACCCAAAGTATTGTTACTGAACACACTAGCAATAGCAAAATTGTAGCAGACTCATGTCAGTCAGATCCATGTCACTGTCACATGAAGCTGAAGCATGAAATTTATGTTTAGAATTTATAGACCTCTTAATAAAATAACACAGGTGTTGGATCCGTACTTGGTATTGGCAGATACCTAAACCCCAGGTATCAGAATCTGTCGGTTTCGGACAGAAACAAATGGCATCGGAACATCTCTAGCAGTAGCTGAGGACAGAAAGTAGCTGTAGAAAGGGTTTATATTTCAGCTATGCAGGGGCGGGCCTAGAAAAATTCTGATGGGGGGGCCAGGTAGCAGCACTGACCAGGAAAGGGGGGCACAAATTAAACCTTTTTTAGGTCTAGATTTTATGAAATATTGAACTGGTTATTACAAGTGAAGTGATCATCTAATGTAAAAAAGTGAAAAAATGTGTAAAACAAGCAGCCAATGAGCTATTTTACTAACAGGTGTTTACTTTTGGTGATGTTGCTGTAAGACTTATTTTACTGCTGCACAAACACACTTCAATGATAAAAGGAAAAACGCATCTTTATCCAGATCAGTTCATCAGAGTTTCTTCATCAGTGTTGGCTGTTTAACTTCAGTCGTCACATCTGCTGGTTTTATGACAGATATTATTACCATGGAGACGGTTAGTGAAATGATAATATATGAATTATAATGTAGAATATGGTAGGGTTGGGCGATGAATCGAATTTTAATCACAATTGCGATCTGGGATTTCACCGATCATAAAAATGAAATGGTTCGATTATTTTGCTCCTTCGCAGTCACTGCTGTTTTTAGTTGCAAATCGAGCAGCACTGGCATTGCAGCGCTCTGCTGCAGACTCCTCCCAGAGCGATAGCAAACGTTATAAACAAACGTGGGCGTCACTGCCATCTTGTCACTATTTTGACCGTGTCTCTCCCTGCTCTGGATGATGAGAGTCGTGAGGGTGATGTGAAGAACGTGGCTACAGTCCAATGTTTCGCCACCGCTACGGATCTGTGGTCAAGCAGCACCATAGAGCCGAATATGGTGCGGATTTCAATATGAAAACGAAATGTTTTTTCCAGATCACACTGGGCAGAACATAGCCGCTGCTGGTCTGAGACAAACAAAAGCTACTGAGACCTGGTGGAAAGAAACTAGTCTGTATTACCACAGACAACGCTCAAAATAATAATGCAGGTACAACCTTTCAAAGATCAATATACTTTAATTTGTAAAGAATGTTTTATGCTGGAACTGAAAAAATTTTATAATAACAATACAAAAACAATAAGTAGAACAGTCTCGTTTACAATTGATGAAAACCAAACACAACCAAAAAAAAAAGTATATTAGAAAATAAAGTCTCTGTTCTGTAAACAAAAAAATATATATACAAAAATATTAAACATGGGGCTCAGACAGGGAAAACCGGCAAAACTACCAGTTAGTATCATTGTATTAACCTCGGTAAGTCACGCAAGAGTCGGGTCACATTACAGGTAGGGTCTAAAATTAAAACTCGCCAGGCGCCGAATGTGGGTAAATTTTCCGTTTGGCGAGTAAATCTTAGAAGGCTATCCGGCAAATGGCGAGTAAATGTTTGTACCAATCTAGTCATGTTTTTCTGTTATCCTTTAGGTGGATTTCTTCTTCATGTTCCTCTGCTGTCTGCATGTATGAACGACGCGCATGTACACAAGCATACACTGAACATACACTCGCACGTGACACGAGCACGCGCTCGCCCTATTTCAGTTCTGTTTACCGTTTAGCTCAGGCTAGCTAAGTAGGCTAAATATGTGAGATGTTTAGCAGGAGCCGGCCAGCTTTCCATAAGAAAGCTCGGTGAACCGGAGGATAAATCAGCAGGGCTTACAGCCCCAACCAGGAAGTTCAGTGAAAAGTGATGGTTTGGATATAGCGGCGCCTTCTGGCTGCTTCACGACCCGGTTCTGCTCACGCGCCGACTGTGCCACGCTGCCTGTTACCCTGTTAGCTTAGCTTAGCTGTTTTCAACCTGAAGTCTGAAGACAGTCGCCTAATGGGCGTGACGTGACTCCGCAAGACGACGAACAGCTGTCAACCGATTAACTGATCAATAATAATAATGCTTATTATTATATTGATCAGTTATTAAGTACATTTTTTTTAGCATATGTTTATGTAGACATTAAAGGTCAGGTAAGGGTCAAATTGGAAGCCAAAGTTGGTAACTTGTGAGGAAAGGGAGATGTCTTGGCTGGAGAAGGTGATGCAGGTGATGATGGACAGTGACTGTAGATTCAGCTTGTTAGCTGCTCCATGATGGACATGAAGTTGTTAGCATAACGTAAGTATTCCCATCTTCACGTTCCTGGTAGAGTTTTAAATCAAATAAAATGGGATTTCAGGTAGTTGATGACACATATGGTCAGATATGCGTTCTCTGCTGGTTGAAGTGTGTGTACCTGCACATCCACATATGTGTCTGTGTGTGTGGCGTTGGGCTGAAACTCCAGTGTGTGTGCATTACAGATATCATGTAGAGAGAGATGAGGTGTTGTGTGAGTAGCGTTTTACTATCTAGTTTTTACAAGGACAAAGTGTAAATCTCTTCTAGAGCGCAGCTCATATTTAGATATCACCTCAAGTGTTAATCCTCCATCTTGTAAAGAAAATGCATGAACACTGAACAGAGGCTGGAATTTAAAAGATTCAGTTGCAAACCAATTTGTTATGACAATATTGGTCAGAAAATTTGCAATTAAAAGTTTTCCCAGCATCATTCAGCAGTGATGATGTTAGGTACTCGTCCTGCGTCCCTGACAAATTAAAATCTGAAAGAATACAGTAAACTCAATATCGATATGCTCCAGGGACTTTTTTTTCTTTCCATGGAAAAAAGTAGTTATTAGGAACAACAACTCGTGTTTAAAATCTGCTGGAGTTTTGAGACTGTGTCTGACGTGTCTTATCTTCTGATTGGTCGATTTCTGGACGACAACAGAGCTAATGTCAGATAGAACATCTCTGAAATGTTGTCAGCACATGTAAACAAACAACTGCAATCTGCCAGATGTGTAAAGGGTGATTCCACTGTATTCTTGGGAACTTGGAAAAAACTACATCTTCAAATCTGGACTTAATGTTTGACAGGCAGGAGTAGCCCAAGGGTTCAAGGGTCAGGTGCAGACCAGCGTGACACAGGTGAGGAAGCGAAAGCAGGAGAGTCCAGGGAGGGAGGAGGGGAGACAACTGGCATAAAAGACGATAAAATAAAACAAAATGCAAACAGCCAGAATGTAAATTGTCTCACTAACACATTTAAATTAATAGATGTTCATATTGGTGGATCAGAATTTGTTGTCGTTTTTTCAGATTCAGATTCAACTTTATTGTCATTGCGCATGTCACAGGTACAAGGCAGCGAAATACATTATGATGATTGGTTTGTGTTTATAAAATGGCATCAGTTACAGGAAAAGTGATATTCAGAATTGGTATATGGTTTGACTAATCTGTGTTAATAATTAGGGCTGTCAAATAATAAAAATTTTTAATCAGATTAATCACAGCTTTTAAATGAATTAATCATGATTAATCACACTTTTCAAATTGCTCATGATCAATCACAGCTTCCAAATTATTCATGATTAATCACTATTTGGGAGTTTTTATACACCCGAAATTTGCCCATTTTTACTGTATTGTATCAACAGAAAGAGCCAATGATTACAAATATTTAATGTTAATTGACTTTCCCTTGGGTAAACGTAGATGTCCAATGGTCAGTAAGTGCAGCATGTAATGTACTTCTATATGCTGTTCTAAATCATCTTTACAGATTCAAGATTCAAAGTATTTATTGTCATTTGCCCAGTAAGGAAATAAGTTTGTCTGAACAATGAAATTCTTACTTTGCCGTCAACACCGAATACGATAAAAGATGATAAAATAGAAGAAAAACAGCTTTAAAAAAGTGCAGCAGTTAAGAAGTCTGATGGCCGAGGGAAAGAGAGTTTCTGAGTCTGGTTGCCCTGCATTTCAGACTCCTGTATTTCCTGCCTGAGGGGAGGAGAGTGAACAGTCCATGTTGGGGTTGGGTGGCAGGCAGCTCTCCTGTGGGCTCTGTGCTGGTAGATGCTCTGCAGAGAGGGCAGCAGAGTCCTGGTGATCTAGCACGCAGTCTTCACGACTCTCTGCAGGCGTTTGCGGTCTGTGGCAATAGAGCTGCCGTTAGGGCTGGACGATATGACCAAAACTTGTATTGCGATACATTTCTTAATTTCGGTCGATACGATATAATTCCGATATCGATATAAACAAAATAAAAACCTCAGAAAAACTGCCAAAAATGCCACAACAGATGCTGTAAAACTAAAAATTGTCCATGAAACTCCTCCAGTATAACATTTTAGAAATAAAAACTGTACAATAAATTAATGTTCACCTTTTATTTGTATTTAGCAAGGCTAAATCAGCCTTCAAACAAAGTAATTTAAAATCACCATCAAAGGTCAAATAAAACTTTTACCTTTCTTAATAATAATAGCTTTAACTTTAAACTATAACATAGGCTTATTGTGTTATTCTTAAGCACTTGTTTTGTAACTAAAACTAGCAGCGTTGGAGCTTAGCCTAGCCTAGCCTAGCACTCTACCTCACACTGAGCACAGTCTGGGTCATTGGTCAGGCTCCGCGTCTGTGGTGTACGTCATCATTTACGTGGCCAATGTGTTGCAGCTCTTTCTGTTCGGCTTGAACGGCAGTCAGTGAAACGCTGTAATCTTATACTGTATGTATATCGAAATATCAGAAATTTGTTCAAAAGTCATATTACCGTTATTGAATAAAAGTATATTGCGGTATATATTGATATTGAATTATTGTCCAGCCCTAGGTCACAGCAACATTAAACAAAAGCAACAAGAAAAATAGTTTTATTTGATAAAGTGTTAATGTCTGAATTCATTAACTAAAACCTAATCAGAGTCCTCCCTCTCTACTCTTGGTGCTTTCACACAGTCCGTGAAGTCTGGCCTCCTGCTCCTAACAATCCTTGTGCCACAGAATTACAGCCTTAGTGGGATCATACTCCCTGATTTTTATTTTTATTTTATTGTTTAAAAAATAAACTTAACAAAAATTGATAATAAATAAATTTAAAGCATATTGATCTGATTCATAATAAATCAGTAATATTGAATATAAATAGAGTATCAATAATCACAAAAGTTTATAATAATATTAATGAACTTAGCTGATCAATATAATAATAATAAGCATCATTATTATTCTATTGATTAGTTAATCGGTTGACAGCTGTTCGTTGTTTCGCGGAGTCATGTCACGCCTGTTATGCAGCTGTCGTCAGTCTTCAGGTTTAAAACAGTAATGCTAAGCGAACACGTCCAACAGTGTTGGTGTTGGTGCTGTGCAGACAGCGCGGCACACGTCGGTGGGTTACCGCCTACAGTCGGCGCATGAGAAGCGAGCGGAACCGGGCCGTGAAGCAAACAGAAGGCGCCGTTATATCCAAACCATCACTTTTCACTGAACTTTCTGGTTGGGGCTGTAAGCTCACCGTGCTTTCTTTTGGAAAGCTGCCCGACTCCTGCTATAAATCTCCACATATTTACCTTACTTAGTTAGTAAGGTAAATAGCTAAACGGTAAACAGAACTGAAATAGTGCGAGTGCGTTCTCATGTCTCGTGCGAGTGTTTGTCTCAGTGTATGTTTGTGTACGTGCGCGTCGTTCATATATGCAGACAGCAGAGGAACATAAAGAAGAAATACACCAAAAGGAAGACTGAAAAACATGACTAATTTGGTACAAACATTTACTCACCATTTAGCGGATAACCCTTTGAGATTTACTCGCCAAATAAAAAATTTACTCGCATTTGGCGCCTGTTGAGTGTTAATTTCGAACCCTGTGTACAAGGTAATTGAAAGTGCTTTACATAAAACATTAAAAGCATTACCTGAGTCAATGACAACTCCCAGATTTCTGGCTTGGTAATTAGTATTGAACTTAGCTGCTTATAGCTGAGTACTGACTTTTAATCTTTTTTCCTTGTCTCCAAAAACTATTATTTCAGCTTTGTCTTTATTTAACTGAAGGAAGTTCTGGCATATCCAGTCTTTAATTTGATCAATGAAGTTGATCACTGTTTGGATTGGTCTATAGTAACCTGATGAGATGGTTATATACAGTAGATTTGTGTGTCATCAGCAAGGTTATGGTAACATATTTTGTTGTTTTTAATAATTTGAGTAAATGGCAGCATGTAGATGTTGAACAGCAGAGGCCCCAGGATGGAGCCTTGGTGAACTCCACAGGTTATTTTGGTTTGCTCAGATTTATAATTACCAATAGACACAAAGTAGTCTCTATCTTTTAAACAGGACTCAAACCAATGAATTGCAGTGTCAGAAAGTCCTATCCATTTTTTTAGTCAGTCTAGTAAGATGTTATGGTCGACTGTCAGATTATAAATCAGAAAGACTGTCATGAGATGATTTTACTTGTAATGCCAAAAACAGCTGATATATGTTGAAATTGGTGCTGTCAAAAACAACTGACTTTTCATCTAGTGGGCACATCATTTCTGTTTTATTCTATATTTTCTGCTTATTAACAAATGTACTGAGCTAAGATTTTAAAACCGATTTATTGTATATTTGTTCATTTTGAATAAAATTGTACCAAAGTTAACAGTCTGCCAGCTTTGAAGCTTAAAGGTGATCAGTATTGTAGATTTACTATCTTTCTACTGCGTATATAATCATCTTTTTTCACATATTGGCTAACTGACAGAACATATTTTGGATTCGCTACACTACCTACACAATGCACATATGTAACAGATTACAAATGCATCACACTTTGTCTTGCATATACTGTATAAATAATAAAACAAGGCCTGCTGTGACAGACAGACACATTTATGTGGATGTCAAGTAAGAGCAAATGTAGAACATGCAAGTTTTAATAAGTTGAGATATCCAAAAGGTATTAAATGTCTCTTCCGCCATTTTAAATCCAAGTTTAAAGCAATTAAAAAAAACTGAATGTGCTGTCTGTGTAGCAAGAAATTAAATATACATGATGATGCTATGAATCAAGGTATCCCTGTGGGCTTTAGTTTTGCATGTAATGTTCAAACTAGATAATGCTAAAATAAGGATTAGCTTTTCCAGCTGTTGATAAATGACATACATTATCTAAAAACAAACAATGAAAAAGATTTTAGTCAAGTTAATCTTCATTCATTTGTGCAACAGCAGACTTGCAGTCCCCCTGAGTCCACAGTAATTAACATATCACCGGAGGTCATCTTGGGTCATATCTTTTCTCAAAGGAACTACTAATCACACTCAAATAGACACTCGGTTCATCCAGTGCCGTGATCAAGGCTCAGACTAGTCAGACAGTGCAGGGGGAGCCAGTGAAGCGCTTTGGCTGCAACAGTGACACGACGTTGGTGCAATGCAGAAAAAGTCTATTTTTGGAGGGGTTGAGCAACAGGGCTGACACCATGGTTAGAAATGGAGGCTCAGGGAGCATTAGATACAATGGTTACAGATATTGGTTGCCTAAGAGGGCATGCAAACTATAGATTTGAACAACAAATGTACAAAAAATATGTCTTTTTGAGAGCATCTGTGAAATTGTCACTTGTTTGCATCTGTTTATGCTTAGAACTTAAAGGAATGTCCCCCCAGATGGGAAAACCTCAATAGATACAAAACGTATACTAATGTAATTTGTGACACTTATATATATATTATGGAATTAAATGTTTGCACAACAATAAAACACTCAATTGCAAAAATGTAAAAAGGATAAATGAACAAAAAATTTAAAATTCAATGTTGGTTACTACAGCACTACACGTGGTGAAAATTGTGCGGCCTTGAATTTCAGAGTGGATTCAATCTGACTGGTGAGCAGTGAAATTTTATGACACTCTAACTAGTGTTCTCCCAGAGTCACCAGCTTCCAAAATGCATTCACCCCTCCAGGGTGAGTGTATGAGCTTAATTTGATGGACTGGGTACAAAGCTTTCATTGAAGTGTGCAGTGCAGTATTTACGCTCTGATGGCAGCATTTCAAAAGCACAATGCTGGCAATTGACAGAACACTTGATAATTATTGTCATCTTTAGCCTGCACCCATAAATTCACAGGTCACTGTGCGAACTCAATCATTGCATTTGTTGCCACAAAGTTAATGAGGCTGAACAAGATTTCAAAAATGCTTCACTGCATAAGAACTAAACACATATGCCACCATGTTTCATTAGATCAAAACAATTCAAGAGTTGAAGAATTTAGAAAAAGGGGGGTGAGAAGGGGCAGATTGCAATAGCTTAATATCAGCACAAGAACACTCATGCTGCTACAAATAACCGTACAGCCAATAGCTTATAACAAATCATAATGTTGTTAATGCTTTTTTTTTTTTTTTATCTTTCCGCTATCTCAGCTTCCTAAAAATGTATAAAATATATATCAATGACTGCTTCTGTACAACTCCTATATGATACATTCAAGATTGAAAATTCAAAATACAGAAACTGCTGTCAAGGGGTGTGTCCGAATGTGCACCCTGCTCCCTACATAGTGCCCTATATAGGGATAATGCCATTTTGTAGGGATGTCTGAATGTCCAGAGAGAAAAAAGTAGGGCTCTCAAAATTACCCACAATGCATCTTCAAAAGTAGTGAGCATCGATGGTCACTAGACGGGTCAATATAGACCACAATGCATTGCGGGCAGAAGCTCAATGTGGCGCAAGGAGGCGAAAAACATTTTTTATTGAATAGATATACAACAAAGAATAAAATACAACATAAAAAATAATAATGAAAAATATTTACACACAACTTTGGATTGGATTTGGAATGACATCATGTTGTGGTTGCTGTGGTGACGGCTGGTAGTCACATGGTCTCTGGCGAGGGAAAAATAGGCAGCTTCGTGTCCGAATTGCGAAGAGTGCACTGTGTAGTTTGCTATATAGTGCAACCCTATGTAGTGAACAAGGGGTTAGGGAGTAGGGTGCACAATCGAACACAGCCATGATCTGTTTTTGGTTTGTCTGTTCTGTTTTGCTTTGTGTTTCCTGTTCGTTTGTACACCTGGTTTAATTTGCTCATTCACTTCACCTTTTCCTCGTTAGTCCATCAGGGTGTATATATACCCCTTGGTTTTCCTTTCACCTTGCCAGTTCATTTTTATCTTCATGTCATGTGCCTGTCATGTTTCCTGTGTACTCAGTGCTTCATTAGCGAAACCTTTAACTTCTGCACCAGTCTGCCTCCTGCCTCTTCGTCAGCCTGCATTTGGGTCCTCATCCACGCCTCAACCTTGACAACTGCAATGTTTGTCACTTGTGTTAACATTCTTGTAAATGCCCTGACGTCAAGCAGGAAATACCAGAGATGTAATAAATCTGTCATCTCAACAATTGGTGCTTTATTGAAAACGTTTCTCAGGAAATTTGTATTAACTACATCCACAAACAATTTTAAAGAAAGAAATCAAGCAGTGCAAATTATGTTGACATAGAATGATAAAAAAAAAATGAAGCAATTGTATAATTTTTTAGTGACATTGATAACTGATCATTGAACTGGTTTTCTTAGCTTATGACTGCCAGCATCTATTAAAGGAAATCTTATTTCCTCATATTATACCATGCTACTACCTTCATGGGAAAATGCAGCATCACTGCATGATGTTCGTGAATGTGTACTACACATGCTCACAGAAAGCTGACTTGAGATTAAACATATTTAGAGCGATCACGGCTTTTATTGCCCTTACACCCTGTGTGCTGTTATTGGTTGGTGGATATTTATTTAAAAAATTTATTATATCTATATTTTTTATGGTATCAATTAAATTGCGCTGAAACTGCCTAATATTGACTAATGTTAAATTAACTGAGGCCAAATTCAGTACTTTAGAGAACTTTAGAGAAGCACAGCATTGTATTAGAATACAATTAACTGCAGGTTTGAATCAAACACAAAACAGTTTGGGAATGCAGTTTCCCATATGCTCTTTTATCAGTGGCAGTCCACTACAATAAAACTGCTCCAACAACTATTTAATTTTACTATTTTTGGAGTTGGAGCTTTAAAACTTGAACCCCGCATCCCAGACTTTAACTCTGTCATACAACGAAACATATGCACAGAACTGAACCAGGATTTTTTCATGATCTTTGCTGCACACAAACATCCTTATCTGAGCATTTTATAAGTCCAACACATTATGTCATATTGCATTTCATATATACCTTGAGTCAAATCTACAATATGTATGGCAAAAATAAATAAAAAAAGTATTAAAATTACACAATATGGCAACAAACTCAAAGATGCAACAGAATTTAGTTCAATGTTATGTCTGGGGAGCCTCTCCCATCCCGTTTGGCAAACTTTGCTGTAAGCAATGGCTTTGTTTTCGGCCCATCTCCCTTCAAGCCCAGCTCTGTGGTGTGGACATCTTATCGTAGTCCTATGGATAAATAGACCAGTCTTAACTGTAGAGCCCTCCAGCTTCTTCAGGGTTATGTCTTCTCTTTTTTTGCCTCTCTGATGTATGCCCTCCTAAGTTTTAGAGCAATGGCTCCCAACCTACAGTCCAGGGCCCCCAAGGGGGGCCCCTAAAGAGCACAGGGGTCCCCGAGGCTTTGAACATTCAGAGCCATTGTGATTAATGTCCACACATTGTTCCTATTTTAAGAAGAAAAAAAAGTAGGGTCATATGTTGTTATTTTAACTTGGGCTTTATGGAAGGACTTAGAATTTCACTTTTGAAAGCATAAAACCACGCATGGTTTCAGCACAGGGTGGGGCAGGGGGTCCATGGCTTTTTAGTATTTGCATAAAGGGGTCCCCAAGGAAAATAGATTGAGAACCACGGTTTTAGAGCTGGCCCTCACCATGTTCTTTCCACGTGCCGCATTCATTCTAATTTCTGATGATGGATTTAATGGTGCTCTGTGGGATTATAAAGGTTTTGAGTATTTTTCTTTTAAATATTTGCAATGCTCCACAAATTTGTCCCTGATTTGTTTGGAGAACTCCTTGTTTTTATGATTCTGCTTGTTTGGTGGTGCCTCTTGATTAGTGATGCTAAACGTAATGGTATGGTGGAGGTGGTGAGGACCCAAAGGGAAGGCAGGGGAGGTAGGAAGCAGGTTGGTGAAAATAAAAGGTTTTATTTTGACAAAACTCAGGACAGGGGGACGACACACGACAGGGCTAAACCATACACAGGTGTTAACATACACAGGTGTTAACAAACAAGGATCTGACAGGGAAGAACTGAAACCATGGGGTATATATACACACAGGGGAACAAATTGAGAACAGGTGAAGTAAATCAAAAATCAGACCAGGTGAGCTAATGAGCCAGGGACAGAAAACACAGCACATAAGGGAAAACTTAAATAAACATGACAAAACCCAGAACTATAAACCAAAACTCAAGACAAAAACTAACATGACACAAACAATGATCCTAACAGAAAACTGAGCACAAAAACCAGTACTAGAAACCAAGATCAAAACAGAACATGACAAAACCAAAACCCTAAACCATGAACCAAGAAAACACCAAATTGCGTGGCATATGTTTTGTACCCTCACAGCTGCTGCTTCATTGTAATCTAGCATGTAATTTGTAACAAATAAGTCCCTCCTTTCTGTATTTTTGGCCCACATTAAAATCATAGAGTTGGAAAAGACCTCTCCACTCAACAAGTGAGTAGGTTTTTTGCACACTTAAACATTCTTCACATTCTTCAGAATGGCCCTTGAAGCTTCCATGTCTCCATTAGATGTAGGAATCTAATTACAAATATCTGATTTGAAGGGGGAATGAGTTAACCTTTGCTGAAATGCCACTGCATAACCATCTGTGAATTGTAAGGAGGAGGACCAGCCCAAGGCCGCAGTGACACAGAGAGTGATAGACAGTTGGCCTGCCTCAAGGGAACAATGTGCACATGGCTCAGCTTTCCCTCAGTCTCTGGAGAGATTTGTTTTCCTATTTGAATGTAAAATATGTTGGGTTTTTATGTTAATGTGGTGATTGAGTAGCTACACCACCAAATGCGTTTGCTGTGATAGATTTAATTCCCCACTAGCAGCAAATCCATCATGTGATTATGTGCTAATACACAAAATAGTACATATATTGATTTTCATGTCACAAAGCTTAGCCCACATTTCTCAGCAGGCTCTAAAATCTCAAGAGTTGCATATCTGTTGTTTTGCGAACATCAGGAGCTGAAGCAGTCATGCTGCTGCAGGGCAACGTTGAGCCACTTTTATGATGTAACTGTAGAGGCTGTTCAGCCTGTGTTCTCAGGACAATCGATCTTTAGAAAAATGAAGAAAAGTACTCTGCTAAATGTCAGGACACATGAAATCGATATGTACTTGTTCCGCCATGTAATCCGGTCCCCTCCCCCCAATGCCAGCTTACAAAGACAGACCACTAATGTAATGGAGGAGGCCTCCTGATTCAAATATGATGTGATATTTTTTGTAGATGGAAAATGCATTGTTCTGCTTACAGGAAAGGGTCACAGATGATGATACATTAATTCTGTTCTAGTATTGCTCTGTGTTATCGTGTTTGCTGTGTTGGGCACACATTGTTGTTCCAAGGATTCTGTGTCCTACGTCATGGTTATGTTTAGTTCACATATCTTTCTGCTTTTTTTGTCACTCATACACTTTCAACCCTGTTTCTTGTCCTGGTCTTCTAGTAAGGTAGATACCTATTTTTCTAATGATGCTGACATGAACATCCAGTTAGACCCGTTACTATACCTTGTCTTAATTTTCTGTTTTGCTTTACTTACATGTCTTTCTCCATTTATAGTCCTTTTATTTTTTCCTCTCTTCAATAGTCTCTTTCAGGATGCAGGATGAATCGTGACAGCTCACCAGTGTTGAGTAGACCAAGGGCCAACAACCCTTAAAGCAGGGACTTAGATTATGCAATAGCACACATGCATACACATTTAAAGTGAAACATTCAGTGTATTTGCTATAAATAGAGATCAAGCCTCTGTTTCTCTTTGTACACAAGGTGTCTGAGACAATACAATCAGAAGCAGATGGAGAGAAAATATTTTTTTATTTGTCTCATATTTAATAACCTGCGCTTTGCTGTTCAGTTGCTTACTCATATTTAAAGTAAAACTTGCATTTGTTTTTCTCCCAGTTACAGCCTAGACTGTCAACCCTGCCCCTCGTCTGAAAATACACATATCTGTCTTCATCCTTTACCCACAAGTAGCTTCCTCAATATCCAGAACTCCACCGTGGTGGGTGTAGCTGAAGGTGCAATCTCCCAGAGGCTCTGAGGTGGTTTGACTTTTGGCAAGGGCTGAGAAGCTGCTGACGTGTGTGTTGGGCAGGATGTGTGCAAGAAGCAGTGCTGGATCCTGTTTTTCAGACCGCAGCAACTGGAGCTTTGCCTTTTAAATGCAAAGCACACGCACACACACACACACACCATCTTAGTATGCCAACTCCAATTTCTCATGAAGTCCATGCCAACACCAATCACACAACAGACAAATTCTCAAGCTGATATGTGCTTGTTAATTCACTCATACACAAGCAGGCAATCAGAGTCCATATATTCAAACATGCTTTGACTAACACTGACTTTAATTGTTTTTAGTTCTGCTCTGACTTTTTGAAAGGTAGATTTTAAAGACATTACAACTTACCCTTTTTGTATGGGCACATGTGTTGCCATCTGACCAAAACTGCCAGTCTAAAAACAGAAGAATACATCACAGAGTAAGTAAGGTAAATGACATCCTGTATAACAGGTTCCTTGAAGCAAACAGGCTTGATAGGGCCCCTGCCTGCTTTTATAGTCTCTCTTACCAACTACAAGTTTTACATACACGTACATGTGCAGGGGTAAAATGAGGCATTTGATGTGTGGTTTGAAATTTTATGGTTCACTGGCAGGCATGCAGACATTACAGCCAGGTTGTGCTTAGGAAAGCAAAAGCAAACTGACAGAGCAACAGCAGCACTTGTTGTCATGACAGAGAAGGGTTATGAAACAGACAAACGCACATTAATGAAGGAAAAACAAGTAGAGCAAAAGATTTGAAGGAAGAGAATTCTGTCAACACATTACCATTACTTATTACAGCGTACACTGAGAAGTTCTATGCACTCTTTTGTGTATACAAATTGTACTTGTGCAGACCTGTTTGTCTGAATGAAGTCTTAAGAGGATCAATAGGTTTAGCTGACTGAGTACAGCAGGCACACCTATTACAGAGCCAGGACATCCCACTGATTGGAACGAGGGAGGGGGAGTAAAAAGATCAGCAGCGAGACAGAGAGCAGGGGAGAAACTGAAGAGACGTTTTTTTGTTTTTTTTTCCTCCCTTCTTCTTCACTTCCCTCCCCGGGAGATTGTGAAAGGGCAGAACAGAGAGGGAGACACAAAATAAGAGCGACAAAGAGGGCAGAGCTGAGAGGATGAAAGCAGACCTGTGACTGTGTGTGTAACATGCTCCGTCATGCTGATGTGACTGCCGCTGCCTCTCCAACCAGCGTCGTTGACTGTCAGGAAAAGGAATGTTTACCAGAGGAATGACTCCATGAACCGGTTCACCATGTGGATGTGGGACAGTAATTTCCAAACCTTCGCCGGAAGAATCCCACGGAAAAAAGAGCAGCGGCCAGAGAGCTTAGCTGGTCCTGCTGGGTGGCCGCCTGTGTGCTTGCACTGCTGACACTCTCACTTAGAAACTGACTTCACACTCGGCTTAAGTCTTCTTATATTTCCTTCCACTTCTTATTGTTTTTTGTACCTGCCATTTTTATTGGATTTTTTTTATTTTCCTTCTGGAACTCAATGGATTTTATGGAGAGATGTTGTGAGACTTTTTAACTATTTTGTTAGGAGTAAGCTGGAGCTTTTTTGAATGATATTTTAGGACCAAATAAGTGAAGCTGGAGGTTCTTCACTGGAGGACTTGTCTGAATGTATGCATTACAGCAGGGGACTTTTACAGTACTATGGACCACTATCTTTTATACTGGGGCCTGCAGATACTGCCCCACAGTATCTGCAGACAGATAGTTCAATAGATAGAGGGGGAGAGGGGGGCTTGAGGGGCCAGAGGTTAACAGTAACTGGATCAGTCCTGACAAAGCTTTGCTATGAAGCCTGGACAATGCCCAGGTGTTCCCAGCAATAGGTCTATGATGCACCTCAGCCATCTTCCATTTAGAAGGCACTCCTGGATATGGTGAGTATCACTAATGGTGATAGAGATGATGTTTTTTAAAATATTTTTTAGACTGGTGTTATACTTTTCATATTGCTGCTGCATAAAGATGTGCCTGAGTACATTTTATATTACAATATTTTCACTGTCAAACATTATGATTTATTATCATGTTTGTTATTTTAGTGGTATGGTCATAGTTCCCTTATAACTGGCCCAACCCAGTTTAATTTTTTTTTTTTCCCCTTGAGCTTAGCTCAGATGTATTCAGGGATATTTATTGTTAAATGGGCCAGACATTTCCTGTCATTTTCTCCCACACTAAATGCTTCAGTTGATCCATAAACTCGAGGGCAGGTCAAAAATAGCAAGCTAAGCACACAGAGGTGTTGTAATACTGAGACTGCTGTTAAAAGAATGGACAATGTTTTGCTAAAACTGCTGTGTTGTTGGCTTTTTCTGCTGTCTTGTTTTGAATGGTCAGTTAGGTTAAGTGTAAAATGGGAATAGTTGTCTCCCTGGTGGTGTAAATTGGGAGGGACACACAGCGCAGTCAGTGATGTCATCAGAGGGGGCTGTTGGGAGAAGGTTTCTATTCCCAACGTTTTTTTTCTAGTGGGCTGATTTTGTCACGCCAATCAGGCATAAGATATTTCATCACGTGACTTTGTTTTAAATTATTTGGATGCAGTTGCTGTGTAACAAAGCTGTCAGCTATCTTTTTGTTAGTTTTGCCCTTTCTTGTCACAAATACTTCTCATGCATACACATGCTTCATTTGCTACACTTTACAACAGTCTTGCCCACATTTTCTGTTTTTCTTTCATTCTTAAACAGCTTTGGGCCTCTGGGTATTGTCTGTGCTTTGTTTCAGTTATGCTAAGCACAGACATGTGCCCTGTGTTTGGTCATTTCCTGTTAGTTTTCTCTTTTCACTAGCGCATGATTCACGTGAGAACAGAAGGATGTAGAAGGATTGAACACAGGCTGCAGTATGTGGCCCAGATTGTACTTGCTGATTTAATTGGCGCATCTGCTCATGTTGCAGATAATGCATGTGACTGTGCCAGTTGGTAGAATTAAGTCATTTCAACATCACCTAACAAGACTGAGCATATTATTGGCTTGAACATTTTATGCATAATCGTTTACTGACTTTTCCAGCAGAAAGGGTAAGCCAGGGAGAAGTGAATGGAAGACAGAAGAATCTGATGAACTCTACATAGATATCATGGAACACAAGAAAGCATAAGCTTGTCCACCAAGCTCGTCAGACTTCTTGTGCACAAACAGAAAAAGGGCAGGCTGTAAGTCAAGAGGTAGAATCAATTAAAATATTCACAAATTTGGTAGGAATTTGATTATTTTTAATAGGCATTGTTATCTATATAATCTTTCTTTGTCGCTCTAATTTCTTGATTAAATTTAGTAGAAACTTCTAGCTGAGAAGTGATTCACCGTGCTGGAATGTATTCTACAGCTAAATTGGATGGATGTTGCAGATCTAGTTATAACATCGGGACAACAGTTCACATCTGTCATAGTTGTCAGAGTTAAGCATTAGTCTCTGAAAATGGGAGTTGAGGCTTTCAGACTCCATTTAAACCTCAGTTAGGATTTCTTTTCCTATTTTTTTCCAATAAATCTGTGTACGATGTGACAGAGTTTGTGTGTATGTGTGAGTAAAAAGAAGCTTTCAGAAGGATCTGTATTATTCATTGCTTCTTGATAATGGACTCATCCTCTTCTGCTTGTACCAGATTTGCTTAGCACTAAGAGAATAAGGCCATAAAGATAAAAAAAAAAGAAAAAAAGATCAATATGCATTCTTAAACACACTTTACCACATATAAATATACAAGTTGAACAATTTGAAGGCTAAAGATAGGACATTTTGGATTGTTCAGATGGCCACAGTGGTGTTGCGACTGAGAAACATTACACTCTTGCCATCCCTCAGCAGGCCTCACAGCCTTAGTCTATTGTAGTTATTTTTACACTCAGCATTGTAGCTCATCTTTATTTATTTAGCACCTTTTATACAAGCAAGCAGCCCGAAATGCTTTAGACAGAAAGATTAAAACATGGATAGGGAACAAAACTGTTCAGTAAAGCAGGTTTTTATAAAAGCAATAAAAAGGACTTGTGTAAAAGAGATGAACACAGTAATAGGGCTGGGTTTAAAAATCAATCAATTTGAATTGAATCAAATTTATTTAATCCAATTTCAATTCATGGAACTTAGCAATTAATTTTTTTATACGTCCTCTTTTCCGGTGACAAGATCCTACTGCCGCATGACTTACTAAAACTCAGCGAGATCTTCGCATATACACACAATTGGTTGTCTGTGTCGCCTTCGTCCAAAATCAGCTTCTCTTGCCAACATAATGTCACAATCAGGTGTTCGCATTCACCAGTGTGGATTACAATAACCTGGAAAGTAGTTTGTAACATATTACCGCTCACATTAGCAGCTAATACTAAAGGCCCATTCATGCTCCCTTACGTACATAAATAGCGATGTCCATTTCAAATGTCATATGTCGTCGTCCTCATACTTCCATGCATCTTTTGCATTGTAATGGTTGTTGAGTCAATTCTTCCACGAGTGGTCAGTGCTGAGTTCAAGCTCACTGCCGCGAGCCAAAGTCAATTTCAGACATCGTTTGGCAGCGGTAATGCGTCGCTATGAAGTTATTTCCTACCGCCTAACACTCCCTAAAGACTCGCATACAGTCTTTATTCAAAAGCTTGCGCAATTTCTACAGTTGCTGTGCTCATCTTTATTCTTCCGCTTTTTTGTTCCCTTCCTGAATCTCTTTTTCTTCTCCAGTTTGTTTCTATCACTGGCTGCATGTCAGCTATTCTGCTCAGCACTGCCCCCGCAATTTCTAATGGTATTCCTCCGTCTTCTGCATCAAGCCATGGGTAGCTAAGTTCCAAAAATAACGTACCAAAAAACGTGTGTAACCGACACAGAAGACTGATAAAACTGTCCATCTGTCTGCTTTCAACAACGGGAAGTGATGTCACCACGCTCATATGAACTTAAAAAATAAATGATATGATCTGATGATATATCTGATTTACATGACTATGTGTCATAGCTGCTCTGTCCATGGCGGTGAGCACAGACACGTGCACGCACACACAGGTGATCCCATTTTCATGAGCCAACAGAGAACATGCCAACCAGCTGAAAACTGGACAAAAAATATTAAGTGTTTTTAAAATTCTTTCAGGCAGGTGATGGAAGCACTCTCACTTAATCTCTCCTGCTCCCATGTAACGCCGATAGCGTCATGTCACTGGAATGCGCACAGCTGATCATGCTGAATCTGCGTCATTGCAGGCATTGTACGGCTTAAAATGGATCCACTATTGTTTTAGGTTTTATTAACATCAACATGTTATCTGAGATCTGAACTCAAGGAATATTTAGAGCGACTCCACTGAATGAAACTGTCATCAGGACATTTTAAACGTTTAACTTTTTTCTGTCCTGTGGGTTTTTTTCATCACAGTTTCAAAACTGCATGTAGATGTTTCAGATCAGATTATTACAATTACCAGATTACTCCCAAATAACTGCTTTTGATTGTCATGCAAATGTATTCAGTGTTTTAAAGAAATATTCGATATGTCTTTAATATTTTAGAAAAATAGGTGTTGTTACAAAATTAGCTGTAAATGAACTGATATCTAATTAAATCGGATTTAATCAAAATCTTATCGAATTAGGCTGTTGCAAATTGAATTGATTCAAGAAATTAATGATTATACCCAGCCCAACACAGTAATATTACTGCAAATTTAAACCCTAATTTAAAAAAAAAGAAAAAGGTTTATTTTATATTTAAGAGAAGCAGATCAACACCTAAAAGAAAATTTAGTGTGGACTCCAGTTATGACTTTGGATCAAATGAAACAAATAAAAAAAAATCTGATGTACGAAGGAGCAGTATTATTCAAAGCTTCATAAACAAGAAGTTTTAAAATGTATGCACTTTATTTTCTGGCCAAAACATTTTCATGTAGCTGTAGTTTTCCAGAAGATCTTTTCGGTAATCCAGGTTGAACAGCTAATAACAGAAGTGGGAATGAGTAGATTTCTGACTTATGTAAAAAGCATCTCTTTATTAATATTTTATGAAAAAAATGATACTTTGATGAACTTGCTGAGATGAGAATTGAAGTCAAGGGACTGACACAAGTCCTAAGATGATGATTAGTCTCTTAATCTGTTTGATGAAACCACAAAGCCCAGAGTTCTGTTTTTCAATTGCTGCTTTGGGTCCTATTAAATGTTTTATCCTTATTTACTTGGTGGTTTTCCAATCGTCCAGTGAGAGAGGCAGTCTGGTCCTCAGTAGGGTCATTTGTCAACACTGAGCCATGCAACTGTGTATCATCAGCATGAAATTGACATGGTGATGGTTAATAATGTTAATAAAACATCTGACTTGACCAAAATGCTTCCAGTCTGTATGCGTGATGTTAATATATAGACACTCTGCTATGTTGTAACTGTCTAACCTACATTTTTTATGTTGGGTGTTGCCTCCGGTCCCATAATGAATAAACTGAGATGTATGATTGTATAAACTTCATTAAACACTAACCAGAAAGGAGATGAAAAGTGTGTGTAGTAATCCAATTAAGTGAATCCAGTGCCTCAGAGACAAGGAGAGAGAATATACAAGTCTATATTTAGAACATGGATTGCAAATGCTTTAATGTTTGGCTCTTCTCTCTCCCTGTCATCTACTAAATGTTGGAGCATGTGTGGTGTCAGTGGATAAGAAATGGTTTAAGTATGAAATTTATAAATGTGGATTTCATACAAGATATTCAAGGATATCAAGTTTAATTTTCCAATCCCCTCCTCCCTGTCTAGCACTCATTGGCCTCATAGGTGGCTTCTTCTGATGCATTTTGTCTATAAGATAACAAGACACATGGAATTGTTATCTCGTTTTTTGAGGCTTTTACCCACTGCACATTGTTATTGATACTAATGTTGTTGGTTCCATCTCAGCCAAACTTTAGATTGCTTTCTATCACTTTGAGTCACTTTGTTGGGACCGAGGCAGAGATTTTAAAATGCACTTTTTTGAGACAGTAGAGACTTGCTGTCAAGCTTAAGGACACACTGTCATCACTCACCGTCATCCCAGAGAACCTCCAGCACTTACTGTGTGAGCACGCGTGCGCACGAAAATACAGATCTGCTGCTCACTTCCAGCATCAATCTTAGTCATCCTGCTGTGCAGGGTGATGCTGGCGTACTCCGTCTTTTCATGAGTGCTTTACACTACCCCCTGAAAAAGCCACACAGTCTAACACTTCTTTCCTTTTAACACTTTTTCTTGCACTTCGTCTTCTCACAGAAACCTGGCTGCTTCAAGTGTGCATGATGAAACAATGAATGGAATGATTGATATCCACTCTGGGCTTGTACACAGTGCACCGATTATTTCTGATCTCTGCAGTGAAAATAAAAAAAAATGCCTGAAAAATAAACAGATTATGTTGTGGTGGGAAATCTGTGATACTGCAGCTTTCAGGTGCAGTTTATTTGAGCAGTTTTGGACAGTATCTCTGAGATATTTTATTAGAAATCTGTTTGTTTCTCCTTTATGCTGCCAGTTATGTTTAATTGACATTACAGTTCACGTCACAACTCACATCATGAAGCTTGAAGTGGAAAACATGGATAAATTATAATTTTTAATGTTTATATCTAAACATAAAAAATTTGCTTAGCTGCATATTTATGTTTCTTTAATCAGATATACAATGTTGTTTACTTCTATGTAAATATACAAACATTTAAAGGTTAATATATTATTCTAGGACAGTATAAACAGTGGAAAAGCAGATCCACCTTCTCAAAAAGGTTTATATATTGGTAAGTTTTAGGTTCCTAGTAAATGCCTGAGGCTAAAGTTATTGCACGGTTTGCAAAATCATCAGGATATCAAGATATAAAACGGAAGCGCAAACGGAAAGTTATGACATCATTTATTTTCTTTTAGCTGGCATTCATATATTCATATAATTTATATGAATGAATGAATGTCAGCTAAAAGAAAGTAAATAATGTCAGTGATCTGGAAAGCAGGACGGGAATTGTGGTACAAAATAAATGTTTTTAATAAGTTTTATTATGTTTTTTGAAAAGAAAAGAGAAAAAAAGCGATTAAAACTGGAAATCGGATTTGGTTAGAAAAAAATCGGATTTTTTATTTTTAGGCCAGCTCTAACTCTTTCTTTTACAAAGAAGGTAAAACAGTCAAATTATGTTCAGCATATCAATATGCACCTATTTTTTCTGTTAATCTTGCTGTTTGTTCGTTTCTTGTTCCTCTACCTCCCAGCCTTCCACTTGTTTCATACAATTTGTCTGTCACACATTGCTGCTCCTGGATTTCCCATTGTGTGATTCTGCCACTTATTTACAGTTGATCCCTTTCTACTTACTCACAGCAGAACCTCATGGGTTTCACAAAAAATATCAGATGAGATGCAGAAAAGAGGAATATCCGGTAGCTGTCCGGTAGGCATTATGCACTGCAGCATTGAAGGGCCAAAACTGCACTTTGGCAGGCAACAGTAGACCAACACATAGCAGTATTAGCTGTGTCTTGTAGAAATAATTGAACATATGAGATTTTTTCTCTCACTCAGACATTTGTGTGTTTATCTGGTTAATGTTGGACTACTTTCACATTAAGAAATAATTCAATAATCATCATGTCTTGTGCTATTGCATGATCATTTTGGTTTGTAATGAAACAACATGACAATATCTTGGTTGTTGCAGCTGTGAACTGATTCATGATTCATGTTTAAACATTAAAATGACCATTTTCTCTTATATGTCTGTAAAAATTACGAGTAATAAAAACACTGGGACAGAGAGAGATACAATGCACTTTTCATAGCAATGCCACTGGCTTTAGTGGGCGTGGCTATGTGACACGATGGAAACGTAACTGTCTCTGAGTGCATATGAAATTAATACAGGGACCTCAGTTCCTTGCAAAGACCTTGAGGCAGCTTTGACAAATCCATTTTAAATATCCATTTCATTTCAGTTTTAATCATTTCAGCCGCTGCCATCCTTTGCTGCTGTCCACAGGCAGCAGCTGTGTAGGGTATTCAATCTTGTGCTCATCTGTGAGAAAGAGACACGAAGATGGACAAATTAAAAAGAATGCAATGTGGCATCCACACATATTGGGGTATGGGACATAGCTGCAGGTGCTTTTGTAAGTTTCTTATAAATAAAAAGCAGATATGTTAATGTAGCTTAGGGAGCTTAGACTGCTGTGCAGTTGCACAAAGTCATGTTTGTATTAAATGTGACGTTAAAATCAGTAACTAAAATATATTTTACTTGAACCTAGGTAATTGTCTAGCTGGCAGCTCAGAGTAATTATTGGTACCCAAATGTTAGGATTTAGTTTATTTTCTCTGCTTTATATTTTGTATGTTGATTTAGACACAACATTAAGCTGTTGCTTTAGGCTTGGGCTGATAAATTCATACACCAAAAGACTGAAACAACACTTTCTGTCAACTAAGTAAAGTATCAAATTGTTGATACAAACTGGGATCTTATTTTCTTGGCATTTAAATGGGTTGATGGCAAAATAAAAAGAAGTAATAAAATATCTTTACAGTGCAGCTTCGTACGTCACTGTGACCCAAACAACAACTGATTTTTGCCAGCAGATGTTATCATGTCCAAGTCCTTTCCTGCAAGAACAAAGCAGCTCTCTGAGAGCATCTAGGCTGATACTCCCACCACAGCTGAAAAACAAACAGTTGAAATAAAACAAAATGATGTGGAGGATACGTTTTCAAGGAAAACAGTGTAGAAGCTTAGTCTTGGGGTTTTCATTAAGATAAACTTAGTCTGAAAGGGTTTTGCGTCACTCTGTTTAAAGGTGGTGGTGTTGGGGTTCATCTGGCTTTGATTTCTTGGTTGCTGCTGTAGTTAGAAGCCTCAACTTTACCTGGTAACCCCTATAAAAGTTTACTTTCCAAGCATGTGTGTTGACTTAATGAAGAAATTCTCACTCGTGTTGAGCAGATGTGATATTTGCATAGCTGTTTTTTGTTTTTTTTTGTTGTTTTTTTTCTCACCACCTCTCTTGTGGTTTGCTTCACAGACGGTGCATAACAAATGTAATGGGAATTACCTCTTATTAGCAGAAAAACAGGGCGATGACGTTGTTAATCTCACGAGGGATTTGCTTTTGACGATTGTGGTGATTAGGATTTCCATGATGACAAGAGCATGTATGAGGAGGCAGAGAAAAGATTAGAAAGACCCCTTGCATAGACATGTGTGCACACATACCTCATTGGATTTGGAAATAATAAAGACTTGTGTCATAATGATTATACCTGCTAATGCTTGAAAGGAAACCTGCAAAGCTAGAGGAACGTATATGACTTTTGAGTTCATTTTGGTTAAAACAATGCTAGATTATGAAGCTGGCCAAAATCCCTGGTCAGTTTGAAATTTCTCATTATTGTTTCCTGGATTCTCTGTTCAGTTTTATTGGTGCATTGTGTCAGACTTCCCCTCAAACTCTACATATCCATCTTTTTTTTTTTATAACCAGTGTTTAGTCTGCATATTTTACCTTCCTTTGTGAGCACTGTTATATTTTGAATGCATTGGTTTATAGCTTCCTTACTGGAAACTCCCACTTGCACAACCCTAACTGTAACTCTTCCCATCCATCTGGTAAGAGGTAAGAGAGTGCAGAAGAAGGCAGTCCAAGCAGCACATTAATAAAAAATGCATTTGTGACAACACAAAGTATTTTTGGCAATTGTAGCCAACATTTAACCACTTTTATCTATCATTGTTAACTTGGAGTTAGTTTTTTTTCCATACGCAGATATCCTGTGTCAGTCAGTCATTATCTGTACCAGTTATTCCATTACAGGTCGCAGGGTAAGCTGGAGCCTATCCCAGCAGTTTTTCAGGTGAGAGGCAGGGTACACCCTGGACAGGTCACCAGTCCATCGCAGGGCCAACATAGATAGGGACAAACAACTATTCACACACACACATTCATTTAAAGGGAGAATTTAGAGTCACCAATTAACCTAACATGCACTTCTTTGGACAGTGGGAGGAAGCCAGAGAACCTACACATACATGGGGGGGAACATGCAAACTCCACACAGAAAGGCCACCAGCCCCCCACATTCAAACTACCCAGCCAAGGCTTGAACCAGTGACCTTCTCGCTGTGAAGCTGTGGTGCTAACCACCACACCACCATGCAGCCAATCCTGTTTCATTTTCTCCTAAATTGTGCTGTCATTGGGTTGAGATTATGGGAACTGTTATGTTGCGCTGAAGTAAGAAAATATTAATTGCCCTTGTGTATTTGAGTCAGTACAATTATCAAAGCGAGAGGGCGCGGAGCCCACACCCAGGAAATATGTATTAGGAGATTTTCTTTCACTGTCATACCTGATATCCTTCTTTTCACACTAGGTAATTCAACTTTCAGTTGCTTCAATATAATCATAAATATAAGCACACCTTCATTATCATCTTATCCTTCACAAAACTTGAACAAGTTGCCTATTAAACATTCTTCTGCACTTAACTATCCCACTGTATGTTTGAATAGTTTGTTTGCATGGTAGTGGATCACCTATTAGCAGGATCCAGATACTCTTCTGTTGCGAACTGTCCAATTTGACAGTTATATAATATAATATAAGACAATTTTGTACATTTAGCTGTTCAGAACTGCATGTACAGTTGTATTTTAATTAGATATACTTTTCAGTTATAGGTTTGTGATTAAGTAAGCGTATCATAACAGGAAAAAAATCCACAACGCAACGGGTATTTACAAGTCAAGCTTTTGTTTTGAGTGTTGGTTTATTTTAGCCTGCGTTGTGGCCCGCAGTTAATTAACCCTTTGCAAGGTTCCTATGAACGCTGTCTTTTTCTCTTTCTGTGCAAAGTTTAAAGTCGTCTGCATGGATTGCATGAACTGGGAGTAGTTCTTCACACACTGAAGTCATAGTATTATTAAGAAAGCTGCCATGACAGTAGTGTTCCCTGAGTTTTTTTAAGGCCCAGTTTAAAATGGATTACTTGTTGAGGGCATCCTTGGCGCACCGTGGCAGGGGATCCCTTGCACACTTAAATAAGTGGCCATATGCAACTTTCACACACTCACCAGTACAGTGATGTCATCAGGGTTTTAATGAAGGATTACTCTGACATCACTGGGACCGCTGCCAAGTTAAACCTCTTAACTTCACCATGTGCTCGAGGTGTACTTGAGCTAGAGCTGTGTGCTTATGTGTAATATGTAAAAGCCTGCTGAGTAAATTGTTCAAATTGTTGGTGTCTGCATCCTGCTTTCATCCATTTATTCATCTCCTAATTAATATGTCAATTAAAGGAACAAAAGGTCTCAGTTCTCCATCCAAATGATGTCTGTGATGTCCATAACTGAGGGTTTACTTTGTGGTGTTAAATAGGTAGCAGGTTATAGGATCATAAAAGCCAAACTGAAAGCATATGTGAGTTTTGTTCTTCTGTTCTGGGCCAAACATAGCACAGAAAACCTAATTTGCAAAACCACTTCTTAGATTAGTGGCTATTACTATGATCACATTTGGCTCATACTAGCACAAATGACTTTACTCCATAAACCTAAGGTCTTCTTTAAAAAAAAAGACCATCTAAGGATGGTTTGAAACTTCTAAGTGTGTAATGCCAATAGAATAGAGATAAACATAGTTCAATAGCTTAAACCATGAATAGAAGAATTATTTTTTTTATTATGCAGCATAAAAGGCACGAACAATACTCTGACTGGAGAAGAACACAAAAATGAAATCCAGTCTGAAAGGGTTAAAGTATTTTTTCCAGATTATTAAACCACCAAATGGCAGCAGTCTGGATTGTAAACAGCTGCTTTTGTTTGTGTTTGAGCCAGTGGCCCCTGCAACTTTGTAGGTGTACCAGAGTTGAATGTTAGTGACAGTGGGATATCAAAACCCCTGCTTACACATTAACAACAGCTACAAGCCAGCAAGCTGAGCCCTATTTCTTTTCATGGTCTCAGTCATATTTTCGAACCCGGGGACAAATCCGCAAGCCTGCATGAAATCTGCTTTTGTGTTCGGGAAGATTGGTTGTCGAGTACAAGCAATTGTGATAAAACACTATGGTGCTATAGGTTTTGCCACTATGGAAAAGCAGTGATTTTCTTTTACTTTTGAGCTGTTTTCATATTATATAAACTAATTAACTGATAAAACTGAAAAAGAAAAATTGGCCATGCTTGTTTTCCATGTTTTGGATGGATGTGATTGTGATTTTTGCTGATGAGTGTGTTCGATTCTTGAAACACATTTCTTCATGCTGGTCTCAGTACATGGTTCTTACATTCATACTGTCCAGCATGACTTCAGCTCTATCACATCATGACACACTCTATCTCCTCCTTTACATGCTCAGTTGTCAGTGTGTGCAGCAAAATGCACTGGGAGAACACACATGCACAGCATAAGAGATTTTTTTGTGTGTGTTTTATTTAGTGGTCACACTTCTCTACACCTTTCATTTTAGAGTGGGGATGCTTTCTATTCTCCTTGTGCTCTGGTGAGTGTGTGAGACAAACAGCTTAAATCCTCTCTCTAGCCAGTGAGTCAGCTTGATGTATAAATAGAGCTCAGGTAAGTCATGCATGGCTGCTGTGAGGTATTAAGCGGCTGCTGTTAATAACTAATTTCTCAGTATGAGGTACAGTCACATTCTAACCTGCAAGTATTTGGGTTGTTAATTTTGATCAGGCATACAAATTTGTCACCTTCAGATTCAGTGCTTCTTCTTCACTGATTCTTTGAGTGTGTCCAAATTCAGGGTCTGCACACTTCAAAGTGTGCAGACCCTGAATTGGGACACACTTTTCTATCCTTGACCCTGTCATTCTCAATCTCTTATAACACAATCTGCCGTCATGTCCTTAGCAACTGAGGGCTGATTGGTTGTGAGGACGTACCTGTCCCTTTTGAATTCTCTAGGTCGTCATAGTAACCACATATAAACATAATGGTAGCAAGGGACTGTGAAGGCAGGCTAGAGGCAAAGGAATTGCTCCTACACATAACAGCAGCTATTGTCGAGGCAGCAAGACTGTCTGACAGTTGTACCCATTAAAGCAAATGCAGTGCTACATAAATCTCAATTACCTTTCTATTGTTGCCTCTTAATCACATTACCTTTGCTGATTTACATACTTAAAAACAACTATGCAATCATTGTAATCATATTCAGTGTTTTTGTTTTCTCTTTTTTCAGAGGCAGTATAGGTGCAGTTGCCATGGCCCTGCACTGCAATAATAGCTTGGGACTTATTTGTCATCATGCTGTACCACATCATTGCCCTTTTCTTTCTGATAGAATTTAATATTTCACATGGAGGGGCTTTTATGATGCACAAATCAGCTGTAAGAATATGAAAAGTTGTGCACAAAGCAAATCCTCTCCCTCCTAGTCAGTTTCTGTGCTCGTCTTTGGAGTCCCAACTACAGAACCCAGTAGTGTTCATTTATTAACCACAATCCATTTTAATAGATGAGTTGGAAAAGAAATGATGCACACAATGCAAGACACGATAGCTTCTTTTATCTACTGCGGTAGAATCTTATTTCTACAAATGTTGAGATTTTGTGGAACATGCCAATAAAGATGTATGACGTATAACGAAGTATGATCACAGAATATATATTTTAAACCTCACAGAATATATATTTTAAACCTAGATTGAAGTTGATAAACACAAAGCAAGATGAAACTGTGAAATTTCATATATGTACAGTATAGTCACACATTATGTAAAGGCGGTGTTTTGTTATGTTTCAAATGAGAAGGTTCACTGTTTTTGCATAATGATGAGTCAAATGTTTCCATCAGCAGACCAGTCAGTTTAGCATAAAGTCTCTTTACTTCCCCTCTAGAAACAAAAGATGTTTTTTTTCCACTGGTAACATAGGTTGGCTCACAATCTGTTATCCATCACATTAATGATAGCTTAAAGGAAATGCAAGTAACTTTTGTCCTTTATTGCACCCTAATACTTTCTTGGATGGTCAGTCTGTACAACCTGTACAATGTCCATGGTTACCAAAAAATAATTTTCCTTTTTTTCTCTCCTTTAATTATAAAAATTATATCAATGTCCTTGGGCAAGAGAAGGCTGTTGGTTTCTGAATCTTGTTCATATGGTTTTCTTTTCTTGTCTTTGCATGGTAGAGTTTTAACTTGTATTTGTTTTTGCAACAACAAACATGGTTTCAGACATGTTTCTAAACCCATGCAGTGATTTTTGCCCTTACAGCCTTTCATGGTTTCTGAACCTCTGTCCATCTTTTAAATGATTTAGATTTTTGTAGATGCTCGTTTGATGCCCTGTAATATTACTGACCAGCTATCAGTTGGAATAATTCTTTCTGAGAGATTCCATCAGGTAATGTATTGTTGGAATTAATTCTAAATGAGCAGATCATTTAGAAAAATAATTTCTGTCCCAGGTTTAGTAACAGTAGTAATCTACGTGCTTTTGTCCTTTTAAAATAAAATTTGTGGTATTTTATTAAAACACAAAGAGCAAACTAATATTGAAAAGGTGCAGTTTGCATGAAGATGTCAGCAGATCAAGTCTTACAGCTTAAAGCCTCAGGGACATGAGTGACGACAGCCACCTGGTGCCCTGTCACAGCACGTTGCTGCTACTGACAAAGTGTGGCCGACTCGGCAGCTATGAAATGGGCTTTTGTTACTAGCACTGTGTTTGTGTATAACAAATAGAGGTCTGTGTGGTGTAAGTCTAGTGATGGGTGTGTATACTACATGATGTGTGCACCTGCATTATACTCTGACAGCTCTTATGTATTTGTATGTGTGTGGTAAGCTGATATGTTCAGATGTTCAATACGAATGACGGAGTTTGCTATTGTCTGTCATTGCATGTATGACAGCCTCCCGGTCCACCCAGGAGATGTTGTCACATGCTGGCTGCTTCTGTCAGAGCTGAGCAGAAGCCGTAATTCCAAAGAGATTTGCTGCTCTGTGTGTGCCTCTGTTGGTCGTGCTGTTACCCACCAACACCTGCATTTTCCCCTGCAGATTACACTGCCCCCTGCTGGCAGCTGAGAACAGACCACTCCAATTTTCACCAGCAGAGAAATAAATGACAAAGAAATAACATTTAACTTTTATAAGTATGAAACATTAGTTGCAATAATAGCTGTATATTTAATCAAAACCCATAAATAAATACAAAAAAAAGTGCTCTTGCATTTAATAAACTCATTCACACACACTTGGTCACATTGTTTGACATGCTGTGTTTAATTTGGACTCTGCTGCCCTCTAATGGTTAGAAATAAGAATCATGTTGGAGCATTTTTATTGCAATTTCATTTCAAAACAATAAAAGTATGTTCTTTTTTTTTTAACTTCATCAGTATTTGAGATTAAATATTAAACCCTGAAAATGGTTTTATATTTATATATAAACATTGTACTTATCAAAATGCCAAATGGCATAATAAAAAAAAAATAGTTGTATTGAGCCTTAGTGACCTGTTTTTATATTTTGTTATTTTTTGTGTTGCACTCACTATAGGCTGTATAAAATTCCTTTTCACTGAATTGCAACATCTTGTGTGAACAATAGATCTTTGCTGGTCAGTGTGTGATATTCAGAGATACACACTATCAAAAAGAGTTTTGTTTGTTCAGTACCATAATAACCATCATAAAACATAAAGAAGTGTAAGACAGTAGGATAGTGCAGTGTAACTACATCACTGCATGTGAATCTTACGGCTATCAATACTGACTCTTATTGGTTGTGTGAGAGAAAAGCTAAATTAGTTTGCTCTATCTCTGCACTTTGCTCCTCCCTCAGCTGCATCTCTCTCTCTCTCTCTCTCTCTCTCTCTCTCCCTCATATTTCTCCATCTTTTTTTCTCTTTTAAAGTCACACCCATCCTGATCCCTCTCCTGTGTTCTCCTCTTTTCTCCTTATACAGCTCCCTCTTTTCTTCTGAGGTATCAGCTTTGTCACACCCTAAGTTCTGTCTCTGTCTCTGCATCTGACAAGACACAAGTGCATGTGTAGTATTGCTCATTAAATATGAGTTTGCCAGTCAACTCAGATTATCTATCTCTGGAGAAGATAGCCCGTTACCGGCACGCCTGCTCCAATGGCTCGCCCTACGCTACGCATAAGCCCATCGACATCAAACCCCGTGGAAGGAGAGGGTATGGCTCTTCTCTAAAACTATTTGTAGAAAGATGTATCAGCCTTTAGATTTTAACCTAATAATTTACTCCTATTAATCTAGCCCTTGCTGGCATGTGAAAAAAACAAGAATAGGTTAAAAGAGAAAAGGAAAACTTAGGAACATTTAGGAAAAGAAGTCTGTCTTTTTGCTTGCGTGTGTATTCTTTAATTACATAATGAGCTTGTGTTTGGATTTATCTATTTGTAGGACTTGCATGAAAGTACACAAAGTGTGTTTGTTCTGTCTTATCAGAACATAAGCTGATAAACAGTTTCGACTGGACAACACAGAACTGGAGGTGCGCTCACAGCACTGTTTAAACGACTGTTGCTTAGTGGCTGGCTTCGTTCAGTTCCATACTTCTGCTGTTTGCTCTTTTAAACCTATAGTGTTGGCCTGAAGTGTGTATGTGCATGTTTTTCTCTCTTGGTGTTCTATGAGAAAAAGCTATTTTCTGGTCCTTTCGCAAAGCAGAGCTAATAGCAAGGTAAATGACAGATAAGCAGGTTCCATCAACTTGCCATCTAAAGCGTGGAGGACTACAGGGGGTCAGGTGCGTTCACTAACGAGCAGAGGGCGAGCTAATCATCAGAGCACTCTCTGTCCATTAAAGCTTTCATGGAAATTTTAAGACCTTGTTAGGCCCATTTTCTTTCTGCATTTTACTAACTAGCATGTATTCCACAGCCCCAATAAGTGCTGTCATCTGATGTTCCTAGCTGTGTTTTTTTTGTGTGTGTCTGATGTGTGTGTGCACATAAATATGTGTTCTCCTCCAATATTAAGATGCAGCAGAAATGGCTGGTAGCAGATGCATACTGTACATATAGATATGGATGGAGACTTGTCAATACTCTGGATCAGCCATCTGTGCTTCAGTCCCTGCTCCCTGGTTAAGTGCAATTTATATCAGCATTTAATGGATGTGTTTGATTGCAATGATACTGAACCTGGCCTATGGATGATAAGCTTTTAAAAAAATAAATAAATATAACAAAAAGGAATGAATCAATAATCTTGACAAATAATGTGTTCACTTTAACCCATGTTTTATAGCAAAGCTAACTTTTAACACTAGGTGTCAGTGATGTCTCTGTAAATGACCAGCACATAAGATGTTTCTAATGTGTTTAACGTTCTCATTAAATCTTGTTCATTAAATTATGCTGGAAGTATCTGACATCAACAACATCATCCATTTAGCTTTCAGTTTAACTAATGACATTCACCATTAACATTAATGTAGCCTTACTAGTCAGGTAAAAACCTATGAAGACGTAAATAACTGAAAGTATGTAAATTATTGAAGCAAGATACATTTTTTTTTGCAGCATTTTTCAGCTCAAAGAAGTACTCATGCTCACTGTGAATGTAAAACCTCTTTAGCTTAATGAAGTTTCTCATGTGTCTTACACCTCAGCTTCCTGGAGATGGCAGTGTTGTAGCCTAAATTTACATTCCTATTATGTGTGAGGGATTGTGTGTGGAAAGGTTTAGACAAAGTTTGGACAGAATTCTCATTTATTTAGTGATGGGATATGTGTTGTGGAAATTTTTCTTACCACAGAAATGATAAGAAGTGAGGTGGAAGAATCAAAAGACAAGTCTTTAATTTGGATCAGAAGGGCAACGATCAGGGGAACGCATGCAGCAGTCTAAGGAGTGTCCCACTGGGCAGATGGCATGCCCCCCACCCCCCACCGCCGCCACCACCACCACCAAGTTAGGCCTTATCTGGCCCCTGTCTCTGTGGCACACATATTGTACACAAGCTAGGCTCCCATGGCACGCCGAGGTCGGAGCCCAGACACTGTGAAGCCATTACAGAACACTGCATTCTTAGACAAATATATCAAGCAGATGGTAAATAAAAAATAATTGAGTAGATAGTAAATATTTAAATTCCATTACATTAATCAGATTCTCTGGAAACAAAGAACATATGTCAAATATACTCACAGCTACTTAAAATGTAATTCGCAGCTTGGCTTTATTTTGTATAAATTAAATATAAAGCCCTTTATAAATAATGAGTGTAACCTAAACTGCTTCATAGAGCTAAACAAAACTTTAAAAGACACAGAAATTACCATAAAGTATAAAAATGAAAATGTTATCAGTACTTGTAAAAGCAGTTTGAAAAAGTTGCAAATATTAAAGAACTATTAAAGAAAGTTTTTTAGTTATATTAAATATTTTAGTGCAAGTCAGTGTAAAGAATCCAAAGCAGGATTCTCTTTAGATCAATAAAAATATTTTGAGGTAATTGCTGGGATACTCAACTCAAATAGCAATGCAGTAGAGACTTGTGGTGGCCAGATTTCAGCATTTTCCATGTGACTTCAGTTTATATTTAAAAAATGATATGTTACAGTCTCCACCTCATTATGATTGCAGTTTGATTAAGAAAACCTTCAGGATGCTCATACAGAGGCCATCACAATAGACTTTCTGTAGTTTAGTAGGAGAGATTGCAGGTCTGAAGGGAACTTAAGAGGGAGTGTAAACCTGGTTCTGGAAGTTGTGGTCATTTTTTGCCACTAATCAGTTTCATTTAAAGCCCATGTTTTCAACCTTTAAATATGTTTTGTCATTACTGAATGTAGTGAAGTAACAGGAATTTGACAATATTTACCATGCTCTTGTCATCATGTGATCTGTCTGGTTTTCATTTGGGATTTATGGGCTTTCGTGGGAAGGAGAGGCAGCTAGTTCTTCCAGTTTTCTTGGAAAAAGTGCTTTCTATTGTTGTTCTTACCTTGACCGCTGGAATGTGCAGACTGTTGTAATAGGATTAGTTTAACCTCTTTCACTATACTACATCATTCTGCCATGCCGCACTAGGAGCATTAGATACACCCTTTCAGCTTACGGTATATCACTTACACTGTATAACGCATGTTGGTCGTCAGTGCTGCCAGCGTGAAATCAGAGATGCTGTGCTAGAGATGCAAATCAGTGTGTAACAATGTCAGAAGTAAAAAGTTTTATAGTGTACTCTTGTTTTGAAATGGTATTTTAAATTGTCAGACATTTAGAAATACAGGCCATTATTCATGATTTCTCAGCTTTCTTTTTAATTATACAGCAGGGCAGCGAGCATGTAAATTGAAAATATAAGTGATGTGTTGCTAATTTGCGTGTATGACTCTTAAACATACAAAATGTATCTTGTGCAATGCGTATGGCGTCTCATCTGAATGTGCGTATACATGATCTCTGCATAAAACAAGGATCTTTCTTCAGATCCTCCTTCTGTCTTATGTGACATAAAAGCACATCCTTGTTTGTATTTCTTATTTTGGACATTATCTGTCTCTTAACACTCATCTTTTGCATAGAAGATATGCATCATTTGACTGATGTCACTCTCGTGCCACTTGTGTCTATACAGTCAGTTGTAATTTTGAGTTTTTTTACTAGTCACTTGAACAAATCATATGTATCCAGATATTTTTTTAGTTTTTTATTATTATTATTGGTTTGACATCTTTATCTTGTGTGTCCTGATGTTGAGTTCTGACATGACTATCAGCAGATGACCACATCTGAAAGAAAAGCATAAAACTGTGGATGCTTTTGATAGCAAGCATGTGCTCTTGCATGTATCTAAATATACCTGTATATAAGCAAAGCAAACTGATCTCATCCCCAAATGTTCCTTCTCATTTCTGCGTTTCTACTTGATTCACTGGTGCCAGTTTCCCTTTGTGATCATCTTCTATAATAAGCTACATACATAGCTAATACACTGATTGGCAGTCCAGACAGCTGGCACACCTGTTTGCCTTGTGAAGAGCTAATGTTAGCTCCTCGACCTACAAAAATAGTTCTGTTTTTAAGGATCTGTGCACAACAGTCTAAAATGTAGGACACAAAGAGCCTAAAAACTGAGCCAGATTTTTTCACCCTCTTTCAGCGGCTTAACTCAACTGAAAATGGGTTTTCTCCCACACTCCTCTGTTTGTGTGCACGGTATTGGAAACTAGCATATTTAAAACATGAATTCTAAACACAAACAAATAAGAAACTTATAAAAAATAATGCTCTTTACCCTGGGAAAATGGCAAGTTGAGACATTTTTAGAATGACTAGCTACACTTTACTATTTCTACAGTTCTTTCAATGTCAAGTATAATTTGTTTACTTACACATATTTTACTCTCAATTTAAAAACAAACAAACAATTAAACAACCTGTTTTCTTTAGAGATGCTTTAGTTTTTCAATTCTGGGCTGATACTGATACTATTACTAATATAATATGTGTATTATGATCAAAGCTGAAAGGTTTGAAGTGTTTCAGCCTTCCATCATTATTTCTTTGATTAAACACAAATTCTTTCAAACAAAACTTTTATTGTAACCTTTCCTATTAATAGGTCAGTTATGTGACTTTTTAGCCTCTTGAACCGTTACTCACTCAATGACTTTTCAGTTCTTACATGAGCCAACAATTATTTTTGTAGCCATATCGTCTACTGCTATCAGCTGATGTAATCCCACTTGCTGATAGGTTGATTGCAGTCAACGAGCTAAATATTGGATGGTATTTAAGTTAGGCTGACGTACTGTACCTCATCCTCAGCTTTCATAAGCAAATACAGTCTGAACACTTATACAGTGTTGTTTGAGCTATTTGACTTTCCCTATAGGCTTGTACAGTGGGCATTAGCCATGATGGGTTCATCACTCCAGCTGCCTCTCTTCTTACTCTGACGTACCCATCACTTTAGAACAGGGTAAATCTGATCTCATCAGACCATATGAACTTTTTCCATTGATTTAGAGTTGAATATGCCACCTAGCAAATTAAGGCTTTTTCTCCAGTTAGCCTGACAGATGGTTTTCTTATGGCTATACAGTTGTTCAGTCCCAATTCTTTAAGTTCCCTTCACATTGTTCATGTGGAAATGTTCTTATTTTCACTAGTAAACATGGGTTCTACTGGTGTTTAAGTGATCTCCAATTATATATATATATATATATATATATATATATATGTATGTATGTATGTATGTA